>JAWMAG010000086.1:1210000-1564143 GCA_037013455.1 Ceratitis rosa | reverse complement strand
GTACGATATGTATTACCGTCATTCGAGCATTGTTTTAATTGCGCAGGAATTAAACTTTGCACAAAAAATAGTGTGAAACCAGTAGAAAAAGGCTGGATATAAATAGAAGCTCTATGAAAGAGTGCCACTTGAGTTAACGAGAAAACACCTTATGAACCGAATTTTCAGCTGCTAGTCGCTTCTGACGCGGTTGGTGACTGGTGATGGAAAGTGGATCATTTAAAGCAACTTGAAATGAAAAGTCTCATGGACAAAGGGCTATGAGCCTGCACAGGTGGTATCCATGCCAGAATTAATTACCAGGAAGGATTTTTGGTGCCTGGTGGGATTAGCAAAGAATCATCCTACTGCCATCAAGTGGATCGTCTAAAGGAACTAACCACCCCGAAAATCGTTCAGTTTTGGCCAATAGAAGGGAAATTGTGTTTCATCAGGTTTCGCTCCTATTCTATTCTATTCTTCAGTGCAGAAAATAGACAAATATTTGTATAAATAAAATGACAACAAAACTTCAATTCCCTTAGACCAAGGTTTGTCCAGCTTAAGGTCTATTCATTGAGGCAAGAATTTGAAAGCAAGATTTGTTAGCTCTGTTAGCATTTGTCATAACACCACAAATGTCGTAACCAGGCGAGAAGAATTCGGCATCAAAGTAGAAATCTCTATAGGTGCCTCTCTTCTTCACATTTAAAACTCCCCTCAGTTCTTCCTCAGCAGCTTTTAATGTTATTTTAGATGGTGGGGATCAACTATTGTGCAGTCTACGATTTTCAACTAAGCTATTAGTGGTTAGATTTGTACTTCGGTTTTGGTGTTGCTACAGTGGCCGTTGTTTTCTCTAAATCTAAAAATACCAAATCCTTTGAAATTGTTTTTTCAGTCTTCCTGTCAAATTTTAGAAAGTTCGGCTAAAATGGAGATGAGAAAACTCAAAATAGCTGAGGAAAGGTCAGACGAAATTCCACCACCAAAGCAAACAGAAAATCGCCATCTGGTACTCTTCGGCTTTCGGCGTCATTTACAGCCAATATAAATATTCACTTAATGCCAAATTGCATATGGAACGATTGCACCGGCCTTGGAGACTATTTCTAAATAGTTCCGAAAATTCCAGACCGGACATTTTTCCGTGGAGGACGAGCCCTGAGAAGGTCGACCAAAATCTTCCACTGATGACGTCACTGTAGCCCTGGTGAAGTCGAAAATTGACCAAGACCTACGATTGACATAAGAAATTATTGCTAATGAATTGGGCTCGAATGACATGGCTGTATCGCGAATATTAAGTAATTATCTAGGTTACTCGAAGAAATCTGCTCGATGTGTACCACGAATTTTAAGTGAGACCCAAAAAGAGGCTCCAGTGAATTTGCTCAATTTTTCCTAGGCAAATTCCAAAATGGTCAGTCTAGAAACTTGATTAAAGTCACTAGTGATGAATCTTGGTTCTATAAGTACGATCCAAAAACCAAACAGCAGTCCATAGTACACGTATGTAGCCCAACAGAAGCAAACCCACCTGTAAAATCTAAGCAACAAAAAATCAACAGCAAAAGTAATGTCAATTTTCTTCACTCGATCTAAAATCGTAGCTGCTATTCCACTGGAAAAGGTTCACACGGTAACTGCAAAGTGGTACACCGAAGATTGCTTAACAAGAGTTTCAAAATTCCCACACTGCTGAAATAACGAGTAATTTTGTTGCGATCTCTGGGATCGAAGAAATACGTCCATTACCATTTTCCCGGATATAGCACCTTGTAATGTCGGGTTATTTCCAAATTTAAAAAAAAATTTAAAAGGAAAGGTCTTTAATAGCAACGAGGAGATAATTAAAAATTTGATAAGCTTTGAAAACTGTTTTCGGAAGTGGATCTATAGGCTTAGGAAATGCATTGAATTTGGCGATTATGTAGAAAAGAGAAAAGAGGACAAAGATTACTTTTTACTGTATCCCAGAGTATGGATAATTATAAAAATACTACCACTGGGACTCTTATGCACCGATTTCAGTAAAATAATATGAATAATTTTATAATTATGGAGTTAATGAGATGGAGATGGAGATGGACGCATACATAGTTTTAAAAAAAAAACACATAACAAGGAATTATTTGTATTTATTTTAAACTTATAAATTTATTGTATGCGTAGAGATTACAGAACTCACGGTAGCAGTAGGAATATCCATTAAGTGCACCCAAAGCTATAGGTATATTTGTGGCATCAACAAAATCACTAGCCACTGGAAGAAAATCCAAATATCGTGAGAGAAGATTTGCAAAACGCTTGTTCTCAAATCTGTAGCAAGAAAGAAGACTGTAGCCAAGCAACAACAAAAGTGGCGACACTCGAACAAACACACGCTCTTAAGGGGATCAGAAAAAAACAAACAGTTAGCAATTAAGCAGACTAGAAACAAATCACACACACACACAAACACCCAATTGTACACACTTTAATTACAAAAACAATGTTTATCATTACATATTTGCAACCAAAAGAGTTGCAACAAAACTCGATTGATGCGCTTTTATTGCAATGAATTTGCCAAAACAAACAACAACCATGTATTGTTGCAACAGCAAAGACGAAGCTAGTGCGGATTGCAGTAAGCAGCTTGCAATTGGCACTGCTGTTGTTGTTGTTGTTGTTGTTGTTGTTGTTGTTGTTGTTGGAGATGTTGTTGTTGTTGTTGTTGTTGTTGTTGTTGTTGTTGTTGTTGTTGTTGTTGTTGTTGCAGCTTGACATTGCTCGGTGTGTGTACTGCAATTTACAACCACAACGACCGCGTACTTGTTGGCTCCTCAGCCTGTTGCCGTAAGTCTTTGTGATTGTTGTTGTCGTGTGCGCTCTCTTTCTCTCTCTCTCTCTCTTGCCTTTACTTAACTACTATCGAGCAACTATGGCATTGCAATACATGGTTTGATACACACTATTTTTACAAAAGCTTTTGTTGTTGTTCTTTTTTGATAACGTTGACTGTTACGAAAAGGTTGAGGAGCCTTTTATGCCTTTTCGTTGGCATACTGCTTGTGGTCCCTTTTTCTGCTGGACGCCTGTCGTTGTTGTCAGCTTGGATTGCACTTTTTCACTTTGGCAAACGAATAGTAACAACAACAGCCAATATCATTTTTACCTGCAATTCTTTGAAGTCTTTCAGCAACATTCCCATTCCAACTGCTTTTTGCCAATCTCTCTCTCCCTCTCACCTGTGTCCAGCCTGCTCTCAGCAAAGTGCATTATTCCCGAGGTTTACCTTCGTTGCTGCCACTAAATAAATTTGATCTCTGTTGCAGCTACCAAACCACTGCTGCTGCTGCTGCTTCTACATACCCACACGCTTTTGGTTTATTTTTCACATGCACTTCAGTGTATGTATGTATATATGTATATATGAGGCAGCTTGCAACCGGTTCTACTGGATGCTGCCGCTGTTGTTGTTCTGCTGCTTTTTTCTCCGCTACTTATCGGCGACAGTTTTGTCATGTTTCTGCATTGCATTGGTCTCTCAAAGTGACTTGTTCGCGAAGCCCCTTTGGCTACTTTATTTATTAGTTAACGAAGAAATAGTTGTTGTTACTATTGATTTTTTTAATTTAATTTTATTTGAATTAATGATTATTAGCTTTGATTTTAAACAGTCATTTCTAATACCAATAAATACACATTCATGTAAAAGGTATATGTATGAAGGGCTAAGGATTTAAGTAAGTTTGTGTGCAATGCTGCTGTTGAAATCAGCGGAATCGTCTAGACACCGTCACTCAAGAAGCAATTGAGAAGATCGTGGGCTCGAATTTCTTTAAAAAACAACTGAAAAGTGGTCAACGTACAGCCGAAGCTCCTGCCCAAGCCCCTGATCACAGAAAGAATTTTTTTCTAATTATATTCTTGCGGCAAAGAAATCCGGCTCTACGTAAAGTAGCGATGAGATCTGAAACCACTTAGTCGATTTTCAATATTAGAATGATATTAGATCCATTTTAAAATTCAAGCGAACTGGATAGAATTAACAAACTTTGATAAAATCTTGATATATTATAAAACAAAGTCTCCTTCCTCGTCTGTATGTCTGTCTGTCAGTTCGCGATAAACTCAAAAACTACTGAACGGATTTTCATACGTTTTTCACCAACATATTAAGTGATTCTGCGAAAAGGTTTATGTAGCTAACTTTCAGAGGCGGCTTAGAATAAACTGTAGGTTTCTTCATTTGTTGGAAGAACATCAAGACCTACACCACAAATCGCTAATTGCATGTTGCTGTTTTTTCTTCAGCGGTTTGCTAGCCGCTTAGGAGCGGGCAAGATCAGTTTAAGTCATCAAGGCCATCTAACGGGAAATTCAGAAAACGAGATGTTTCGATTGGTTCGGACCAGAGGGAAATGGCGGTGAGAGAAGTTGGTTTTAGAGGGCATACAAAGAGGTGGTTACTGTCGTGTGGGACTCATTGCATGTAGGACATACGTTTGGTGCGAAGAAGAAGCTGGAGCTCTGTGTCTAAAACACTGTCTTCACTTACTGGAAGACAGCTCAGGAAAGTGTGTCACAAACTCTCGGTGAATAGAGTTTAATGCCTGTCGGTAAGTCGTCCTGCTCAGCGGTTATTGTAGGTGGTGCTGAATGCCTTCCTTAAAGTCGAGAATTCTTTTTCGGGTGTGCCTAGGGAGGGTTCGGCAATTAGTAAGCGGCCGATGAATTCTAATCTGTCGTATTTCCTTTTCAATAAAAAAATATTATTGTATAAAAATATCAAAGCTACATGCAGCCGTATATTTTCTTTATATCGCCATAATTAAAATATAAAGACTTATACATACAAGTATATCTTTTCATTTGCTTAAAATACTAGTTTTTTTCTCTCGTACTTTTTTGTACTGAAGGTAAATAAATTTATTTAATAAGCTCTTTCTATCAACTTCCAACGTGCATATTCAAGTAGGTAGGTAGTTGAAACTGGCTTCTTAGCTGAGCTAAATACAAATGCGTATGCAGCAAGTGTCCACAAATAATGCGGCACGTTTGTGCAATCAAGTCGCCAATGCCAACGATGCCGCCAACGAGAAGTATGCTTGGATATCCACGCCAACATTGCTGTGGAAATCAATTTCAAACTCAGGCAACAAAAGGAAATGAAGGTGAAAAATGTTGCAACGAAAAGAAATGGAATTGCAAAAATTGGAAAAATAAGAGTAAGAATAAAAGCTTAAGCCGGGAAAGAGGACAAACTCGAAATGGTGGAAATGGAAAATTGTTAAATAAATTAACGCTCTGGAATGCGACAACACGCGCTCCTTTTACGGTGCAGCAGTAATGGCTAAGTGGAGCAGCTTATCTGTATGTAATTACAAATATGTATGTATGTACAGCTGAAGGTGTCTATCTTGCAATACGTTGCCGTTGCTTGTCGTCGAAATATATATATACATACTACATACTCGTATATGCGTTTGTGCAACTTAAACCAGTATGAAGCTGGACTTAATTGTTCTTGCCTCCCTCGTGCGCCCGGGCGCAGCTGTGTGAAATGCGCTAGGCGACATAAACTCAAATTGAAATATGTATCTATGCAATCCAAAGCCAAGCATTGCGCCATTATATGCGTTGAATTCCGTTGTTGCAACGTGCGCAGCATTTGTTGCGAATTACTGGTTGCAAGTTGGATTTATAATGAAGAACGTCGTCGCTGGTAGCCGAACGTTTAGCTTGATGTGCAATGCTAATAGTGGTGTTCAGTGAGCTGGTAGGTAGCAACAATTGTTACCAAATATTTACTGAGCCACGTCTGGTGTGGCACAAAGTAAGTAACATTTGCACCGAGAGTGCGCAATCTTGAGAATTCCTACTGACTTTTCTCACCGAACAGCTATTAAAAAGTCGTAAAACTCGTGTGAAAGAGTTGCTCAACAGTTCTCTTTTTACTTCAATACCGGATTATCTTGACGGCCTGCATGACAAGCGCCACAACAGTGAATTGTCTTTGAATTCATTTGAGTTAAATAGTTTTTAGAATTTTAAAAATATTTATTTCGAAAAGTAATTTATTTTGCTTTAAGCGAAATCTGAGCTTATATTTATCTAATGAAAAAATTCAAAGACAATAATTTGCACCACGTAATATGAGTCTTATTTATTTAAGTCCTTAGCATTCGAAATAAAAGAATAAATTCTGAGTTCGACAACGTTCACCGGAAACAATTTCATTGCATAAATCCTCAGCAGGGAACCTCTCGCATCAGTGGCTATATTTAATAAGGCCTTAAGAAAATGAAGCTTTCAACTCTCTCACAGAAGAGAGAGACTCGCATTATATGGGTGATGTTGTTGTTGTAGAGACTAACTCAAAGAGCAGACAATGTCAGTCTATGTCGTCGAGGTCATCTAATAGAAGGTCCAGGAAAGTGCTATTTGGACGGGCTCGAACAAGAGGGAGGGGTGTTACGTTAGGTTAGGTAGTGGTGGCTATCGATCTAATATATAGATTTCACTTAGGCCTGACTAAGACCCATTGTGATGCTTAAAACAGTATGTTTCCTCCTCCTCTTGCAGCTGCTGCATTTTCTATAGGTAATCCTTAGTCTTTCCCCGTGTCATGCTATCATATAGTGGCCTGTTAAAACTTCTATTACTATCGATATGTTCCCTCTTTTTAAGGAGTACATATCTGGTGATCTCTTCTCAATATCATTTTCATCTATCCCATTTAGAGCCAGGTGTATGGTACCTGGTTTTGCAGCAGGTTTTAGTATGATTCCACCTTGACGCGGCTTATTCATGTGTAAATTCGTTGAGAAGTAATTTGCAAGTGGCTAAAGAAATACTAGTGCGACCTTTACCTAGAAGAATGCGCTAGGTTGTACCTTGCATAGCAAGTTCATCCGCTTTACAGTGTCCGTCGAAGTCCCCTTGACCAGGTACCCACGTGAGAGACAGTCTGTTCTGTTTGGTATCTCATGTAGAGATCGGCGATAGTTCAGCTCTATTTTGGAATTTAGTGTAAGAGAGCCAATGCTTTTACTGCTGCCTGACTGTGGCAGAAAATGAAGAACTCCTTATCTTTAAAGGTGGCTTCAAATTGCAGATATCTCAATTTGGAAAACCCTACAATGATCAGGTAGCCTAAAAGATAGTTCCACTGAAGTATTCCCAGGGAAGATACCTCCGCTAACTCTCCTCTTTTTCTTTGATCCGTCGTGTATATCTTCAGGTTGTCACCTGGAGTGTGGTAATTATGTACACCTACTTCCCTCTTGTTAATTTGTGAGGTGTTAGATGCCCAAGTTCCAGTGGACATGCAAAGAGATAGTTAGTGCCAAGCCGGGGCTCATTAAATGTGGGACATATGTTAGGTGTGGGTTTAAATCTGGATAAGTAAGAGTTGTGTACTACATGATAAGTGAATATTCGGTTTCCAGTAGATGTCTGCTAGGTGGTCTCTATATTAGCATTTTACCAGATAATGTTAAACAGCGCAACAGTATACTTCTGCACTGGTAGCATGGATATTTCAGTTTGAAAAAGGTTCATAGGTGACATCAGTGGGTTTTCCGTTCCAGTGCTCGGGGCGGTGTTTTGACAGGTTTTTAGCTTATGTATTTTTTCATGGATCTGTCCTTCGGTTACAAATTTAGCCCATAGATAACATCTCAACCGGGATTTTACGAAACTTCAACCCGTTTATATAAGAATGAAATTCTAGCATGGAATCCTCATATGGAATATCTGCTAATTACAGTGTTTTAATTTAAAATTTCACAGGCAGCTGTACGAGGTGAATTGTTATCGGAAAAGTGAGGCAGAGCTTGAGCTGCCTGGAGAGTCTCGTGTAATACTGGCGCAACTTATATCTTAGAAATGTAGTAGATTAAATTCCTACCTATACAGACTTGATCCTGACACACCCAGCGTATGTTCTACATGCAATGTGCCCACTCATCTAATCCTTCTTTTTCTCTGGTCTGAACCCGTTGAATCAATGTGAATGGCTAGCGTAGCTTTGTGGTCAGATATCACGAAATTAATCTATTATATATTAATCTGTCTATCTACGATAAACTCAAAAGCTAGTCAATCGATTTCAAGCGTTTTTCAACAATATAATAAGTGATTCTATAAGATTTTTTATGAAAATAATTTGTCACGTTTTGTGTGTAATTTTTATAAAAATTTGTTATAAATCTACGCTTTACTTAAAAAGTGTTCTCTAATATTTTAGCAGTCGAATTTAAATAATTATAAGATTGAAGGCAGGTTTGACTTTAAATATTATTTTGCAAAAAGAAATTTTTGATTTAAAAGAAACAAAGTGATTTTCGAAAATTTTCAGATAAATCGAACAGTTATGTGCAAACTGATAACATTATCTCAATGTCTCATAAGAAATTCTCCTTAATTTCACATTGATACTATTTATATTTTTCGAAAGAAATCCAACTTACTATGGAATCAAACAAATCCTCACCAGCAATTAGGGAAACCCAAATGATTTGATTTCTACTGCCGACAATTGCCAGTAAATCCGTTTACCATTTCGGGTTATGTACATACAATCAAATACGCATTCAAAACACACCCGCACATATACATACATACAAACACATTCATTCATTCATACATTTTCCCAACTAAAGGCACATTCATGGATAAGCAAATAACAGAATGAGTGCAAAGAGTTTGAAGAGACGGTTCCTATTACAACCCCAAATACGAAACAGGCAGTCAAACAGGCAGCACATGGTAAACACACTGACAGACAAAAGGACACGCCGAGCAGGCTGGTTGTGTGCTGTGCGTAAAGGACACCTCCGCAAGAATTGAGAATCACTGAGAGAAAATAAGGAAAAATAATAGAAAAACAAAAATAAACAACAACGAAAGCAAAACATAAAAATAAAACGCAAACAAGACATGCAAAAAAACGTATACAAATATACGAAAACATTATACAAACACACATACACTTGTACAAATCCGAGTTGAAGCAGATTTGCCCAAACGCCGGGTGCAATCAATAAAGCAGCTTAAATATATCCTTAAATATCCTGCATAGCGGGAATTACAATAAAATACAAGAATTCCAAACCTAAAAGGATTTCGCCGCTACAAAGGAATTAAAGTGAAAACAACAACGAAAAATTAAACAACAAAGTAAATATAGAAAAGTGAGAAAGTAAGAAAGGCAAAAAATGCGTGTAACGACGCGGCGAAACGAGAAACCAAAAAAAAAAAAGAAAAAAAAAAACAAAAACAAAAACAAAAATGAAAAAGCAAATTGGAGTGGGAAGACGAGCGCAACACGCGAGCATGCAGTAGAAGGTTAAGGTGGCTAAAGGCAGAAAATAGTAAAATTTGGAGTAAAAATAAATTACCAAAGAGGAAATAAACACGAAACACATGGTGGGAGACTCCAGCCAGCTCGAGGTGTGTGAGCGAGAGTTTGGGGTACGTACGTCTGAGCGTACGTAGAGCGCCCGTTTGGGTTTGCCTTTTTAATTCTGCATAAAATTTTTTATGAAAATACTTACATTTATTTTCCGCGTTGGCAGTGAAGTCATCAAGAGTCACCGTTTGGTGAAATTTTTTAAAGATAGCGTTTTTTTTCAAATTTCCACCTTTCTGACGTACGAGTAAATGGTAGCACCTGCAATGTGCGTGATGTCTTATAGCGACTTTTCAGGAAAACGCGTATAACAACAATTGCTTTGTGTGACTATCGAAGACGGCAGACCGAAACAACAACAGCTTAATTTGTATTTTAATTTATTAGCTTTTTACCAAAATTTCTTCCAAGTATTTCAGATAAAATGCAATACTTTATATATTTTCACAATGCCACACACACTTTGCAACTTTTTGTTGCAACAAAAGGAATTTCTTTGTTGTGATGCGATACATGAACACTTAACATTTGTAATTTTTGACCTTTGCCACGACCTCCGCTAGGAAGCAACTTATGCATTTAATATATATTTTATTCATATTTTCCCTTGTGTTTTATGAGCGAATGTAAAAATAAGCAAACTACATTTTATGTTTTATTTCTATTTATTTATTTAATTTTTTTTTTTTTTTGGAAATCAAATATGTTTATTTACATTCAAATATTATTTTACTTTCCCTTCGAATGTAACCAAACGTTTCATTCAACACTTGACATTCGTCTCCATCAGCCTAATCAACATTATCATGAACACTGTAAATATCATTTCTGCAAAATTCAAAACACTTGAGCACTTCATTCATTCCGTCAAACCATCATCATTTTGTTATTTATTTATTTATTTATTTATTTTCCATACTTTTTATTAGCGACGCGTCAAGATTGGCGTTTTCTTCGCTTGCCGTTGGGCGGAGACGCTTTTTACGCATTGTCTGCTGCTACTTGAACACAATAAACGTGTTTGTGTTTGGATGCTGCGGCTCACATGCGATGGATATATATATTTTTTTAATTTTTCATTTCATTATGTACATTATATTATTTTCTACATACATAGAAGATATGCGATTTTTGCCATCAGCAACAACAAAAATTCTTTCATACTAAATTTACAGCGTTTTTCAAAACTTCATTAATTATAATTTTGATTTTGATTTTGCCCTTATTCAGCGCGCGTACACACACACACACACAAGCAGCGCGAAATGTGGCGCTCTCAATCGACGACTACCGTTAAACGAACGTCTTTACACGTTAATGTACGAAACCGAACTGAAAATGCAGCGCTGCGATACAACGGCATATCAGCAAAACGACACCACTTTATTGAATAGAAGAACCAACTTCAATACCAACGTCGTCAGGCAGCACTGCGCGACGCAGCTTGGTTAGTTTGTTGATGCGGTAGTGCGCGATGTTTGCCTCGGAAAACCAGTTCGAAGTTCGAAATGGGATACGAACGCTTGGGAAAATCAAGGGAGCATTGTGCAAGAGAAGAGTTGCTGAGTGGGCGCCAACAGTAGGTGCGCATATTCGGGTAAATTGTTGCTCCAAAAAGGGTGGATAGGAAATTAAGGTTGTACAATATGATGGTTGTTTTGTGAATTCGTCCTTTTGGCGTTCTAGTGTTGCTTTCACCTTACGCTATGCGGTTATCAATCTCTTTTAAATAAATTATTTTATTCATAAATTGAACCACCACTTCCGTTCACAATAATAAACGAACAAATCCTGTTACCTGTTGACCTAATTGAGGTTGCCAAAAGGCCTCTATGAACGAGGACGCTCCAGCCGGAATTGTGGGTCATTGGCGAGGCACGACAGATTTAATAATTCCGAGTGCTAGTCTAATATGCAGCATATCCTGGCTACCTATGATGACGCTAGCATCAGACCACTCTCCCATAATAGTCTCGATTGACACGCCTCCCGACTTCGATTTCGCGGACTACCGGACGGATTTACAGAGTTTACTGAAAATGCCCTCAATGTACGCCCCACTCCAACTGACTTCTTCGCCGGTGTATGTCCTTTTCGCAGGATTATCGTGTCCGGTGCCAGAGTGAAGTAAAGGTTTTAGTAAGTTGACATCCACAAGCGGAATAAGTGGAAAGAATACTTAAGGTCCTGTATCCTCTCCTCGTTGTCAAACCAAACAAATCGCGATGATCCGGTGGAAATTACGGATAGACATTAAACACCGTTCATCGAAATTCCGTCAACAACTTCCTGAATTCTCTTCCAGTAAATAGTGTTACCGCCGTCAAACCCCAACTCACAGCAGACGAAGAGCACGAACGGCGTTGAAAGTTCCGTGTAATAGTGGCATAACTAAAATCTGGATAATGTAGCCGACTTAATTTCTATCTGTCCAGACCTGACCCCGATATACCCAACGTATAACCTAACCATCTAGCTTCCCTTTTCCTCTGGTCCGAACCCGTCGAAACAGCATGCTTACTGGACCTCCAGTTAAGTAACCTCAAGGACTTAGACGGATCTTTTTTCCTCCTAAGCGGGGTTAGTGAACCGCTCCAACAATAACAAAAAAAAAATATGTAATTCGTCAAACGTGTAAGTGGTATCGAGGACGTAATTTACTTTTAAATTACAATATCTTCGCAGTTCCTATTTGAAAAAAAAAACATCCAACCGATTTTGGAACTAAGATCTCTACTTTCTTTCTTCTAAAACAATAGAGTGTCAGATGAAAATACCAAGTGAAGCCAGGGCGTTCTCCACCCAATCTTTTGGAGTAAAGGTCCATGTAGAGGACCATGCGACATTACTCACCCAGTTGCCGCTGTCTATTTACCCGCTAAACAGAAGCAATGTTGCCCTATATATCGTGCATCTCATAGTTCCAGCGTCTGCAGTATTCGTGTCCGCTTATAGGTAGAGAACAACTAATCTTCTCTAAAAACTTCCTCCCGAAAGCTTTCTCCATGATTCTGCACCATAAAGCATGATGAGCGACTTGTAGAGACTGGACTTTTTTTATCGATTGAAGGGTTTACTTGTCAAATACCGTTCCGTCCGTTCAAAAAAGCATTCAGCGTTGGGTTCCTATACATATGAAATCTTCTACGACTTCAAAGTTGTGACTGTCAACAGTAGCTTAGGAAATAAGACGCGAGAGCTTTGACTGTTTGTTTTGTTTGATGGCAGGAAATTTTATCCAGTCGGCAGAAAACGATTTTAAGGCAAATTATATGAATATCATCAGCATTAGCCAGTAGTTGTGAACTCTTATAGAAGATTGTACCTTCGCTCCAGCGTTAGACTGAATAACTCACATTTTTTTAAAACCTCGTTTGATTTCTTACGATTCTGGCTGCTCCTCTGGTATAACTCGTCAGGGTGCACATCCGTATAAGATTTGCAGGGCACTAATTTACAGTTGTGCTAACAAATTTGGTGAGCTTCACCCAAAAACTAGTCCCAACCTCTCTAAGCTGCCGAGGCATTCTCATGCTTTATTCACCTTCACAGCTATGCTTAAGCTAACGGCAAAAAATTAATATTTGGACAGACACTCAATTTGTTCCTAGTGGGTTATGTAAAATGCTCTTGCTTTTCTCTTAAAAAGTGTGGACTATAAATTCAAAAAACACCCACAGCCAACAAATAAACGCTCCGAACACTCACCTTTCGAACATCAAGTTAAGTCCCTACAAGTAGAGACGGAATATTGAAGAAAATATAAATAAAAACAAAACAAAAAAATCGTACGCAGCAACACACAGCAACAATCAAAACGTGAAGTCAGACTCCCTCGAGCAGCAGCAGCAGCAGCAGGTTTTACGGTAGTGTGGCGCAGAGTAGCAACTGCGCGGTGGACGATGAGTATAGCATCGAATGGTTTGGGGGGACTGATAAACCGGCAGGCACGAACACTTGAACTCCAGCATCCAAATCTTCGAATTGAATTGAATCCCCCCAACAAACGTACATAATTTGTGCAGGCAGGGTCCAACTATAACTAGCAGCAACTTGTGTAGTTATGTACATATGTACTGACATTTGTAAATAATGCATACATACGTGTAGACCATGTGTGCGGGCACTTGAATGCGAGTTGTATACGTTGTGTATACACGTGAGAGTAGTTTTGGCAAAACAGGATTTTTGAAGTTGTTGTTGCAGAGACTGCTGGAAGCAATTGATACTAGTTCGTGAATCAAGGTGAAACCTGTTTAGGCACACCATGCCCCAGCCGTTTTAGCGGACTGTCAGACGCTTGGTTGGTTGCCTATGCTTGCTGAGTGTATAATTGTAGCAATGCGATGATTGTGTCCAAATCAGCGATTTATTTTGCTTGTTTCACTCTTTTATTTAGCTACAGCAATTTCTTGTTAATATCTTCTTCTTGGAGGACGAAATAATTAAAGCATAAATCGTATACCGATTCTAATGCATGTATTTATATGATTCCATATATGTTTATATGACTGAAGACCTTCAAAGAAGGTATCTGCCAGTCGTCTGAAGACCACCGTTTTTTTATTAATAGACTAAAGCTATAATTCACTAGTTATTAAGAGTTAGGCTTAAATTAGCAGATCCAATAATTTCTTTAAACAAAACAAATAAAAATTGAATTAAATCAGCTGAACACGTCATAATTTGTATGAAATATATAATGTATTATTTTAATTTCTGTAACATTTAAAAATTGAATAACTGCCAAGAAAATGCGTAAAAATGTATTTATTTTTGCTATCTGGTCACCTTCATACATACCATCCACACCAATGCTTATGAGTATGCCGGCTTCCACTGTACACAAAACAAGAAATTTAAAAATAAATTCGACTCTCCCATGGAGTTCGTGTTATTCGAACAAACATTACTCTCTTAATCTCCTCTCTTTACTGTCGCATTGCTCTTTGTGAATGTGGAATAACTTAAGCAAATACTTATTTAAAGAAGTTCTTATGTTCCACAAGCCGATTGCTTTTGTTAACTGGCGGAATTCAATGCAGTCTTTTAATGATTTGATTTTTTACATTTTCTATTATATTAGACCTCAGAGCTTAAGAAAGCATAAGCTTCTTTGGCTGTTCTTAGGAGATTGTGGTTTATTTTCATACCTAAAATTCCAAATGGACTTGGGCTCCTGACTATAAGCAGAACTTGATATTTCAGTTTCCAAGATCCCTCCATACTACCATGCTCAAGGTCCTGGGTGTGAGTCCTGGCCCAGCCAATATTCAAAGTAACATAATTAAATAAAAATAAAAAAAAAAAACAAGTTAATCTTTTTTATTGCGATCGCCTCGTGGCTTTAAATGACATCAAATAAAAGGTGCATCAGCCGTTCGGAAGTAGCTCAGAATCAACTATAGATCTGCAAGCATATTAAGGACTAGTTGTTCGACCCCGTAGTAAGGAAGATTCCGATGCCCTCAACCGACCCACCGTCAACCATAGGTAGGTAGGTAAAAATGTGGTGCGGAGTGTCAAGCTCCTTACATACAGCTGTAAACGAAACTGTTGATTTTCGGAAAGCTATTCAAAACAGCTAAATCGACGAGGATTGTTGCGCCGCTGTAAAGAGAAAACAGGCTACTTACCCCGCAATGTTGTGTAGTGCGATATATATTCAATATTGAAGAGGAAAGTAAAAAGCACTGGCAGACAAATACTGTGGCAGGCTAAGCTCCTATTTTATATTCTCTCTTGAGGTTTATTTCCGTAGGCAAGAGACTTCACCTAAATCCACAAAAAATGTCCAGCGCTGTTAAGTCCAATGGTCCTGAAGACCAATGATTCCCTCTGCCCAATAAAACTTCATCGCTGAAGACATTTCCCTTGTGAAAATCGGGAACGGTGGCCATTTCGTTCCAGGCACATTCATGGAACGTGGGACGGCTTTGTGGTAGTTTGGCTCCAATTCTTACATGAGTTGGATTTTGTAGACCCGCAAATCAAGATCCTTGTTCAAACAAAATCTTTCATGAAGTGAATATGGATAGCTCTAATTATTTGGCAGAACCGCGGACGGACTCCTTCGGGTCTTACTCGATCACCAATCCCACAGCGTCTTCGGTGCGCACTGTGCGGCGTCTCAAAGGATGCGCATTATCTACTAGAGTAACAATGATGCGAAATCGATCTACACGTATGGTTGCATGCTGGGCGATTATGTCGAACGAGTTTTGGATGCTACACACAATGTATCGCGGGAGCCGAACCATTATTTTGGTAATAAATTTGCACAATTTATAAACGTTGTTTCGGAGTAAGTCTGTGGAAATATTATTATGGAATTGCAAGTCGAACTGAGTTTACATCAACAGCTGTGGAAAAGACAACGGACAGCGGTTTGAAACTCGTTTAATGAAATAGCCCTTTGCAGCTTGTCTGTAGAATTCGTCCTCGCTGATATGCCATGGGCCCTAAATGGTGCTTAAAGCCTTTCTCGAAATATAAAATCTTGAAACACATGCAAAAGCTATATATTCAGACTATTTTATTAAGGATTCTACGAGAAGAGTCTTAGTTTGTAATAGTCGCATCTCGGACGAGAAGCAAATAATATCTTGCTTTACTTGAATTTTGGAAAGAAAGCCAGCACTCGACGTCAAAGTCACCTTGCTAATTCCAACTGAACACGAATTTTAGCTTCTTAGTCGCTCTTTTAGCTTTATAAACACTCATTAAACCCAATAGCTGTGTTCGTTGAGAAATGTCAGTAAAATGTAGCCAATAACGAAATTGAGAGAGTACGAAGTCTTACTCTCCCAAAGTAAGAAATTTGCTGAGTTTTCAACGAACAGGATTCAGTAAAAATTAGCCAGCAACAGCTGTTTATTTTGGGGGTTAAATTTGAATCCGTTGATTTCTGCTTTTAATTGTTTTATTAAGTGTTTTAATAAAATTGGCAATTATATAGCATTTTTAGTTTATTAATTATATTCAATATTTATTGTATTTCAAACGATAAAGAAACCAAAATGTTTGTTAATAAGAATGACTGAAATACGAAAATAAGTTGGAGCCGGCCACATTATCTCAACATTATTGTATAGTTTATTGCATTATCGTCTCTGTGACCGTTGCAATAACATCGGTTGCAATGTTTTGCGGCTCATTTGGTCGACACTGCTTTCTAGTAAATTTAAGTAATCCAATATAAATTTCCGTTGTACAAAAAATAATAATATATTCTAATTCTTTGAATACAAAATTTCTAATTCTAGGTGGTATGCGGCCTATGATTCTACTCCACTGCCACCACATTCTCATTTAATGAGTACCTCAACTAATTTACTTTAGTAAAATTATATTTGGACACTTATTTTGTTAGTATATTATTCATATTAAAGTGCTAGTTTTTACTGGAGCAAATTTACAAAGCAAGAATTTGCAACTTTCTCTTCAACTAAACGTCAAAATTGCGCTCTCTCGTGACCAATTTTTACTGGGTTTTTGGCTCAATGAACACAATCCGGTAATGTTTGGTACAAATTGTTACTGCCCCTCTGATCAATGAACAGAACTAATACCCTCTATTCGTATACCCAGCTGGAAAAAAATACGTTTTACAGTTACAAAGAATTTTTTATTAATTTCACATTTTTAGAAATTTTTCAATTTTTTTACACTTAATTTTAGTATATAATTTTTAGTATTTCGCTTTTTTTATAACTACATCGTTTAAATATTACAATTTCGCAATTATTAAATTTATTTCTTCAAAAATGGATATTTCTAAAAGAACCAAAATTTAAAATTTTTTCAAATAAAAACTTTACACTAAGCTGTATTTATATATACATACTTAGTTTTTGTTTATGCATGTGGGTTGTAAATGATTTGCTTAATGTAGATATACATAAGTGTGTGTTTTACAACATAACGGGTATTATGTAGCTATGTAACAATTCCATTAATCCACCAATATTTGGAGAGGCTAATAATTCAAACAAAATCAATTTAGTAACAAAACAAACAAACATTTTATTAAAAATATGTTTGTGCGTGAGTGTGTGTGTGTCCAATCAAGAAAGTGTGAGTATACACACATACCATACATGCGCGTTCTCGTGTGAATTTCAGTAAATCAGCTGAGTAGATTTTTGAGCCCAACTTTCGAGGCTCTTTCTACTAGCTTTCCACGTTCGCATTACAAGAAGCTTTGCCGCAGAGTAATTCGCAAAAAGCTTTCGATAAGAAAAGTGCTTTCACAGGCAATACGCTTACACCGCCGAAATCATATGACTCTCATCATCCTCGTTAATTGTGTTGGCACTCTTCTGCTTGAGCTCCTTATTCGCAATTATAAGTTTGGCAGTTTTGTCGTTGCCATTCACGATCTTCGATTGTTTATTCGTAACTTCTTGCTTCATGGACGTTTTCTCTCCACTTTCCGCACCATCATTATCAGTTGGTTCTTCCTCACCTTCATCATCTTCTTCATTCTCCTCTTCATCTTCATCAGCATCATTGGCATTGTTTGAGTGGGTTGCATTAGGGCTCGACGGTGCTTGTGGGGGTGGTGATTCACGTTCTTCGTTTTCATCCTCGTAGATGACATCACAATTTGTTGGTATCGTTTTCGGTGGTGGTTTTTTCACGGCTTTTGCAACCTTCTTGGCTGTATCACCATTGGAGTCTTGCATAGATTGCATTTGTATTTGCATCTCGCGCAAACGATCAGTTAATTCGAAAAGATCGCGTTCCTGTGACTCACAGCGTGTGCGAAGCTCATCGATTTCACGCAAATCCTCAGGTCGTGGATCCCTGCGTTCATAACGCATACGCATCTCTTCAAAACTAAAAAAAAATGAAAAAAGCAATTAAATACGTGTACAAATGTTCCTTATGGAAAGTTTATTTTGAAAAATTCATAAACTACGAAATGTGCCAATTTCATGAAAGTGGTTAATTTTGTAATTACAACATTTACACCATCGAGCTTTTAGAGATCATGCATACAAACGACCACTGAAAGCTTTTCCATTACAACGAAACACAGTCAGTAAAAGATTACCAACGATTTCACGGTGTTTTTGAATTTATTGCCTACATTTAAATTTCTTGTTCGTTCCTCTCTTTTAAATTTAAGAAAATAAACTAAAATTGTTTACTTACAGATTCGTCAAGCAACGGCATTTCCTATGAAGCTGCTCGATTTCATTTGTGTTGCTGATGTCTCGCTTATCCATTGCCGACTTCTCTGTGTCATACGCCGCCTTTAGATCCTTCAGATCGTGTTTATGCCGAAGTTCAATTTCTCTGCAGCGTTTGGTCGGTGTCGGTTTGTGGTATTAATTTTATTTTAGCGAAAAATTTGGAAACAATTGTTAGAGTTTGAAGTAAAGTTAGGTATAAAAGAATTTCTTAAACAATTTTATAAATGGATTGTTTGTTAATGGGAGAGTTTGTGTGTTGAGGAGACTTGTACTTGTGTAAAAATATTCAATAAGTGTAATTAAGGGAAGGTTAATAAATAGTAAAATAGTAATAAATTACCAGTAGACTGTAATTGAAAAATAAAGCTATGGGCAGAACTAAGCTTGAGCTTGACGTAATTTTCCTATCGCTTCGAGTGTAACATCATACGTCGTAATGAGGAACCGAGCTACTACAGGAATGAACCAATAAAATGATGTTGTTTGATTTTGGATGTTTCATCAATATATGTAGCTTCGTTGGAAATCCGAATCAAGATCCTCATTAGTAACTCAATTTTTCGGATACCCAATACCGTATTGAAATTAAATTATAAATAAAGAGAAAAATTCAGTAGTTTCAGTTAATCAGAAGAGGATATATCTTATTTTCACTGTACCAAAAATATCTTCCCTAATTTTTGTTCGTGAGACAACAGAATATCGAGGAGAACGTTTAACTATGGGCTTGCTTTGACAGAAACAGCTTTATGATTCGTTTCTAATACGTAAACTCAATCGTATACAAATTCTCGAATCTCTACGAAACGTTCGTGGTTTGGGTTCCTGGTCACAGGGACATCCCAGGAAACTGTATAGCCGACGTTCTAGCCATAAAGGGGAACAGTCCTAAGTTTTGTAAACTCGCACATGACGTGGGCTTACCGCTTTCCTCGGCAAAGTATCTGCTAAGGATAACTTTCATTAGAAGGGTCCACAGCAATGTGACAAGATAAATATGGCCATTAATCATGGCAAACAGAAACAAACAAACAAACCGTCTAACCGGACACTGTCTTAACGGGACTCATGTTAGAAGGATGGGCTGCTTCTCAAATGACTTCTGCCGCAGCTGCAGATACATAGGTGAGAAGGAACCGAAAGTACGGCCAGATCTCTGGACTACCAACATTCCCAGCCTAATTTTAGTTTCCCAAAAGGCAGAGCAACCACTACTATAACCACCGATTTGTGATAAATTAATCTCAACACTAAATTCACTGTGTATTTAGTAGCGAAGTTTTAGAAACACCAAACATAGCAAATTTATAACAACTTCTGAATAAACTTTTTATTGAACGTACAATTTTATAATGAAATACGTGTACAAATTATAAAAAAAAATTAAACCTTTGACTGTGTAAAACCCAATTTCATTAAACAATTAACGATATCGTACATATAAAATAGCAATAATGTTCAATACAAAGCATGCTAAGGTTAAAAATGGCGACAAAGTCATGTAAAGCACAAATATTGATGGCAAAATGTAAGGAGACGACCGTTGCGCAAGCATAAACAAGGCAGTGATTATTAGCGATGATGATGTTGACGATGCTGATGATGAAAATGCCTCATCATTTACAAAAACACCGGGATTCGCATACGAAATGCTGTTGAAAAAGTACATAAGTACACACAGTGGTTAAATGTTTGCACTGAGACAGTTCAACAAATGATGATTTTTAATTACAAGAAATTTAGGTTAAAAAATCATGCAGAAACTTCAATGTCGAACAAAAAAAAAAGTGAATTAAAAAAAATAAAATCGTTAAAAAATAAATAAAAGACAAGCATTTAATCAAATAAATAAAATAAAAAATCAAGTAAGTAAATGAATTGTAATTTATATCATAATTAAAGATATAATAACTAAAAATAAAAAAAATCCTCAAGGTGTTCGAAAAATAAATAAATACTAGTAATAAAATAAAATCATTTCAAGCATTGTATCAGCTTAGTTTAAGAATCATAAAATCTACATTTTATGGTGTTACAAAACGGACTCATATTTTTCTTTATTTTTCATTACATTAGTTTATTTAAGCAAATATCTTGTTTAAAAATATTCAAACTTCTCGGAAACACTATCCGGGTTTTAATGAAGCTATCCTAAACATTTGTGCAAAATCCTTGGAGTTGTTTCGGAAAATATGGGCTTTATAGCTGAGATATTAGTTGTTACTTATAATCCAACTACTTTGCATTTTTCCTTTAACTAAAATGCTAGTATTTAACTAGAATATTTGCGTACTAGTCCACATTTTCATTGCAGGGTAAAAAGTAATTACAACATAAAATGAGTTTATAATTGATAAGGTTAGAATATTTGGAATGCCTGTTACACCTTACATTTTTTTTAAAAAGCAATTAATTTCTTACTGATTTCACTTATATCAACTTAAGCTGAACAGTTAGTTTACGAAACTTTAAAATAAATTAAAAATGCGTTAGCTCGATTTAACTCAAAACCCTTTTCAAACTATGGCGCTCTCATTAGAAGGCGTGAATATCTCTCTCTTCAGTCGAGAACTCCTAAATAAGTTGCCCAAATCGTTAGCTAATTAATGGGTTGGGATAGTTTTACAGTTGTGTGAGGTACTTCGTTCTGCTTCTTTCAACTTCAGGCTTAATCAGTAGGAAACCAAAGTATGTTTACTTAACGAACGTACCAGGTATGTGCCTTTTGATTTTTCAACTATCGCATCTGTATATATTCAATATTAATTAGACAGGTGAAACTATACCATACATCCAAATTGGATTTATAGTAGCATTGTAAGTGAGTTCTTTGTAATCTAGTTTTAGCCCAAAGTTCTTATGTAAAAAGCAATTTAACCCAGCTGAATTTAATTCCACTTGTTATATCTGGTAAGGTAAACCGAGATATGGTACATCATTTGCTTGGGAAATATTTGGTTGGTTAGTTTGTTGAAGTGTCTGCCGGACAACGGCTCACTTAGCCCACGAGCGGGCCGCATTGTGATACCACTGAGGATCGTAATGAGCCCCACCCGTCAATCGAACCAGTGCACGAAGTTTGCAAAGCTCAGCAGTCACCGCATCTTGGCCTTCACTATATCGCCCAGGATCCAGGTTGCCACCACCAGAGACTTTAACCTACTCCTCCAAAGTGCGGGGAATTCACAGTGAGAGTGCCTTAAAGTCTCAGGTGCTTCTTTCTGTCTGCAACTTCTGCCGAAATCATTAAGATACGTGCTTAAAGAATACTTATAACTGTAGACCATCTTCTCTTCCATTCTAGCCATATTGTCCTGGCCACATTACATGAATTGAGAGTTCCCATCTTAAGTTAGCATCTTTAATGAATTACTCTTTTATGTTGAGCTTACAAGTGGAGCGCGGCATGCTCAAGCTCTTCACTGATGGCGAAAGTGGAAAGTAAGTACTCTTCCTTGCAAGTATTCTATGGTTTTAGATTTTACTGTTACAGACTTCAGGGCTCGTAATGCGGCCTGGCTATCCAAGACAATATGGATACGATTATCCGTAAGTACCATTGACCTGAGACAACTGATAGCTTCATGTATGGTCACCAATTCTGCCTGAAAAACACTACAGCATATTTGATCTGTCGGTATGGGTGTTGCTTGCTCCACTGGTGGTCCCTTTTATTCTGCGCCATTCACTGTTTTCTCATAATGCTTGAAACCTTCTTTTCTAGATAAACAGTGGGGGCATATGATGTATTATCTCCACCATTATCTAGCTTATGCCTAATTTGAAATGAAAATTCACCTCGTGTCACCACACCAAGGCACATGGAGCAAGGTTGGCTTGACTACCGCTGTGTAACACCAAAGCATGAAGCCAGGCCACATTCTGACAAGCGTACAAGATTACAATGCGTGGTTAAAAATTCTTAGAAGGAACCTATGGTGTATATGTGTTTAGTATTCGAAAAATAATAATTTTGTGCTGTGAATGTGGTGAAATATCGAAATATCTCCCGGGAACACTTGCAAATGCATTCCCGTGTCGTGTAACATTAACGAACATGCAATTCAGGTTGACGTGTTTGATTATTTGGTTGCTAATGAGCGGTGTTAGTTTTTATGCGATCAAATAGTTGGGTAATTAAATTTATTTTACCTTTTTTTCAAATTTCAAAATATTTTAATTTTCTGAACTCACTTGATTTGCTCTTCGGCTGCGGTGAGTTTCTTACGATGTCGTTCGGCAAGTTCCTGTAGCGCCTCCTCCTTCTCTGCTTGAAGTTTGGCTTTTTGTTGCTCTATAATAAAAATAAATAAATTATTGAAAACAAAAAATATGAAAACAAATACAAAATGTATGCTCTAGATAATTTCGACAATTTACCCAATTCTTTTTGATGATGTTGCCTCATTTCTTGAGTTGCATTTTGCAGCTCTCTAGCAAATTCCTCCTTCACCTGACTTAAGCGATCGCGGAACTTCTCTTCCATCTCCTCTCTCTCAGCTTGGAACTCCTTTCGCAAGTTTGCTAACAGAAAATATTGATATGAAATTATTTATATTTGTAGGTTTACTAAATACTCAAATGAAAATAATTTTGAAAGCAACTTTAATACCTTCCAGCGTCTCCCTTCGCTCCTCTTCGCGACACATCGCGTTTTGGAATTCCCGATCGGCACGATCCAAATGCATACGCATTTGCAGTAAACTGTTATCAGATTTGTCCCGCATGTCACTGAACTCTTCAGTTTTACGTTCGAAACGCTCCTGCAGTTCACTGAGCTGAAATCGGGAAGTGAAATTAAGCCTAAGCTGGTTAAAAGGAGAGCTACAATAATGGTAAATACCTCAGTTTTGAGCTCATCCTCGTTGGCGGTGTAGCGCGTCGTCAGAGCGCGTAGTTCTTCAATATGCTCGGCTTGCAGCTTATCGAGAGCCTCTCGACGCTCGTCCACATAGACGGATTCGAGTTCAGTTTTCAGTCTTGTCATCTCTGTACTATATTTGAGACGAAAAATATTTTGTTATTTTCTCTTCTATTTTTCAAATATCCACGGTCTTACTAAAGTTTGTCCTCCCAGAAGACGGCAGCTTGATTGCGCATCTCGTTGATACGATGAACTACTTCTCGTTCCTTATCACGGAGCGCGCTGGAATATAAAATAAAATTTCATACCATTCATTCGAAACTTCCTCTCAACATATGACTACTTGCACTTTACTCACTTATCACACTGATTCTTGATCTTCTTTACGGCCTTCATCTGCTCCTCCAGATTCGTATTGGCCATTTGAAGTTCACTTTGTATTGTATCAATTTGTTGCATGAGTGTTTTTATCGCCAGCTCTTGCTCAGCCACAACGCCACGCAGTGATTTAACCTCCGCTTGATATACCTTTAAACCTTTAACTTCCTGACTTCGCTCCTCGAGCTCGTTGTGTAATTGCTCAGCTCTCTCCAGTGCAATTTGGCGCTCGTGCTGTAGCTTATCTTGTTTATCCTTAGCTTGCAAACGTATTTGGCGAAGTTGCCATTCACAATCGGCCATTAGGTTCTCCTCTCGATCTAATCACAAAAGTAGATTTTTTGTTGGAATTGCGAAAATCAATGCCTACATTGTTACCAACCTTGATTTCGTGTTCTAAGCATTTCAAATTCTTTTTGCCATTTATCCTGACAGATCTTCCGCTCCGCTTCCGAATTCTCCAAGGCATTTTTCAGTATTGCGATTTGTGCCTCCAATTCACCACGTATTTTCTCTACTTCCTTCCGCCACTCTTCGGCCTCAGTTTGTGCCGTTGCTAGCTGTGTTTGAAGATTGCTCGCCAAAGCTTTGGTTTCAGTGTATTTTGCTTCCAGCTCACTGTATTGCAATTCGAGTTCCTCTGTTGATGGATTAGTCAGTGGTCAAGGCATTCATTTTATTCTACAAATACGATATTAACATACCATATTTTTTTCTAAATTCGTCCTCGTTTTCACTATATTTATGCCGCAGAGTTGTCTTTTCATCTTCAAGCAACTTCAGTCGCTTTCTCACAAAGTCATCGTCCTTTTGCGCCGCTCTCAGCTCTCCTTGCAACCCTAAACATTAACATTTTCATTTCATCAACCTCTGGTTATTTGTGTTCCGGAAATCTATTAAACAAAATTAAACTCTCTTACGCTCTACGTTCCAGGCCTTCGCCGACATCTCCTGCTCCAGTTTTTCAATTTTCGTCTGCATCTCGGTGACTTTGTTTTGCAAATTTTGCACATTTTTCTGCGCATCCCCAATTTGTGTGTTGTAGCGTGATTTTTGTTCAACTAATTCGCGTCTGGAGAAAAAGTTAATATTTTATTTAATTTGAAATTAAAAATAAATTGAGGAAAGATACTGTAATATGCATTGTAGTACGCCAAGTAACGAAGAGGTATATTAGACAAAATTGCAAGGATTTTTACTATTACGAGTATGTGCATACAATAAAAAAACACTTCGCCTTTTTGTTGGCAATCAAAAGTCGAACTGAAATCCATTGAGCTTGTAAAATTTCAAGTTCCGTATTCAGATTATACCAAAATTGAATTTAGAAATTTATATATACAAATGAATATGTGTGTATGTGTAACTACATATAACGTCTTAGGCAGCAATCCAAGAAGGCATAAACGAACTTTAGTTAGTCACAGAGTTATATCGAATTAATCCTTAAATTCTTTGGAAGAATTATTTACTCGCAGAATCAGAGAAAAGAAAATACTGTAACAGCAGACCGATTCAAATTAAAAAGTCGGAGCTATACTACAGTCGACTCTGTTTAATTTAAACCAGCGATAATTCGAACCTCTCCATAATCCGAAGCCATCACGAGTTCTCCAAAAAGCGACGCGTTAAGCCGAGCTAAATGGCAGTGAACACTCGACAATTAGTAAGAAATGAGATAATCTTATAAACAATACCCAGTAAGTGAGCAATGCCTTACAAATTTCAAAAAGAAAAGTGGATTTGTGTTTAAAAAGTTTGTTTGGATTGGAACGGTAAATTGGAGACTTTGATGAAAACCTATGATGCCCGAGACATTTTTAAAACAAATGAAACTGACTTATTTAAAAAAAAAATACCGAACAAGACGCTTACTTTTAAATGTGAAAAATGCCATAGGGAAAAACATAGCAAAAAGAGGTTGATAGTTTTAATAAGAAAAAGCGATAAATCTACGGTGTTTCAAAGAAGTGAAAACGTTTACTACTGATTATCTCGTTAAGAAAAACAGCTCGGCTGACTATAGTATTTTTTACAATGTTTAACGTAGAAATTTATTTTCTTCCATCGCATGCATTTCAATATTGCTATGTTTCTTGTGATAGAACGTCAAAAAATTATGGACTAATAGGGGGGTTCATTCATACGTAATTTTTAGACGTTCTATCGCAAAAAAAATGTTGACCGCGAACGGTTCTGACGGCTATGAGACTTGTAACACTCCTAACGATTCTTAACTGCTTCAAAAATTCAGTTTCATGAAAGAAAATCAACAAAATCTTGAAATCAGCGGTTTTAGTTTTCCTGACTTTGTTCCAGTGGATGAAGTAATTGCTGTTCCAAGTTCACTAACCAATGATAAAGTTTTAGTTTTTTTTTAGATGTACTTGTATAGGTACACCACCTTACTTTTATCATGGCAAGATTTTCTGTTTTTAAATGCTAATTGATTACAAACTCGAACTTTTATTTCTTTCCTCTCATAAATTTCGAACCATTTGATATTTTCAACACTCGATAATTCATAATATTTTAAGAGCCCTTTGAATTACAAATTAACGAGAGTCGACTGTATATACGAGTACCTATATTGGTTCTAATTAACTTTGACTATACTCATTGTACTTAGCACCGTTGAATTGGTTCCGTAGTTGCTAAGACTTATAGTTTAATCTAAAAGTTGTCGTAGATCAACAGCTTACTGCCACCAGACGTATGTACTTGTATGTCATTTTATAAAAACCGTAAACTTTGCCTGCTCACGTCCCCAATATGAATAAGAACGATGACGTTGATATGAATTCTGGCTAGTTGGCAGAGAGCAGCTTGCAAATATGCAAGAAATCCCTTCTAAAATTTATTAAAGTATAAAGATCGGTCGCAATAGTCAAGTGGTTAGAATTGCGGTCTGCAATTCTGAAGATCAGGGTTTGTTGGAAAACATCAAGGCGAGTACCACAAATTGGCGCCATGAATATATTATATAGAACCCCTACTACAAAATTTCGAGTCAGTGCTTATCTATGTTGCTGTCATAATAAGGCAAATTTTCAGGTTCTATGAAATGATGAATGTTTGGCTACAGAACCTACTGTAGACTATAGGTAAGAAACCTATTTCTTTAGTTATTCTTAAATTAAATTTTAATACACACGATGATTGCATTCCTCTGCCACCAAATTTTTGATTTAATCGTTCACTCAATATTATAGTATTTATATCATCTTAATTTTGGGTTTCATCGAGAAAAATGAAAATCATATTTTTCTCATGATTGCTAATTTTTACTGTCTGAAATTCCCCAGCACGAATTTGTTACTTCCCCTGCAATCGAAATATCCAACAGAAAAAACCAGTCAAAATTTGACATTTCGAACAGGATTTACTTTTTGTTCGAATATCTGAATTCCAATAAGATTGCAGATACAGAACAGCCCCTGCACTGTTTCCATAAGTACAATAATATGTTGTAAATATAACAGTACAGCCAATCGTAAGCAATAAATTAAGTAAAAGTGAAGAGTCGCAACAAAATTCTCAAAATGCCAGCCATGTTTGAGAACCATCTTTTTGTCGGTTAAAAAAGCCATATAATAAGTACAGCGGCGAATTTTCGAATAAATTAATAAATAATTTTCCACTGCATTTTGTGAATCTATTAGTCTAAGTAGTAGAGTCTAGTAGCCGGTGGCCGAATATGTTCAGGGAGAAAAACGTAGTATTAAGGAAAAAATTAAAGCAACAATTTCATTGTTTCGTGAGTTTTAAAAATCGGTAGATTAAATTAAAAATTTTTCGAAACCATTTTCTCTTATTATTTACTTCACCCATAAAATAATCCTAATTATTTACTGTTTGTTAAAAATTCTAATTTTCGAGCATTGAGTTCGCCATCGTACTCTATCATTTCATTGTGTATGTATGTATATATTTAATTATTTCCTAAAGGGTAATTCATGTGATTTATTTATTTGATTTGTATGTATGTGTTGTATTGTATTTGAATAGTCCGCTAGAATTGCTCACTTTTTATGAGTATTTTATTTTTAAATAAATCGTACATATGTATGCATGTACATACCATACATATATGTATACTATAAGCTGAATTTTACGTGTCTGTTTATAATGAAAATAGATAAATAATCGGAAATTTTGGCACCCATTATTCTTGTTTTTGAAATATACACAAAGAAAAGCTATAAGTGCTTTTTAAAATGTTTTGAAAATTATTGCAAGTTTAGCTCTTAAAAAGCAAATCAGGAAATATATAAGAATAAATATATACAATACCAACTTTATTTACTTGTTGCCAGATTTTTCAAGAATTTATTCACTTATGAATTTACTTAAGGTTGCCACAAGTTATTCAAATAAAAATATTGGTAAGGTAAATGAAAAACAGAGATATATTTTGATAATATATAATGAATTCCCCAATTTTTTACCAATACGGTTTCTGTGAGAGAAGCATAACGACATTACTTTTAAATTGGTGAAAAGTTTTTGAGCAAAATGGTACATATTTGACATGAGTCGGATAATTCTAACATTACCATAGCCTACATTTTAATGCAACAATAATGGATTTTCTTATATCACACCTTATACATGTACTATGTATTAGAGCTCCAGATACCCGGGTATCGAGCACTCGATACTCGTTCGTTGCTCAACTGCTCAAATGATAATTTGAAATTTTTCAAATTTCAATTTTGTTTGTCAAAATTTCCTCAGTATTCCAATGAGTTTTACGCTTTGCATAAATAAAATTAATACTATAGAAAGCAGTTCTGAGGAGAAAGTAAAATTTTTGATTTAAATTGCTCAAAAATGATCGAAAAAGCTCGAATTGCTCGAGCTCAAGCTCGAAAATTTTCGAGCAATGAGCAATGAACGAGTGAGCGAGTACTCATTGCTCAAATGCTCGAACGGCTCGTAAATGTTCGAACAAAATCTTGAGTTCTAGTATGTACCATAGGTATATAAAGAAAGGAAAAATATTTATGGAGGATCATAATTGAACGTAAATTTCTAGTCTGCAGTACAGTTCGAACTTTAAATATTTACCGCAAAGAGGCGCATTGGCTTATAGGAATATTTATTGAGAGTGAGAAAAAATATGGATCTAAAATTTAACAGTTTTCTATATTAAACTTTGATATCTTTTATAGCACCTTTGAATTTTTTAACAATTGTGATCGAGTATACCTTATAGTTTCTCATGTTAAGACATGTAATGTAATATATACATACGGCCATTCTATATTAGACGTACCGACCAATGCTAATAACTAAACTGATAAGAGGTATTTTCAATAGCCCGTACCTACTTAGCAAGATTACCTTTACCATCCCTTTAAGATCATCTAGACACTTTAGACCTCTTTTATATCTTTGTGTAACGATTTTAATACACATTTCGCCAACATTAATTTTTCTGACTCGATATTCTGTATCAAAACCTATTTGCTGGGTGCTTTAAATGTTCCCACGTAACTTTGTAGAACAAATCTGTAGCTGTTCAGTGTAAAAGGTCACCGGTATGTTGGAGTTGTCGATTATCCTTCAGACGCGTCCCTCGGTCGGTTGGGCAGGAGTTAGGTAATTCTAGGTTCGTCGCCTAAGAAAAGATTTTCAAACATTTTTTCCTGGAAATACCTATATGTCATAAATTGGTCAATAGCAAACGACCTCAAGAAAATTTGAAATCAGAAGAAAGCGAATGCATTGGGCTTCATATTTGCTCCATCTGATTTAAAAATTTGCTTTCAAAATATTTTTTAAGAGACCTAAGTTTCTTTATTCAAAAAATATGTACGTTTAATATTCCCAGAAATTTTTTTGATCAAACCAACTTCAACTAAAAAAGAAATGAATTAACTGGTTTCGTTGCGAACGGGAAAGGTGGTGCTCTTACATAACGTAAGGAGTTAACCTGGCTCTATTCACAGGAAATTAAAAATTCTAGCATAGGTCAAACCTACGGTACTCTGATATGGTTGTAGGCTACATATACAATAAAACATTTGCATAAACTGTAAAGTGCCTTCAGACATTAAATGATCAGCCACACAGGAGCCCTCAAAACAACACCATGTGCAACACTTAATGCAGTTTTCAGTATACTACCAGCAAACGGAGTAGCTAAAAACAAAGCGTTCTTAACTGCCGCAGGGTTTTAAGCATCAAAACAGCTGAAAATCAGGACACGCATGGACAGGAGTACAGCGTTATCTCTTAACATGCAAGTAGACCACGTAGTCACGCTTATGGCTTTCGAGTAGCTGCTGTCAAGTACGACAAGAGGCAGGAGCATAGGATTGACAAAGCTCTGCAAGTTTTTAAAGATGATCATAAAATGTACAAAGGAGTGGTAGCTTTAGCTTACTGTGTCCAACTATTGATAAGAAGATCATTCAAGCTGCGAAACCAGTACAGGATATTCCAAGCCGAAATATTTTCTATACAAATAGTGGCAGAGCCATTGCAAGGGGCAGACCTTCATATATACTGAATATATATTTATGTATAAATCCAGGCGGCCATTAACACGGCAGATTTTCATACAGAACGAAAGTCAGCCATGGTAGCACTGTGTAAGGAAGCAAGATTACTTGGGAAGTGCTGCAGAATCGAGAAAGTTATATGATAAAAATAACATTCGAAACTTGCAAATGTTTTAGAAACAGAAAACCGACCAATCTTTGAGGTCTTGAATCGAAGTTGACCTATTGGCGTAGACCTTATCTTTCACGTGGCCGCAAAGGAAGAAGTCTCAGGATGTTAAAGCACAACATCTCGGTGGCAAATTGCGGTCACCTCTTCGACAGATAACACGGCCTGAAAACTTTTTCCTTGAATGATCGATGGTTTCGTAGCTTCTGTGGCTAGTAGCGCCGTCTTGTTGAAAGTAAATGTTGTCCAGGTCAATACTATCCGATTTCGGCCATAAAAAACCATAAATCATCCCTCAATAGCGCAATCCATACACCGTAGCTGCTGCTCCACCCTCGTTTTTGAAAATGTAAGGTCTAATGATCCCGTCGAACCATAAACCGCAACAAACAGTTACACGTTGTGGATGGAGAATCTTTTCAACAATAAATCTTGGGGTTTCCTAGACCCAGATGGGAAAGTTTTGTTTCCCTATTTACGTTGCCATCGAGGTGAAAATAGGCCCAGTCAATCAAGATGATTCTTCGATGAAATTTCATATCACTTTCATGCATTTTAAGGACCCAATCAGCAAATATACGACGTTGTTGATGATCTGCCGGATTTAGTTCTTGTATTAACTGAGCTTTATAAACCTTAAGACCCAAGGCTTTATGTAAATACGGTGTAAAGACAGTATTCTCGGTTGTTCTTGGGCAACGTCACAATGCTAACTTCTTCCAACAGCTCCATTTTTCCCAAAAATTTCTATATTTCGGGCCGACAAGGTGCTTCACGACGATGTTTTAGTTTTACGAATCGTCTCTACCAGGTTTTCACCATTTTATAGTTATTTTTAATAATTTTTTGAAGGGTGTTTGGTTACATTTTTATCACTAGCGCAGTTTTTACTTGCTAATTGTCAAAAAATACAACATCAAAAGTGACATCTACCGGAAAGGCGGACTATTTAAAATAACAACTGTTATTGGGAAATCCTTTATAAAGAACTCAAATGTCTTCTTCTATTTGCGGAGGTAGCAGCGAGGCTCTTCTTTATAGAGTCACAACAAAGAGTGTAGCGCGTGACGAGTCGAATCTTTTTTTGTAGAGTAGAAATTGAACGTGCTTAAGTAAACTGTTATTTAACTAGTATTTATCCGATGAATGATATGATACATACACTTCCGCGCTCAGTAAAGTTTAGGAATATAATGTAAGTCTATACATATACATATGCATGTACATATATACATGTATAACAATTTTAATGCGTGTGTGTATTTTACGTATTTCAACAACAGAAAGTTTGGCTAATATCAAAGTGCTCATCATGAAAAAAGCAAAAAAAAAAAAAATGATACTGAAGAAATAAATTGTTTATATATTGCCGAAAAGCTTGTGAGTAAATCTCATATATGTATACATACACATTTTGTAGTACGCAAGTGCCAAGCAAATTTATATTGCGTGGTTTTTATTTTATTTATTTTTCTTAACTAAAAGGCAGAGATTACAGAACAAAAAATAAGAAATAGATGCTACGTATTTAGAAGAAATACGTTTATTTTGTACCTTTATATTGTATTGTATATACTAATAAATTAAAATACATACATACACATATTTCAAATAAATTAATTCATCTTTTGCTTTATAGACCCGCTCTATATACGTGTATGTATGTGTTTGTATTTACACCCGGTGTGTTATTTAGGGAGGGTATATTAGCCTCGCTCACTAAACGGTTCACTAGAAGTCGACGGCCGCAATAGCTGAGTGGTTAACATAGCGTACAACCAACATCCAGATATATATATGTAGAAATTTAATTTATCTAATTGCGGCAGGGAATTGTCAACCCCTCCGGTGTATTTTTGACAAGAAATAAAAAGCTCCTAATAAAAAACCATCAGTCGTTCGGAATATACCTAACCTCATTTCCATTGGAATTTATTTGTGTTACTTCTTCAGCTGATTTGCAAATTATTTGAATCGTTCAATTTCGGTCGTTTACTTTCTTTATTTCGGCTATTCAAAAGGTAAATTATTAAAAATTATTCAGTGAAAGCTTTATGTGTGTTTCGTATAAAGTGATCAATTACAGATTGAAATTTGTTACGATGCCACGAAGACGTCGCTCTAATATCGGTCGGCGCTCCCAATCTACAAAGAGCCAATGTAATTATGCTGCTCGAATCGGTATGATTGAACATCGTGCGCGACAATCACAAGAAGCTCACGAAGCTCACAATGAGCAACAACGATTGAGAAGAAGACAAATTCGTGCTCGGGAAATTCATGAAACAAGAGAAGAACTTTTAGCTGCTTAATGACAGCGGCCTTCTTCGAAAACCATCTTCTTTTCTTTTCAAGAAACATAATTGCACGCAGGACAACGCCTCCGGGGTCAGTTAGTATATATGGTATGTATGTTTATATAATAAAAGTCAGATTTTGACTTTCTTAGCATATGAGATTTAAGTATTTTATATTTACTTGTATTTTTTATTACAATTAAAAATTTATTTACAATCATTTCACATTATTGAAAAACTTTCGAAATCGCAAATTATGTACAGTCGAATCCATATTTTACCTTCCTTACTTATTTTTCCGTTGGCTACTTATTGGAAATTCTTTTACGCAGCAACAAAAAGTGCAAAATTAAATTAAATTTACTGAATGAGATGTTTACTACCGTTGAGTGCTTATATACGTATATCAGCCTATTTATATACATATATATAAAATTAATTTACTTTATTTGTTTGGGTGTGAGTTAATACAGTGTACGAGTATGAACTTTACGTAAAATAAAAATTGTTTGTTCTTATTTTTCATTAACATTTTGTATGGTATTTTTAATATTTGATGCTTTTCTAATCATTGCGCTTTTAAGTGAGAATTATTTTGCAAGATAATAAAAATTCGTAAGCCATCAAGAATTGAATAAAAAATCAATAATCCATCTATTGTGGGTGTTTGAGGAGAAATGCTTAAAAAAAAATTAATAAAAAATATTGCTTTTCATATAAAAGCAATAAATTCTATTTGTTGTATTTGTTATTGCTGCTGTCCTACTCCCAAAATAATCATAATTAGAAACGCACAAACAAACGCACTCTCAAAATATTTGAATTGGAGCCGGAAAAGTAGAGCAAAACATACATACACACATATATTTGTACATTCTGCAAAATAAACATACACGTATGTGCATACACACATTCATACACAAGCATTTGTTTGTGTAAAAATAATCACGCGTACATACGCCTTGGTTGCACTAGAGTTATTTACTTTAGACATTTAGCCGGTGCATTTGTGCAGAAAATGTTTGAATTTTGTGTAAAATTATTGTACACGCGCCCACAACGAGTGAGCGTGGGAATTAAATATAAGCGCACACATACCTACATACACACAAATGTAAACATATACGCGTAGAAAGGTAGAACATACACGTACAACTACAAAAAGCAGATAATATCATACATTTTCACATTTTCAGCCGCTACATGGCCGAAAATACGAAGCGACGATTCATTCCGCCATGATTTTTATTTAGCTTTCATTTGTGTTTGAATATGAAAATTTGGCATTTTGTGTTGAATCTTTGTATAAAAAAAATGAATGATTTCAAAAATATACATTTTTCGTACAAGAATTTTGAAAATTTTCTCTATACTCATTAGCGCTTACTTAATCAGAAATCTGAACAGTTTATTTTATACTCAAAAATATGTATATATACCATATATATTGTATATTTGCGCAAATTACATGACTCATATTTTTCATTAAGTAACTGGTAATTATTTAATGGCAGACATGTGTCTATGTGTAAAGAGCGTCATATACATACATTTGTATATACACATATGGTATATGTATAGAAAACAAGGTATATGTTAAGCCTAATAAGTACTACAAGCACGTTACTCATACGCCCCGTAGGCGTACCAGCGTCAATATGCCACTTTGAAGGCATTTAGTTCTATTCTTAAGGCATAACTCATAGATTTGTATGCTCCATATCCTCTCTTAGTAACATGTGGTCATAAAATATCCGTAAGTTACCTATGTTCGATTTTCGCTTTTTATCTGTTATGTTGGTACACATGTCTGTTATACAATATATGTTGACAATATTAACCATTTTGGATTGTCAATTTGTTATTGACAGATAAAAAGGTTAGTCGTATTTTGGTGTGCTCTTCGATTTTTACTATTCGAAAAAATGGATCACAGAAACGGTATTAGGTTTTATATAAAAAATGGAATTAAATGCGCAAGAACATTTGAAATGTTCACGGTGGCGTTTGATGAGTCTACTATAAGCAGAACAGAAGTTCAGATGTGGTATAACCGGTTTGAGGAAGGCCGAGAAAATGTCAATGACAATGCTCGTCCTGGTCGTCCGAGTACGTCAACAACATTGCAGCAGTGAAGAAAATGATTTTGGATAATCGTCGAATCACCATCACTGAAGACACCGATGAAAGGAAAGCGTTTTGCTACGATTGAGGAGATAAAAGAAAAATCGAAACGGAAGCTATTGGCGATACCAAAAAACGCGTTTCAGAAGTGTTTTAAGGATTGGAAAAAACGCTGGCATATGTGTAATATATCTGAGGGGGATTGCTTTGAAGAGGACAAGATAGTTATTGGCAAATAAATAAATACTTTTTCAGTTGATTTGGAAATAACAGGAAAGTATAAACTGATTAAAAGCTCTTTTACTCCGGGAATATTATCATGACTAACTACACTGTCAAGGAATGAGCTGATGGATGGTCACTACCAACATCTTTATGCTGCTTAGGAAAATCAGAAAACTATTTTGTTTTCCATTTATTTGACCGGCAATCGGCAAATTCCACTCGAGGGGTAAATAAAGTGAAAATATAAACTTTTCTTCAACTTTTATTCTCCGGATGGAGGACGTATGCAGCCAAAAGAAAGTAGTTTCCAGGAAATGGACCTAAAAAGAAGTCGAGTTTACTTTCAAATCGTTTAGTATGGTTTGATATATATTAAATTTGTTACGGTAGTAGTTTTGGTTCAAATTACCAATGGCAATAACTTTTCTTCGGTGGTGTGGGTCTGGAATCGATTGAATGGTTCAACTTTACGTACTCCGCGGAACATATATTATATAACATATAACAGTTCATTTAATTAATAATATAATAGACCTTAAAAATCTTATTGGAACCACCTTAAAATTCCATGCAAACGAAATCTCGGGCAAACTCTAGTATATATATTTATGAGAGAGAAGTGTTGAATATGTTCTAATTAAGGACATTTTCATTTATTTTCTATTTTTCTGAAATTCGAATTCGGTAACAATTAAATATGTAAAATTGAGGTAATTCAATTAATTTCTTTCCTATCTTGATGAAATCTTACTACACATACGTTATTGCGTATTAATAATTGTCTAGAAAATTAATTAATTTAGGTTATTTTAAAACATTTAATTAACAGCAGAATATTCTTTCCCTTGGGTTAGGTGTTTTAAATTAATTATTTTGACAATGTTTTACCATAGTTTACTATTTGATATTTGTTGTATGAAATGTAGTATTTCTCCATGAATTTTTATATGTTACTCATACGCCCCGGCAAACACTAAATAAAAGGATGAATGCGCGAAACTATGCTTTCAAAGAGACGAAAAAATTAATAGCAAATGGAAAAAACTTGAATAAAACTGTACATGTTTGTTTGAATTCAAGATTTTAAAATGAAATAAGTAATTTTTCGTAACTATACGTAAATAATTCCAAATTATTTGAAAGGTTATTTACAACTCCCACAACATTTAATGCGAATGACACTCGGTGTAAGGGTTAGCTGAAGTCTAATTGCTTTGTTTGTTCACCAGAGATACTGCTGTGAGCGGGTGTCGGTGTTGGAGCAAGCAGCCCCTATATGAATGTGTAAACAATTTAAACTTACTCGACTAGCAAGGTTGGGCGCCACGAGGAAGCCAGCTACAATCAAAAGTATACCAACGCCATCCGATGAGATACGCCCATTTTAATGTCCCTTGCAAACGTATGAAGGATTATGACTTAATGGCATGCACATGGAAACTCTGATCCCTTAATTGGAAAAGTGCCCAAAAAGAGCTGATCGACTTTGCCGGAGCCCGAAATATTGTTGTCTGTAATATTAAATTCCGGCACAAGAACTCAAAAGCAGATCGATCATGTTGAGATTGATAAACGACATGTCTCTTTTTTTGACGTGTGTACACTTTAAAGTCACTCCACTAACTTGAACCACTATCTTGTAGCAGCAAAGAACGACCGTGAACAAACATATGGAAGGCAAGCGGTTTTCTATTCGACATCCACACCTGCTCTTCGGGAGCACTAACCAGCTACTCCGTTTAAGTGAACTGTGACACGACATTTCAAGCTCCCTACATTCAGCCGTAAATAAAGCTATTGGATTTCGGAAAGATTGCAAAACAGCTGGTGCAATGAGGATTTTGTCGTGCTGCAGTGGAGAGAATGTAGGCTGTCTACCTTGCAGCGTTGCGGTGTGCATAAAGAGCTTGAGAAGATTGCGGACAAGGGTACTGCTCGAAAATTCTACGATAAAAGTAGGTGAAAGCACTCCAGTTTTGAAAGTATTCGATGCATTACCCGCTGGTGGAAGCAAAGGAAGAGGAAGACCTCCATTCCGTTGGAAAAATCACAGCTTATTTCAAACTGGCGCAAATCAGCAAAGAAAAGACCCGAATGGCACGCGATTGTTGATACGGCTATAATCGCGTAAGCGGTGCCTACGTCAGTAAAGAAGAAGAAGAATGATATCACAATAACTTGATAGTTTAAATAAAACATAAATCACACATCAGTGCACAAAAAAATATGTCTCCTGAAAAATAGTATTTTACTTAAAGGTTTAAAAACGGGACTGATTCGCCACCGGACAAAGCAGTTTACGTATGTGCTCGCTCAGTCTATCCAAAGGAAAATATGGTTACAATAGCTCAAAGTTTGTATAGCCAACAATATCATCTGGATACCTCTCGCAGAAATTAAAAGTTTATAAATTTCAAGAACAGAAGCCTCACGTTCAGCCAATGCGATTTTGTTTCACCTAATTAGCTTAAGATTTCTCGGCAGATGATACATTTTTTTTTTTTACAAAAAAATTAAAATTTCCTATGAAGCCCATTTTCCTCTCGGCTACGTTAACAAACAAAACTGCCGCATTCGATGTTTTAGCATTTTCCCAAAGCCGGAGTCTTAAGTATTCACCCACTTGTTCCGCTTATTTTGGTTAATAATTTTCCGATTGTCAAAGTTAGGCTGCCTGATCTCCAGGATTTACTTGACTTAGGCAGTTGTGTCTTGATGCTAACGCCGCTACTTCAGTAGGAAAATTTGATCCGGTTTTCTTCGAGAACGGGAAAGGAGCTGCCATTACCGTCAGTGAAACATTAAGAAATTCTTTGTTTTCAAATGTTCAACGACGTGCGTTTTCAAAAGGTTGGCCAACGTTGCAGTCGCTGCGATTGGGTGCGATTTGAACAACTGCTACGCCAACCATCCAGAGACGATTTATAACTATAAGTTAACGGAATATTGACATTTTCAATAAGGTTAAGATCATTGAATAATTTAGCTGCCGTTTTTTATAGCAAAATGCCAATTTGTCGTGGCCCACCCTTTACATGTTTGGAAACATTGAATACATCAACTCGTATAATATGACAAATTATCATGTTGGCTGGGCAACTTAGGTCTATATTATTATTATGGATCACAAGTTTATAGAAAAACTAGTGGTTGAAATAATCAAAAACTAATCAAACCAAAATATACTAAGTTTTCTTCCTTCAAAACTCTGTTGATTACTTTGCCTACCCACCAATGTTTTTTAATTGCTTTAGATTTTATAAAATGTACTTTAAAGTTTAGACATAACATTTAAGGAAGGTAGACTTTGGTTTAGCCATAAACAGTATCGAATTCGGGTTAAACTTCATTCATATTACAAGTGAAAGGCTGTCAGTTGCTTTCATCGGAAACAGTTTCTCCGGGTCTTTGAAATACTGGAAACGTGAAAGGCAGCAAGGAAGTACAAAATCTGTATTCACTTAAAATTCCTATATGTAGTTTCGCATAAAGAAGGCATTAAGTTTCACGGTTCGTAAATAATATTGCGAGTAAAAATATTTTTGATACCAAATTATTGTTCACATAAAAGGTTGACAGAAAATCGTTTAGAGCTGTCTACAAATATTATTGCACCTCTTTAACGTAAAAGCAGATATTTATATAAACAAATATATAAAAGTAAATTCCTGTAAATGTATTTGTTTCTTGTTTTGTATATCAAAAATGTACCTGAAGACATGTGAAAAGCAGCTGCTTGACAATTCTAAGTCTTCTAGTACGAAATCTGGCGGAAAGCCAAAAAAATGCGAATTCCCTTACCCACCTGTGCTGAGAGTCTTTGTTTTGTTACACATTTTCCGCTTTTAAACAAAACTTGCGACAAAAATTAAAACATTTCTTTGCATGAAATTTAATTTTCACATAAAAGGTTTTTCGCAGAAGACAACATGACTCTTATAAGATTCTATAAAATGTGCAAAACCTTATTCATATATATATAAATCGGACTCCAATTCCTCTAATTTAAAAGATTTTTTCCTTAATTTTCACTTCACTTGCAAAATTAACCTTTTCCTCTCTCTTGGATCTTTTTACACACTCCACATTTGTCTAAATTACTTCGCGTTTCTTAAATTTTTTGTTACGCACCTCAGTTTTTCCACAATCGCGTCGTTCTCTTTGCTGTTGTTGTACCCGTTGACTACGCCATTCGTCAATTCACTGCTATCCTCTGTTATCTCGACCGTCGACTTCTGATGCAATCCGTTCATGTGAGCGAAGGTTTTGTTAATGCCACCACCACTGCCGAGCACACTGTCATCAAGACTACGTCTCTTTGGCGTCGTTTGGTCACTGCCTTCCACATGAATTGGTATGAAATGCACATTGCCAATGCTGTTACCCGTCGCACCGTTTATGTTGATAACCTGCTCGCTGTCGATTAGCCCTATGCCATTTGCTTTGTCACACAATGTTGCGGATGAAGCGGAACTACTTGCGCCCGATGCTCCGGTCGTTGACTCGACCACAACATCCGGCAAACTTATACTCTCGATGCAGACTAAACGTTCATTCGGATCCACTGACTCTACCAAAAAATCGAGATCATCATACTGCATTAGCGTCTCATCGCAGTCGGTGGAATTGCCATCGCGCACGAAGGGCAAACGTTGTTGGGATAAAGACTGCGTTTGTTGACGATTAATGTTGTTATTATTGTAATGATGTTGCATTGTCGGTGACCCGCTCTTTGACGAACGTGTAGTACGCGTTTCATTGTCACTACTCGAATGTCGGCGACTATACGACGATGTTGACGAGCAGTGAGAGTCGATACCACTTATACCCGAGTCGGGGTAGCTCGTGCTCAAGTTCGAGTCACTCGTATTGGCACTCTTGAGTGCAGCGCGCTCAGGGCTATCGAAATGTTTGCTGTCCTCATATTCAATGTCAAGGTTATCAGCGCTAGCATCGATCTTGGATGTCGATCTTTGCCGGTATTGATCTTCTATGCCGGCAGCGTCTGAGTCTGAGTCTGTTGCGCTGTTTACATCCGTGTCCATCGTATTCTTATCAATTTCCGTCTCCTCATCGTTTTCCTCCTGCTCTGGCACATTTTCTAGTTTGGTGTGATTATAGCGCAAAGGCCATTTGGGTTGGTAAATAGTGGCAGGTATTTCCTGTTCGTGGAAAACTTCATCATCATCGATGCCATCGTCAACTTGTTCGACATCTTCATCCACAGCACTAATTTGGACACCAACGCATTCTCGCTTCGCTATCGGTGTGTCATTTTCAAAATCATAAAATACTTCCTGTTCCACTGGACTGCCAGTTCTGACACCTTCTACACCACTAAGGCTGCCGCTGCAGTCTACAACAGTTATTTTGGGTAAAATGGGCACTCGCGATTCACCTCCAGCACACTCATTGGCGCCATTGCCGGCATTTGTATTTCCGGATATGGATTCACTTGGAGGACGTGGCGAACTTGCACGAGAATCATACGCGGTATCACTCACTTTGGCACTAGTCTGTCCCATTGATGCGACGACGTTTGGGCACAGCGACGGTGGTAAGTCAAACGTTTCAGGTGACGCGCACGTGTTATTTGGTAATAAGTTAACAGATGTTGTTGTTATTATGGGTGTTGTTAAGGGGAACGCACTTTGCGGTGTCTCACTTGTGGCGCTACATGTCGTCACTTCGTCGTTGCATTGACTAATTTTAATCGCACCGTGGCCGCCAACTTCACCGCTACTATACCGCACACTGACCTTACTGTCTTTCCCTTTTATCCCCACCCCTTTACCGTTTTCTAGTGTATATTCTTCACCGTTATTTATTTCACTATTCTCACTCTGTATGTCCGCAACACAACGTTGACGATCAACCGGCTGCTCAGCGTTGCCGTTATCCGTGCCTGCCGTGTTTAGCGTACCGTTCCACTCGACTCTTGCCTCGCGAATAACGGCACAATCGCTGTTGCAGGGCACATTCAGCGGCCGATAATGTGACTCCTCATCAATGACGTTACGCTCACTTTGGCTTCCAGTTTCGCTCCCGCTTAAATTCCATTGTGGGTCTGCTGAGCGAGCACGCAAACCTGCTCTCACGCTCACCTGCTGTTCTCCCGCTGAATTACTGCGCCGATGGCGCTCCTCGTCCGTGATTGTTCGGCTGACATTCCTCGCGCTATTATTAGACTTCGCTATTTGATAACTATTTGTAGAAGAGCTCAAGGGGTCGGAGATCACTTCAAGGTGTGTACTAGTCGTATTATTTTGATCATTTTTCATTACTTCGACTGGATTCGTTGGTCGGGTACTATTGTTATGATTGTTTTGTTGGTGTTGTTGTAGTTGCTGTTGTCGTTGCTGATGATTATGATGGGTATGAGTGTAATTGTTGACGTTTGTTGGCCCGCCGACAGGTGCGAACGTACGCTCGTCCTTCGCCGTCGACTGTTGTTGCTTTTTCAGTTGAAGTTGTGCCAATTTTTGTTGCTGCTGTTGTTGTGTTGTGTGTAGTTGCTCGGTTTTGGTTATAGTTTGCGTTTGCGTTTGCGTTTGTGTTGGTGTTTGGCTATTGCGATTGCGATTATGATTACGTCCGCGCGCCATGAATAAATCACTGAGGAATTCTTTACTCTTTTTCAAAGCCCTGATACCAGTGCTACCAACAGTTTTTTCAACTTTTGTAAACTCCAAACTAACCGCGGTGTCGTCCTCGTCACAGGGCGTATCAGTGTCAGTACTCTTTGAACGTCCGCGTAAGAATGAATATCGAAATGCTTTGCCGAGTTGAGAGCGTTTCCGTTGACCGTGGCCAGAGCAGCTACTCGAACCACTATAGTAGCCAGTAAAACTGCTGGAATCTGTGTTGGCAGTGGAGACGTCGGTGATACTTTTACTACGCGCGCCCTTTAAATTCAGTCCCAGTGCCAGCGATAATCTCGATTGTCGTTTCGCTTCGTTACTTGTTTGCACTTTCGACGTTTTTGATTTTGTTTTATCTAAATTTCGATACTTCACTTCGTTAATTGTCGCAGAGTACGGTTTGTCAGTGGCTATTGCAATTGGCCCATCAGCATGAAATACCTCACTTTCGTGCCCATTACCGTTACCGTGACGAATTCTATTTTCATTATTCGCTGTCGCGCTAACGGCCCTTTCGACATTTTCCGCACATGCAGCGTAACTCGCGTTTGTACTACTACTCAGCAGCGGGTTTTGTGCAAATTCGCGTTGATCTGTACCGATTATTGATCGATTTCGATCCCGTTCGTTTTTATTATATTTTTTACTATTTCCCAATGGTAAAATACGCCTCTGCCGCACAGCTTCTTCGTTCGAACTGCCGTGGCGATTCACCGACTCGCATTCACGGCTGCTCGCAGCGACGTCGCCTAGACGGAATGATCGCTTGAACCGATCGGCCTCGTCGCGTTCGTGTTCACCATCGCGGCGCATATCTAATTTGCTTAGATTTGTTGAAAATTTATTTATTTCGTCCACATCTAATTCGGCCAGTGTGAAATCATTGGTACGAAAAGTAGTGGTCGCTTCGTCGGGTAACGTAGACGACGTTGCCGCCACATAGCCTGCGGTTGCCACAACCCCGCAGCCCGTTGTAGAGGATGCTGTCTCCCCATTTATCGCCGTTGCGATTGTTGTCGCATCGCTTAATTTCGAGTCGTTGGCAGCTGTTGTTATTGCTAAATTTAATTTCTCCCTCGCCTCGCGATCGCGCTCGCCATCATTGTGGCCGCTGCGAAAATAGACACTATGCTCTTTCGTCGTTGCCGCCTCTTCACTACCATCAAATAGTGGTTTGCGTGCCGCAATTGGCAATTCGCTCTCATCTCTGCTCGCTTTATCAGCGTCCACATCACAGTAATCGTATTCATCTTCCTCTAAATCTTTTAAGTCATCAAATTCTTCTATCTCCGCGCATCTATAACGCTTTTCAGCGCCTACGTACTTTGGCAGCCCTATGCGCCGCTCATCTCGCTGGCGTTCTCGCTCGTGCTCGCGCTCACGTTCGCGTTGCCATTCATTGTACGAACGATAGCGCTCAATTGATGCTGTTTTATTAACTCGATCTACTCCACCGGCACTGACACGCTCTTCTAGTGCTACTCCCGCTGAATAGCGCGCTGCCTTGGGACTCTTTTCGTGATGAGATTTCTTCTTCTTCTTGGTGGAGCGACGCAGCAAATTAAACATACTTTGAGGCGCGGTGCGCTTGTTGGCTCGTTTTTTGATTATACACTCTAAGTGCTCACTTGGGATGGCGTCTGCTCGTTTATTTATTTGTATTCTGTGCTTATGCCTACTTTGTGTATTTTTAGAAGATCATTAGCACGCGCTGAACGTTTGCTTGGTTTGTTTTTATTAGCTTTTTCTTCTTTCGTTGTTACAATAGCTTTCGTTTTCAACTAAATTTTCAGTTGTCTCTTCTTTTTTTTTTTTGTTTTACGATCTTCACGTGCCCAAGCCAACCAACCATCCATCCATTTAGTCTAGTGCTGGATGTGACGCCAAGTGAAGTTTTCGTCGCTTTAGCCACTCAGAATCGCTGGTTTTTGGTCAATTTATTTTATACCTTTTGATTTGCTAAATGTTGTAGTGTTGGGTTGAAAGCTGGTAAATGTTTATAGAAATTAAAATTTTATTTACGTAAACAAATTTATTTTTAAAGCTTACCAGCTGAGTGCAATAACTTACTCTGTAAATCCCAAGACTCAACGCATTCGCTGAAATTAAATGAGAACGTAAAATTAATTTCGCTTATATAATTTATGAAATATAAACAAAACTTTAAAGGAAATGTTTCAATTGACCTTGAAAGTGGCAATGTTTGGGATCTTTCAATTGCGGTTACGGTCAAGATCGCTCAGCTTTGGAGCAAATTTCAACTGAAATGTTTACTGTTTCCATAATCCGATATTTTCAAAGAAAAGTTTTCTAGGAAATAATTTCCTTAGAAATTAAATTTGGTTACCTGCTCGAATATGTGAGCAACTGGAATGTAGGGAAGTATTACGAAGCTGAAAGCTTTCGAGTTCTTATTTGTATCTCCTTAGTTACTGAAAGAATTTACCAGTTTACAGTTGTAATTTAATTTCTTCCGAGAAAGGTAGTATATATACGTTGTACTATGGCGACGAAGAACATATGAGGTGCATGTATCAGATTGACGATTGAAACCTAACCCGCTTAGGTCAACAGGTAACACTATGTAGTCTAAGAACATCAACGGAGCAACACCTCGCAGCTTGGTTGCTCTAAACCCTTCTTATCAGGGCTATCGTCGAACCCAACCTTGGTCGTAGGGATTGCATTTGCTGTGTATGCCACAAACGGCACCACTATTCTTCCATTTCGGGTAGATGCAACCAGTGCAAGGGTTTCCGGAGAGTCCGACAACACCTGAATGACATTCACGGAGTCCACCCACCACCTATTGTAGCTGTCACGAGAGTTCCGTGGAAAATGGTTTCTTGCAAAACAAGATGTCAGACTGAAATGATCGTTACAACCTGATACTGAAGCAAATTATTAGAACTCCAAAGGTGGTGTGACAAGCCACAATCTTCTGTGGAAGTCTACAGTTGCTGGCATATGTTCTGGTTTCCCCAGACTCGATAATGAGGTAAAAGGGCCTGATAGTGAAGACAAGACGAAACAACTCAACCATTATAATATGCAAAGCATAAAAGTTATTCAATTCTGAAGGGTACACTGCGTAAAATTCTATGTAAATAAAGAAGGGTTGCCTCGCTGAGGTAGCTGCAACTAGTAGAGGTAATATCACAGCAATTTTAAGGCTTATAAGAAGGTGATAGGAAATCTAGCAATGCCGCCTTTCAAATGTTTGGCAAAAGTAGCAGATATTAATGATAGTCAAACCAGGTAAAGATCACATACAGATAACTTCTTATGTACCAATAAACCACTACCTGGTCTTTCCAAATTATTTGAAAAATTCTGCTATCTAAGATATCCCTTTCATTGTAACAAAATAATACCAGAAAATCAACTCGGTGTTCGCGGACTAACGAAATCAGGACGGCATTAGAGTTCAAGCAATATGGCTGTGCAATATATAATATCTTGATGTAGCGCAAGCACTTGACAGGGTTTATCATAAAGGTCTAATACACGAAATTTATAAAACTCTGCCTTACAGGCGGTTTACCGAAAAGTAATCGGAATTTATTACTAAGAAGTCTTCAGTTGAAACTGGTGTTCCTCAAGAGAGCATTCTTAAGAATATAGCATACATTAGATATACATATATATTTCAGATATCCCAGTAAACCGAAAAGTTCAAACATCTACTTTCGTGGATGACACAGCCAAATTAACCTTTGACAAATGCAACGAAGCAATTAGATTAAATGGTATAACTATTCCCCAAGCAAACGATATAACATTACCCAGTTACAGTTACCCTTAGATATGAGTAGAAAGAAGGCTTAATTAGAAAAGACGATTTTTTATAAGAAAGTTAATAATTTTTTTTTTTTTTTACTTTATCGGGAACTGTGATTTATTATGTAATTTCATTTTGTTGGATGACTTTCGTCATCTTTTCGGCGACATTGTTATTCCACGCTCATACTGAAACTGAACCAAGGTAACCAATGGTAGTCTGACGATGAAAGGTCAGGGCTATATGGTGGATGCATCATGAGTTTCTAGCCAAGCTCACTCAGTACTTGACGAGCGAACAAAGATGTGTTCAGTCTAGCATTGTCCTGGTGGAATATGACATCTTTACGATTGAGCAATTCTGGCCGCTTCTCGTTGATGAATGTATTCAATTTGTCCAGTTGTTCACAGTAGACATCCGAATGAATCGTTTGCTTCCATAGAAGTAGTTTAAAATATACCACACCCTTTCAATCCCACCAAACTGACAGCAAAATCTTCTTTTGGTGAATCTCATCACTTGATGTGGTTTGTGGCGCTTCATCATGCTTGGACCATGATCATTTTCGGTTGACGTTATTGGAAACAATCCATGTTTCATCTCCAGTTATGATTCGCTTCAAAGACGGATCATATTCATTGCGTTTAAGATGCATATGATAAGCGTTGAAGCGGCTTGTTAAATGAGGTTCTTTCAATTCATGTGGTGCCCAAATATCAAGTTTTTTTACTAGCCCAAGACGTTGATTATAACCGGTTGATTTTGGTATAGTTACATGACGACCCGATTCGATTAAAGCCTCGATATCGTCAACATCAAGTTCACTTGGCCGACCTGAACGTGGCTTATCTTTGAGTGGAAAGACTACCGAACGGAATTTGGCAAACCAAATTCGACACTGTGTTTCTTTTAAGGCCTTATCACCATACAAATTATGGAACTTTCTAGCAACCTGCGCTGGATTTTTTCCTTTAAGGAAATACTAAATTAAAATATGGCGAAAATGTTCTACAGTTTATACTAAGCCTCATCCGAACATCTGATGGTTCTTTACAAAATATTACATAAGAAATTAAAAATATTATTAAGTCAGGATCCGTTGGTTCGATCCTTGTCATAAGAAGTCTGATGAGGAGATGTGGTGATCTCCGAAACAGCTGTCACTTCTACCATTTTCTTTGTTGTATAACAAAATATTCAATTCATACAAACAAACCAAGCCTTTTAGCTCACTATAAAATAACAAACATTAATAGTATGTATGGCCGCAAAAAAAAAAAAACAATTAAAAATATTTAGCTTAAATTAGCTTTTACATAAGAACCTTGAACTAAACTAGCATGCCAAGTACTCATTTACAGTGCAATTTGAATGTATAGTATTCAACTGTGGGATATGACCTATGCAACTAATATTGAGAAATTACAGAGGTTTCAGGAAGTTCCAATTAAAAATTCTATGCATAATAGCTCGAGTTAACACGTTTTTGATTTAGCTTTAAGATTTGTTAATTTACTGTTAGGCTTAAGTTTGTTATAGCATATTCAGTAACAAATGAATTCCGTTTAAAAACAAACTTTATGGGGATACATACATACATAATTATGTCCATATATGTATGTATCACACATGTATTTTTATATATATATAAATGATAATCCCGCAAATTAATAGAAATTATTAGAAGCAATAGTATTCAATAGTTATTGATAAAATTAAATTTTATATTTATTTAAAAATTTTCACTTTTTCTAGACGGTAATATATATTTTATAGCTTGTCCAGATGTGCGCTCCTAATATATTTCAGCCGAATATATACGTTTACATTGAAATTCTGCTTTTTTTTTACTATAAACACATTATCAAACACCAAACAAATCGAACCAAATAAGTATAAAAACGTTGGGCAGCGTATCTTGACGTCATCCCAAATGATTTGCGACTGAACATTTCCCATTTGAGGTCTTCTCCGTTACCCCTTCTTTCTAGCGGCTATGATACTATTTTGAGTGTGGAAAAATATAGGCACCGAAAAAAGAAAACGGCGAATAAATATACATAAATACATTCGAGTAGTGCAATTTTTAAATGTGGCAATTGAAAGGCTTAAAATAAACGCAATTAAATTGCGACGCCATGCTCCGTCATGCCGTGCCGGCAGAAGGAAATGGCAATAATACAAGTACAACTACAACAATTCTACTTACAAAGTACCATAAACTAATGTCGGCAAGTAGTTTTCACCAGTACATATGTTTTTGATTTAGTTTTTTTTTTCTTTCTTTGTAAGTTATCTAAAGAAAAAGGGAAAACATCTCCACTAAACGGGCTAATGAGCGTCTTAAAAGACCATGTAGGCAAAACTTGCTGTGAAAATTCTTAATGAATTGATTTCATACAAACCTACACATGGAGTTTTAGGCCTTTTTAGCGTTATAAGTGACTTTTTATTTATTATTGGGAATGTAGACTCTGCTTAAAAATGAATTAGTATTCTCCATATATTCTATGGTCTAACTGAAAGTACACATCTGCGATAGACTATTTCAAAAACCGAAAGGAATAAATTATTCTCGTACATCCTAATGCCGTTTGCTTAAGCAAATGCGGTGGAACAAATAAACATTAAAAATAACAATTTGTATTTAATTTAATTTTATTTTACCCAAAATTTATAAATCATACATCGCCACACACAAGGGTATAACAAAAGTTCGATAAGTTGACCAGAAAAAAAATTATTTATACAATTATTCATAATCTTTTCATTTTTTTCTTCCCTATATAATCATTCATTTATGTCAATGCATTTTTAAGCCTATAGATCCACTTCTGAAAACAGACTTCAAAATCTTACTTTAACCGCTTTAATTATCTCTTCGATGCTATTAAAGATCTTTCCTTTTAATTTGTTTTCAATGTTTGGAAGTAACCAGAAACCACAAGGTGCTATATCCGGGAAATATGGTGCTGGACGTATTTCTTCGATCCCAGAGATCTTCTTCTTTTTGTAAGCATTAATCGGTGTACTATTTTGCAGTTACCGTCTGAACCTTTTCCAGTGGAATAGCAGCTACCATTTTAGATCGAGTGAAGTAAAGTGACGTCATTACTTTTGCTGCTGATATTTGTTGCTTAGATTTTACTAGTGGGTTTGCTCCTGTTGAGCTCTATACCATGGACTACTGTTTCTGGATCGTACTTAAAGTACAAAGATTCGTCACCAGTAACGACTTTACTAAAGTTGTTAGACTGACCATTTTTGAATTTGTTTAGGAAAAATTGAGTAAAGGCACTCGGGCCTATTTTTGGGCCTCATTTAAAATTCGAGGTATCCATCGAGCAGATTTCTTCGAGTAACCCAGATGATTCCTTAATATCAGGGATATAGCCATGGCAATCATTTCTTGTGCCAATCGTGGGTCTTGGTCAATTTTGGACTTCACCAGAGCTACAGTGACGTCATCAGTGGGCCTTCTCGGGACCCGTCCTCTACGGTCTAGAATCTTCGGAATCACTTAGAATTTCGCATTCACTGAATATATGAATCAGCTGGAAATTAAGTCGAAACCCGTAGAGAATTGCATGGGGAATTTCTGTTTGCGTTGGTGGTGTAACTCGTCTGACCTATCCTCACCTATCTTGCCACCAACTGACCGAACTTCTCTTAATCCGCTCGTATATATATAACATAAGTCTATTCATATATAAATTTGTTTATTTATATATATATTACACCGTCCGACACGATTATTGACCCATGAAAAAACCAAACATTTTCGGAAACTAGGATTAACAAAAAAAATACCCATGACTTGGCGTTTTGCTAGATCAAGTCGTTCATTCAAAGTACCAGCTTGCGCTTAGTGTCATTTAAAAACCACATTCAAAAACCAAGACTAAATATTTGGAGAAGCCTAATATTTCTACATATCAAATATCATAAGAGAGGTAATAATGGTTCAGTTTTATAGGTCGTTGATCTCAAATGCTTTTCCAATGAAATTTTTTTGGTAGTGAAAATAACTATTTTAACCCTCTAAGACGTAAAAGTGCCTTTAGACACTTATTATATTTTTCAAATTTGCGAAAAGACTAAAGCTTTTACAATATTCAAAAAAATGTTGATCTCGTACAAAAGCTTTGAAAGCTCCTAGAACTTTTTAAGTTCATAAACATAAAACTTGTTTTATTTCCAACGTGGAATTGTGCTGTTGCATGTTTTGTTTTGTTGTGCATATTAAATTAAATCCACCAAACCAATCATAATTTGTTTCGTAAATGTTAAGTTTGTTTGATTAACATAAGTTATAGTTTAAAAGTATTAAAAAGAAACCAGAGCATTTCCAAGGGAAAATTCGATTGACCAATCAGTAAAGGCTTCTCGTTACTATAGAAAATCAAAGCAAAACATCGAAATTGAAGGTTGATGGACTAATGGGACGCTATCATATAAAAGTCAGTATGCCGCGGCACGCATTTTTTTACCACTGGGTAGATATGGCAGTAAAATACTTTTATATTTTATACAAGCGCATAGAAAAGTAGAGCCGGAGCGTGGAGCATATGATCCAACTCTCGGATTTTCGCAAACCAATTGCTGTAGGTATGGTAATATATAAAGTCAAAAATATAGCAGGTGGTCCAATCAACAATCTATCGCCACAAGGACATGCATTCTGTTCTCTATCAGCTCAGAACGAACAGGCAGTGCAGTCTCAAATCTCTTTTCAACATAAAAGTCTTAGGACTCAAACAAGACGAAAAATCCAAACAGCAAATATCGGACTTGAGGTTTGTCAAACTAAACCATTTTACGAATTGGTTGGATCGAGACAGTGGAAAGAAATGTTGCAGACGCGGAACTTTTGGACAAAATGGCAACTGAATTTATTTTGCAAATCCTAAATAATTTTTTCGTGAATGGGAAATGACATCCTCTCCCAATTTATTAATGAATATTTTGTATATTACTTCTTAAACATGACGGCGAAGAGCTGACAATCCATTGCAACCCAACGTTTCTGGCAATTAGCGTAAGATAAGCTTATCGCATGTAAGGTCTTATCGAGCGCATTTGTAAAAGATTAAAGACGCATGGCAGTATGTCTTGTCAATATGTAGATGATATTGTTTGCTTTCGAACCCGTACAACATCAACAACAAAGTCACCTTTGAAACCCAATGCCGAATCACTCTTGTCAATTGGTGCCATTTCTGACCGTTTAGGCAATTGAAAAGTGGAATCCATTAAAAAGTAGAAGATGCATATTATAAAGGGTTTTCCAACACGAGGTGTTACTTTGAATAGCTTACTAGTCTCGTAGATATCACTTTTGCAGCTGCCATTTTTTGACATTTAACAAGTAAAACCTACGTCACTAATTGAGAATATTGCTGTATCCCAAAGGGTTGAAGGAACCCCAGGTTTGTATTTTTTATTTTATCTTTCATAAAGACTTGGGTCTTAAGGCTTATAAAGTTCAGTTAATACAAGAACTCAATCTTCAACTCAATCATCAACTACGTCGTATATTTGCTAATTGAGTCCTTAAAATGCATGAAGGTGATCTGGAATTTCATCGAAAAATCATCATATCAATGGCTACGTCAGTAAGCAAAACTTTCGCATCTGGGCTAGGAAAACCCAAGATTTATTATTGAAAAGCCTCTCCATCTTCAACGTATAACTGTTTAGTGCAGATTATGGTCCAACGGACATGTCACCCAAGTATCCAAACCATCGATATTTTAAGGTAAAAGTTTCCAGATCGTGTTATCTCTCGAAGAGGTGATTGTAATTGGCCACCTTGCTACTTCTTCCTTTGGAGCCACGCCAAAGTTGATTCAGGACCACAAAGATGGAGTTCGTGAATATATTGAGGGCATACAGTGGCCCAGTGGGTAAGGAAAATATAAAAGGGATACGGTCCTGTAAGTGTAGCGGTGGTGACAATTTGGCCACATAGAAATAAACATCCGATCATTTCTTATTCTGTGTTGGATTTCAGAGCTGACATTATTATTGGTATTGATGCTGATTCCTAGATAGACGAAGTTATGACTGTCAACAGTGGCATGGGAGCCAAGTCGCGAATGCGATGACTGTATGTGTGATGGCAGGAGATATTTCGTTTTGACCTCGTTCACTACCAGTCCCATATCCTTCGCTTCCTTATCCTATCTGGAGAAAGCAGAACTCACGGCGCGATTGTTGAGGCCAAGCGTACGCCAGCAGCTGTACACTCTTATAGAAGATTGTACCTTCTCTATTCAGCTCTGCAGCTCGTATTATTAAAAAAGTCATACGATAAAGAATCACCTTGTCTGAAACCTCGTTTGGTATCGAACGGCTCGGAGAGGTCCTTCCGGATTCTGATGGAGCTTTTAGTGTTGCTTAACGTCAGTTTACATAACCGTATAAGTTTTGCGGGGATACAAAATTCAGACATAACGGCGTAAGAGCAGCTCCTATTCGTGCTGTCGAAGGCGGCTTTAAAATCGGCGAAGAGGTGGTGGGTACCGATTCTCTTTTAAGGGGTATTTTCCAAGATTTGGCCCATGGTGAATATCTGGTCAATGGTTGACTTACCAGGGCTGAAGCCACACCGATAAGGTCCAATCAGTGTGTTGACGGTGGGCTCCAAGACTCTCGACAGGACCTTGTACGCGATTTAAAGGAAGCTTATCCCACGGTAATTGGCGCAGACTGTGGGATTGGCCTTTTTGTGGATTGGACAGAGCACACTTATATTCCCATCGTCGGGCATGCGTTTATGCGAAATGCACCTTACCAGGTATTCACCGCCATATTTGAATAGCCGGTAATCCATCGGTCCCGCCGCTTTGTTGTTTTTTAAGCGAGCGATTGCTATTGGAACTTCTTCATAGTCGAGCAACGAAAAGTCTTTTCCATCGTGTTCGTTTGAGATTTTGGGCTCACTATCTCCCATTGAGTATGCTGGAGAAGTGTTCCCTTCATAAATTAAATATATTCTATGCCTCCGCTACTAAATCAGCTCTCTGTGTCCTACAGGAGTCTGCTCCGGTCTTGAAACCTTCTCTCTTTCTTTTTTGTTGGCAAATGCGTCTTGCTTCTTCTTCTTTTCAGCTCTCTATGTCTATCCCATCCCGCACGTGTGGTCGAACGCAAGCCATCATCGGACTTTTTCGAAATCCAATAACTTCGTTTGCAGCTGTACATAGGGAGCTTGAAATTCGTCCTACAGTTGCCTTATACGTAGTTACTGATGAGAGCTCTCAGAAAGCAGGAGTGCAGGTAGAATAGAAAACTGACGGCTTTTGTTGTGACTGAAGCTTACCGATGTTAAACCTTCCTTGTGTTTGTTGACGGGCGTGTGCCTTTGACACACAGATGCGGCAACAAGATAGTTGTCCGAATCGATGTTAAGTCCTCGAAGTGTACGCACGTCAAGAAAACTGGATACATGTTTTCCGTCTATCACAGCAGGATCGATGTGGTTTTGAGTCTTTCGATTAGGGTGCAGCCAAGTATATAATTTTTTTACTTGCGCTGGAATCTAGTACACTAGTTGTGGAGGCTGTATTCTCCGACAGTTGTGCCCGTCCTGGTATTAAAGTCATCAAGCACGATTTTCACATCGTGGCTTGGCTCCAGGCGCCAAAAGGTCCTTCTATTCCGTCGGGCCGTGGGCGCAAATTAGCGTGGAATAAGTCGGAGTGACTCCACTGAAGCTTCCTCTCTTTTAGCCGAAACCCAAAGCTACACACGGGTTGGTTACCACATCTTGCACAAGGGTTGCTCACGTTTCCTGACCATCCCGTTATTTGGGGTGAAAATATAATGTTTCTAAATGAACTGACTCATATATTCGTTAAAGTAAAAAGTTCGTTCGGGGTTTTTTTTAGGCAGATGGGTCCAAACGGTTTTCTTGCTTATCTTTAGTTCCTCAGCACGGTTGGTCTGTTTCCACTATTTCCATGATTTTATCGCAATTTTCGACGACAGACCTCCCGACGCGTGGTGCATCTTTGACATCGAAATTACCGGAACGGAACCTAACAAACCACTTTTGTGCTACACGTTCGTTTACAGTATCGGGCCTATAAACTAAATTAATTTTTCAGCCGCTTTGGCTGCTTTTTTCTCTTTGCTGGTGTCCATCTTTGACGAGCGCTCACAACGTACTGAGTCAATCAATCGAAAAACTGTCAAAGACAAACTTTTAGCGCGAATAAACACGTTTTCAGCACCGCATAGTATGACATGATGCGACACGTAATACTAGTACTACGGACAATAACGCCATCTCTTACATAAAAACCGAACGAAGTTTTTACTTGACCTAATATTTTAATAGTTAACATAAGACATTTTTCTGTGCCGTAATTAGTTGAACACCAAAACAATTAAAATTCTTAGAAAATTTTGTGTGAACCATAAGTTTTTATTTTCCATACATTCGAATAAATTTGTAAAACATTTAACAATTTGTTGGCTGGTTTTTTTTTATTCATCGAGGTCAAGTGTTCCATAAAAAACTAAATGTGCATATCTTTGTACACCCATTTATTTCGATGTGAACATGTGCTTTACAAATTTATGAGGGCTGCTAGCGCTTCTTGTCGTATGTTAAGTTATGTATCGCGGACAGAATTTCGATAAGTAACATAAAATGAGAATGGGCCATGCCAATTATTGCGAAATGTTATACTTATCTTAAATAAATATCACATTTACAGCTTTATTATTTATAAATTTCAGAGTTACTTAATTATTGGCATCATTAAGTGAGGTCAAATAGATGGACGCAAATTTAAATAAAAACAGCTACACTCTGAGAGATTCACGCTGTGTTGAATGACAACTCATCTTCGTACATACCAGGTGTGTTTGTTGAAGGTTGCCGGTTTTACTAATAGATGTCGCTAGCAATATGTATAAATTTCTATGATTTGGCATGTATGTAATTTTTTTCTATTGACATTAACCTACAAAAATACGCAAGTCTCATTCCGCCAAAATTATAGCGTCATATTTTTTTACCTCAGTGAATATGTCGAGTTTCGTTCCAAGTTAAATCGCATTTGTGGCATTCGTTGCTTTTCTTGATTCATCAAAAGAAAAAAGCAGCTGAAGCTGGTAGAATCTTATGGTGAACATGCTCCAGTGATTAGGATATGTGAGACATGGTTTCGTCAATTTAAAAGTGGAGATTTCGATTTGACAGACAATGAACATCCTGGTGCAGCGAAAAAGTTCGAAGACGAGGAATTGCAGCCGTTATTGGATGTTGATCCAACCCAATCGCAACAAAAATTGGCAGAAACACTACCTGTATGGAAAATGGGTGCCACCCCAGCTGAACGATAGACAAATGGAAAATCGAAAACCCGTTTGTGAAATGCTGCTCCAACGATTCGAAAGGAAATCTTTTCTGCATCGAATTGTCACGGGGGACGAAAAATGGATTTATTTTGAGAACTCGAAGCGAAAAAAATCATGGCTTTCCCCTGGTGAAGTTGGTCCATCGACTGCAAGACCAAATCGCTTTGGCCGTAAGGCAATGCTCTGTGTTTGGTGGGACCAGTGTGGTGTGGTGTACTACGAGTTGTTAAAACCTGGTGAAACGGTGAACACGGATCGCTACCGACAACAAATGATCAATTTGAATCATGCGTTGATCGAAAAACGGTCGGAATGTGCCCGAAGACATGGAAAAGTTATCTTGCAACGTGACAACGCGCCGTCTCATACCGCTAAACTGGTGAAAGATACATTAAAAACACTTAATTGGGAAATATTATCGCACCCGCCGTACTCCCCAGACCTCGCCCTGCTCGACTATCACCTTTTCGCATCGATGGGACACTCCCTTGCAGAGCAGTGCTTCGCTAATTTTGAAGAAGTCGAAAAATGGCTGGTCGAATGGTTTGCCTCGAAAGAGAAAAAGTGTTTTTGGAATGGTACCCATAATTTGGCTGAGAGATGGACGAAATGTGTAGAAACAATGAGCAATACTTTGAATAAAAAAATTTTGAGACTCCTCTGAAATTTAAGTGTTTTCTTTACCGAAAAAACCGGCGAATTTCAACTAACACACCTGGTATTAGCAGGCATAACACATTTAAACGAATTTGAAAAGGAGGTAACAATTTTGTTTATTTTATTTTCTAGCCTCAAAACCAATTTACAGCCAAGCAGCAATCACAACAACTACAATTTCAGATACATTTGTGTTCCATCAGCTGAGCATTAAACACAAGGGTGGCGACGGGACGACCAGCGACACAAACAAACTTATGAAAACAGATAAAGAGTTGTTGCTACAATGTAACATTTTCAAATATTTAGCAAAGTTTTTATTACTATTTTATTATTAAACTAAAGAACTCAACTCCCAAAAACATATTCCGTAAAAAGTATTAAATGAAGAAATGGGTTAAAGCATCAACAAATGAACGAAAAAATTGTCTGAAAAGTAATAATTTTGTCTCTTAGAACATTGCTCGCAGCGACTTCTGCTTTCTTGGCGGGTACTGCATCGAATATTTTCGAAGCTAGAGTGCTTTCATCCATTCGGACGACATGACCTAGCCAGCGAAGCCGCTGTCTTTTCATTCGCTGAACCATGTCATCGTTTCATCATCAGTGGTATTCGCCGTTGCCAATACGCGAATGACCATAAATCGTTCGTAAACGTTTTTTCTCGAAACTCGAACTTTTCTCTGTAAGGCCCAGTTTTGTTGACAGACAGATGTCGTGGCCGTACTGTAGAGTCGTGACGTATTCTAAATGTTGAAAGCTTAATTTAGTTTTATTTATATTTGTTGCTGCACATTTAGTGCAATCATTACTTTATGCCAGAGAGTTGTTGTTCTCGTTGTAGTTCCATAGAACATTCGGACGATCGGTACTTGCTACTTCGCCACGATCACTTCATCTTAATGAGAGAGATTTTCTACGTTCAAGCTCTTTTGGAATAGTTTTTTTTTTCTTTTTGTGTTTTTGTAAACACCCCAGCATTAACAATTAACATTATTCGCCTTTAGCGTTGTGGAAATACAATTGTCGTAGTTGTTTTGGATTTTGGCACGCATCCAGCTGACATTGACTGATGCGCATCCGTTGGCTAGCGTTTGCCCCAAGAGCTTGAATGGCTTGCGTGGGTTATTGTTTTTATTTTCTGTATAGATAAATGTGAATATATATATACATATGAAAAATTGTATAATCTTATTTTTTCCAAACGCACTCATATATATAATCAACTCTCATTATGGGTATATTAGCATCTGTGGGCTACCTTTCAAGTTTTGGGGTTAGGAAATAATAAGCTTCGCATGAAAAATCTGCTGCTCGAACCATGGCCTTCTCTTACATGTTATAGTCGTCCGTGATCGTGACCGATCGGGATGAATCTGTTCCAATGCAAAACCTTGCACACGCATGGAATATATTTTACTTTCTCTTTTTCTTCTGTCGTGTATGTCAATAAAACAGTGAGCCGTTAGTACACCTACTACGGTTCGTATGTTATTCCTTTAACATTTTTATGGTCGGTCGAGTCAGAATTTGTTTTCACCGAGACTCAGCTGTATCTATAACGCATTTTTCAATTAAGTACCTGAAGCTAATTGCGAAGTGGGGACCGAGGCCAATCTGGATAGTTTATCTGCTGCACAGTTACAAAGAATATTCCTATTTTCTGGAAGCCATTTCAAGTTTTTGTGAAATAGGCTATTAAATATACTAACAAAACAAGACAGGTTCTAAGAGGCTTTAGTGATTACGAAATCGCCTAGCTGTCTTTATATATTAATCATTATTTTTCTCGGTGTTTCTTGCTCCTCTTCAATTGCAGTAATCTCCGCTTGGAAGGCAATTCAGTGATCTAAGACACCATCTCCCACTCATTTATATTATCCGTCCGTATAAATACTTAGCTCTGTGTCTTTGTTCATCTCACCCCTATTCCACTCCACTCTGGAGGGGAAGACAATATTAATTGACTATGCTGTTATTTAAAGGACAAAAATGGACTGGTGTGCCATAGACAAGTATTATACTAAGTAATTTTTCGGTAAAAGTTTGTGGTAGTACATGGACATTTATACTATGTAAAAGTTTGTCGTTTTGGAAAAAAAAGTAGGACTCATAAGTAACTAGAAGCTCCGTCTACACATTATTACCCTTGCCGCTACAACAACCACATACTATTGTGTTTTTTTTTTAATTTTTTCAATTGGAAAATATGATGAATAGTCCCAATTAAGCTTCAAACACATAGATCGATATCTTGGAAAGAAACAATGTACAAAATTTGGTCCCGAGTCAACTTTTCTGAAAGGATTTTATCAAAATCATTCTCAAATCTACCTAAACACTTACAAAAAAATTTAGTAAAATCGTTTCAACCGTTTGGATAATGACTGATATTTAACTAGTATGAAGCTGATGCATGGACTGACGATTGACAGTTCGTAGGACATCGCCGTATTGAAAAAAAAGTTGTTACTTGAAAAATAGATGAAAAATTAAGTACTTGACGTAAAAATGTAATTTAATTGGATTCTAGTTCCTGTAGATTTAACTAGTATGTTTACCTACAGGAAAGTTTTATAATAGCTTTACCCTAACTTTTAAGTACTTCTTCTATGAAAGTTTTCTAACTTAAGGTAGTCTCAAGTGGCAAGCTTTCTTTCCTACTAATAATTAAGTACCATTTATTAATGGTATTGTGAAATCTTACATATATGCTGTGTTTCCCAGCTCTGTTTTGCTAGCTTTTAGGTTTAAACCACATGATTCGGTCCATGAATTTACAAAATCTTTTAATAACATTGGCGAGGGTATGTGTGGAATTTACCTCTAACCTCTACGTACGTCATATATGTACCGCTTCATTATTGTTAATTGCAAAACTTGCAAGCAACCCTCGTAACGTTTCAAGCATCATCACTTGTCGCTACACACATATTTACAGAACCCACATCTGATCTGTTCAGCTTCATTGAATTGACTGTGACGTGTTCATTATTGTTGTACAGACGCGACGGCAAGTATCGGTAAATCATGTTTGCATCCCGCCGAAAAGATTTTTGAAATATTTGCTAATATATTTAATTGCGCTTTGTAACCGGCCAAGCTCATCCTCCAATTTACGTATATTCGTACGTCTTGATGTTTTTCCAACAAATAGAGGGACCTACAGTTTATAATAAGACACCTCCGAACGGCTGAGGATTATTTTATGAAGAGCTTTTATTTTAGGTAAGACATACACTCGAAGGAAGGGCGACCGCAATTAGAAAATTTAGGTTAAATTTTTTATTTAAAATAATTTTCTATAATTTTTTGATGTTAGTACAACACCAGGATTTGAACCCGAGCCTTCCGAATGGCAGTATGCAATGCTAACAACTTGGCTACCACGGCCGCTAATACTATATAATATTTCATTTATAATTTGAATCTTAATTTTTTTTTTGTACACAGACATCCAGTCAAGTAATATACACAAATATTAAATGAAAATAGCATAGTTATGTGTACGGGTATTCAACAATAACTGCAACCAGAGAGCTTGGATGAAATAAAAGTAAAGACCGCAATAATGAATAAAATTTTTATGAAGAGTAAAAAATAAAATACTTGCTGCTAAGTATGTTATTCTTCAGAAGGAATCTCACCGCATATATACTTTAATTTCGACATTTCATCAGTTTTGACATTTTAATGTCAAATTATTCAACTCCTTCGTTGATGTCTAATACCTTACGTAGGGTGCACTTTCACATTTGTTTTTCTTTACTTTCGCGGAATGCTTTTTCGGCGCGTGTTTTTCTATGCTTCTTAAGTTTTAATGAATTCGTAAACAAAATATTCATTTAGTTATATATATGCATACGTGTATATACATATTTTATTTATAAGAGAGGAAACTCTAAATAAATATTTTGTTGTTATTTGACTACGTGAGAAATTAGAAAAATTAAATTTGTATAAAATTTCTTATTTAAAATTTTTTACTTTTAATTACATGAAAATCCATATAAACATTTTATGACTTCCAAACTATTTCAGGGTCATTTTAAATACAGAGAGCATTGCAGCTGTGTAATCTTCCACTTGGTGATTTATTTTTAATAAGACAATGTAAGCATTAATTACAAAATTGTAGAAAGAGTCTAGAAGAAAGTGGTATATTATGAAAATTTCATGTTTCAAAATGAAGAGACGAAAGAAGAAATACAATTTTTATTTAGTAAATTGTGTACTAATTGGGGTTTTAAAATGTTTATACAATATATTCAAGGAGTACGAGACAAAATTTGGTACGCTTGATTCAAATGATTGAAATTAAACGTTGTGAGACGCCATTAAGTTTAAAAAAAAAAATATCATAAAATTCTTCTTCTAAAAAATATTAGTTTATCAAAAATGAGCGACATAGGATCAAAATATTAAATTACTTATATAGATATTTTAAGAACATTCAATGCTTGTTTGGCTAGTAAATCGTATAGTAAGTATACCTAAACCCGCATCTGTATAGCAAAGAACAATCATCAACAAACACAAGAAAGCTTCGACGTCGGAAATCTGCAATCACTTGCTCTACTGATTTGTAAGACACTCTTCAAGACCGGACCATACTCTTGTAGTACCCAAAAAGTTAATCTGGTGACCGATGCTCAGAGTTTAATTTATGGAGGAAATACTTTTCCATCGCGATTCGAAGTCGTATTCAAGTCTTAGAGCCAGCATCAACACTAACAACAATGTCATTCGCAAGGTTAGGATTCGAGTACAGATCCGACCAAGATTCAAGTATTAGTATTAACAAAAGTGACTTTCAATTTATTTATGTTAAATCCAAAAATACCAAATCCTTTGCAATTAATTTATTAGCCTTCCTTTCAAATTTAAGAATAATCGGATAGAATGGAGACGAGAAAACCCAAAATAGCAAAACAGGTCAGACGAAATTCCTCCACTAACGCAAACAGAAATAGGGCATGTGATTCTCTTTGAGTTTCGGCGTAATTCACAGCCAATATATCAGTTAGTTGAAATTTGCCGGTTTTTTCGATAAATAAAACACTTAATTTTCAGAGGAATCTCAAAATTTTTTTATTCAAGGTATTGACTATTGGTTTCTACACATTTCGCCCATCTCTCAGGCAAATTATGGATACTATTCCGAAAAAACTTTTTCTCTTTCGAGGCAAACCATTCGACTAGCCATTTTTCGACTTCTTCAAAATTAGCGAAGCAGTCGGACGGGGCGAGGTCTGGAGAGTACGGCGGGTGCGATAATATGCGGGTGCGATCCCAATTAAGTGTTTTTAATGTGTCTTTCACAAGTTTAGCGGAATGAGACTGCGCGCTGTCTTGTTGCAAGATAACTTTGCCATGACTACGGGCCCATTCCGACCGTTTTTCGATCAATGAATGATTCAAATTGATCATTTGTTATCGGTAGCGATCCGTGTTCACCGTTTCACCAGGTTTTAACAACTCGTAGTACACCACACCACACTGGTCCCACCAAACACCGAGCATTGTCTTACGGCCAAAGCGATTTGGCCTTGCAGTCGATGGACCAGCAGCACCAGGGGAAAGCCATGATTTGTTTCGCTTCGGGCTCTCAAAAGAAATCCATTTTTCGTCCCCCGTAACAATTCGATGCAGAAAAGATTCCTTTCGAATCGTTGAAGCAGCATTTCACAAACGGTTTTTCGATTTTCCATTTGTCTATCGTTCAGCTGGTGTGGCACCCATTTTCCATACTTCTGGATCTTTCCCATGGCTTTTAAACATTGGCAAATTGATCCTCGAGTCACAAGTAGTGTTTCTGCCAATTTTTGTTGCGATTGGGTTGGATCAACATGCAATTCCTCGTCTTCGAAGAATTCATTGTCTGTGAAATCGAAATCTCCACTTTTAAATTGACGAAACCATGTCTCACATGTTCTAATCACTGGACTATGTTCACCATAAGTTTCTACCAGCTTCAGCTGCTTTTTTCTTTCGATGAAATAAGAAAAGCAACAAATGCCGTAAATGCGATTTACTTGGAACGATACTCGACATATTCACTGAGGTAAACAAATATGACGCTATTATTTTGGCGGAATGTGATTTGCTTATTTTTGTAGGTTAATGTCAATAGAAAAAAATTACATACATCCCAAATCATAGAAATTTATACATATTGCTAGCGACATCTACTAGTAAAACCGGCACACTTCAACAAACACACCTGGTAAATATTCAGTGAATGCCGAATTGCACATGGAACGATTGCAGCGACTTTAAAGACTATTTCTAAGTGGTTCCGAAGATTCCAGACCGGACATTTTTCCATAGGGGACGATCCCCGAGAAGTTCGACCAAAATCTTTCACTGATGACGTCTCTATAACTTTGGTGAAGTCCAAAATTGACGAATGCCCACGATCGAAACAAGAAATCATTGCTAATGAATTGAGCTTGAAAACCATGGCCGTATCGCTAACATTAAGTAATCATCTGTGATACACGAAGAAATCTGCTCGATGGGTATCACGAATTTTAAATGAGACCTAAAAATAGGCTCGAATGCATTTTGCGCAATTTTTCCTAAACGAACTCCAAAATTGTCAGACTAGCAACTTGAGTAAAGTCATTACTGGTGACAAATCTTGGTTCTATAAGTACGATCCAGAAACCAAACAGCAATCTATAGTATGGAGCCCAACAAGAGAAACCCCATCCGTAAAATCTAAACAACAAAAACCAGCAGCAAAAGTAACGATGTCAGTTTACTTCACCCGATCTAAAATCGTAGCCGATATTCCACTGGAAAAGGGTCAGAAATTAACTGCAAAATGGTACACCGATGAGTGTTTACCTACAGTTTTAAAAAAATTGTTAGAAAACTCTTTACATCGTGATAACGCGCCATCCCACACACTAACGAGTAATGTTATTGCGACCTCTGCGATAAAACACCTTGTGGTTTCTGGTTATTTCCAAAAATTAAAAAAATTAAAAGGAAAGGTTTTTAATGATAACGAGGAGATAATTCATGCGGTTAATGCTGAACTTGATAAGCGTGAAAAGAATGATTTTGAAGACTGTATTTAGAAGTGGATCAATGGCGATAATGTGGAGAAGATAAAAAAGTGCAGAGAATTTTTTTCTGGTTAACTTATCGAACTTTTGTTAATCCACTCGTATAGTTCCCATACTTCGATTGTTTCAGATATGAGGCTTTGGTCAAAACTCCATCAAACAACCAGCTAAAAATGTAAAGTTTGGTATTGGACCTCTAGATCATATAGCTCCCACACAAACGATTTGTTCGGATATGAGGTTGTGGTTAAAAATTCGTCAAAAAAAGCATCTATAAGCGGCAGGTTTGGTATTCTACACATGTTTGTAAACTAACAATGAAATTCGAAATCGAAATCTTAAAAGTCCATCATATGGCCCCCTCCAATAGGTTTTGCCCTGGATTCCATAGTCGTAGAGAGTTTTTTGGCGTTTTATTTTTAACTAAATTGATAAATTGTGTTATCAATAGCCCTTTCCTACTTAGCGAGTTTAACTTTACAATCCCTTTTAGATCATCTAAACACTTAAGGCCTCCTTAATTGTATTCCTGCAGAGCAAACTTTGAAATGCACGACCCTTTTAGATGTTTGTGCAACGAGTTTAGTATTCATTTCGCCAAAATTGATTCCTCTGACTCGCTTTTTCGTATCAAAATCTACTTACTGAGTACTTTACATAATTAAGTAAATTACTTCTCCTATTCCCATATAATTTTATAGCAGCTGATGAACACATATGTAGCTAGTTAGTGTAAGAGGCAAGTGTAACCGCAACCTTCCGCGATCGGTTTCGGGTTTACGGCAGTCCGGACTGTTACTGGTTTTCGGTCACCGGTCTGTTGGATATTTCGATTATCCTTGAGGCGTGCCCATCGGTCGGTTGGGTGGGAGGTGAGTAACGCTGGGTTCGTCCCCAAAATAATACCTACACCACAAATTCGAGATAGAGCTCGACCGACGTGAGTAGATTTTCACGATTTAAATACATTTATCAAATCAATTCAAAATCTCCTTTAAATAAGTCGTGTTTTTATGAAAACATGAGCATATTTGGAATGGCTAAACCAAACATTGATTGAAAACCGGCAAAATTCTCGAAATGAAAACACACTGAATTTACTCGCCGGGACTGGGAGTATTCACTAAATATTTTTTTTAATAATACATAAAAAGTTTGGAGTTAAATGTTTGTATATTTGTCTTAGCATATTTTAAATTAAATGTTCAATCAGTTTTGCTTACTTACAATTCTAATTTATGGCGCTTTCATTGGCCTTTCTGCCCTTTAGGAGAATATTCTGCTGCCGGCAAAAGGCATTCAAACTGAACTTAACATTTATCAAGAACATTTATTAAATGCCACCATATCGTTTTAAATATTAGTAGTTGTTGTTCGATGTATATTTTATTGCATTTTTTAATTTAAATTGAGCAACACAATTACTAACTACTAAATTACACTAAATTTATTAATTACGTAAATTTAAATGAATTTATTTTTGGAGCGCTTTCATACATGAAACACACAATTATTTTGAATATTTTATAAAAAATTACTTGTATTAACTAATGTTAACTAATTGCTCATTAAAGAGCCCAACACACACTCCAGCTCCACGCGCGATCACTAATTACTGTGTGTAGAGTTTAGGTACTTGGCCAGCTGAACCAGACAGACGCAACACACGTTCAACCGGCGGCGCTCGATTTTAGCGACTGAGGCTGCGATCCGTTCGTCTAGCAGTTAACGATGTTGTCTTGGAGAGATGTCGTGCATCGCTGAAACAGCATGCCCCAGCCGTATGCGGCTCTTACCTCGCGGCGCCGTCAGCCACCCACCCACCAAAACTACTTGAGAGCACTTTTGCAACTACAACATTTCATATAAATATGTATTTGTATGTATATGACAACATTGATTATTGTTGGCGGCGGCAGCAGGGTTTGGGGACAGCTGAGGCATGGAACACCAAATGTGCGATAGAAATTAAAAGCGCTTAGCGGCGATCATCATGAGCACATACATACCTACTTGCATACTTGAGTATCTGTGTTGTGTTCAGTTGCGGGTCTCCATATACCATATACATACACAAATGTACACAGATATCTTTGCAATTGTGTTTCGACAAAAAAGCAAAAAAAAAAAAATCGTGCGATTTACACTCATACAGGAGGTATACAAGCGTATATACACGTACAGAGATTCATATGTACATACAGGGTGGTCCAAAAACAATTTGCTTTTAGAACTTTAATGTGTTTGGACACCAAATATTTCTCTTGCACATAATAGCTTCGTACTCTAACATTGTCTTGTATTGGACCTTTAATTTTAATTAATTTTCTTAAAAAAAGCAAAAACTAAATTGTCTAATTTCTTTACAATAACTCCAATAGACACCAAAGAGACATATATTTATTTTAAAAATTAGTTGTAATCTAAAGTATTGATATTAACACTAACACTCTTTATATATTCAACGTCTAACATCGAAGACCCCAATCCCCCACTTGTAACCTTATTATGAAAATCAAAGACGTGGCCTAATGACATTCAGATAAAGACGAGGAAAAGATACACGTTTTCAGATCTATTTTTATTTTTAAAATTTAATAGACCTTGCCTTTGAAAGCTTCCGAGTATGCTAAGAACAATACATAACTAAACAAAATGCTATCTTTATTCTAAATTTTAAGGAAATAAAAACACGTTCTCCCTTCTTGAGGGGAAAAAATACTTTTTTATATTTGTCTAAATGACAAAGACGCTTTCGTAAAAACATCAAGGAAATCGAGCTTTAAAATTATGAATTCCAAAGCATGAATGAGTACAGAGCGTGCATTGCCTTGCACTCGAGCCTACTTTTGGGCCTCATTTAAAATTCGTGGTACCCACCGAGTTTTGAATACTTAATATTCGCAATGCAGCCATGGCATTCAAGCCCAATTCACTAGCAATCAATTTTGGACTTCATCAGAGCTAGAGTGACATCATCAGTGGAAGATTTTGGTCGACCTTCTCAGGGCTCATCCTCTACGGGAAAATGTCCGGTATGGAATCTTCGGAACCACTTAGAAATAGTCTCTAAAGACGATGCAATCGTTTCATACGCAATTTGCTATTCACTGGATATTTCTATTGGCTGCAAATTACGCCGAAACCCAAAAAAAAATCAAATTGCGAATGGTGGTAGAATTTCTTCTGACCTATGCTCAGCTAACTTGCGTTTTCTCATCTCCAATTTAGCCGATCATTCTAAAATTTGAAAGGTAGACTAATAGCTAATTGCAAAGGATTTGGTATTTTTAGAACAAAAACAAATTGAAAGTCACCAACTGACCAAACTTTTCTTAATCCCCCCATATTCGTTTTTTCTGTAGATATTGTTAAGGATTCTTATTTTTTTCAAAAGTAATTCCTTTCTTTGCTGCATTATGAAGCATTGTAGTGGAAAGAGATAGAAAGAAAGAGAGAGTTAGAGACAGTGAAAGACAGGAGGATAGTGTGTTTCTTTTATAGTGAAAACCACATGAAAATCCGTTCAACCATTTCTGAGTTCATCACGAACAGACAGACAGACACACGCGAAGCATGAATTTTTTATTTGTTTTTTGGGTTTTGCGTTGTGAACATTCTTTCTAAAGTAGTGACGTTATTAGACAATCAATGCACCTAAAATTTATTTAATGGAATTTTAGTATCCAATTAGTGAGCTTAATATCAGTTTATTAGTTTCCCAACTTGGTAGATTTATGCATCTTAGCGTGAAACTTCTACTAATTGCAATTTGCAGATATTAGTATGTCTACAACTAGGAGTACTTGAATTAACATAGAGTAGTATAGCTGCCATCTACTGTACTCGAAAGACACTTATAAACAGGTTAATGGTAAAATTGAAGGCTTCGTCACAGAAGTTTTTTAGGAACCTTAACGGTGTTGCGATCATTCCCTGGTACTTTTTGGTTTTTTAGATTTTACTTTAATTCATCGGCATTTCTCTTGGTGAGGGTCGTATAGAAAGGTGGAAAAGTTCACTTGGAAGTTAACGTAAACTCATTTATTAGATTTCCACAGAAAGTAGCTGGAGATAGGGGTTAGTTCTTTAATATTCTTACTACTTGGTAGTAACAAAACTTAAACTAATTATTCAAACAAAGCTAATGCTACTTTGAAAACCTCGGAATACTTTTTTCATGAACCCTGCCCTTCCAAATTGCAGTACGCAATGCTAACCGCTCGGCTATCTAAAATAATCCTTTCTGGCCACTCCCCGGGTTAATGGCAGGCAAAAACATCCCGCTTGCGTGGTTTTCTGTATAGTATGTTTTCTCCAGTTCGGTAACAGAATCGAAGCGAGTAGGTCGGGTAGTGAGGACGAAATATCTATCACCAACAAACAAACAATTACGGATACTGCATTACTATTGGCAGTCATAATGTCGTCCATCTTGGAAACAGCTGTAAAACTGATTTCCACATGTCGCTCATCATACCAGTCCTACTATATGGTGCAGAAGAGTGGACGATCTGAACAACCGATGAGTCCGCTCTGGAGTTTTTGTGAGAGAAGGTTATGGGAAGATTTTCGGTACTTGGTTCATTGGCAACGACGAATACCGCAGAGGATGGAACAATGACAAAGTTCGAGATAGTTGAAGCTTCGATGATATTCGATTCAGAAATTGTTGGTGGAAGCAGAGGTCGAGAAATACCTTCACTTCATTAGAAGTATCGGGAGGGGAACGACCTGGTTTCATTTGATATAAAACCGCGAAACACCGAAACGGAGAAACGATTGGCCCAGTGCCTACGCTAATCAAGAAGATGTACTCAGTACATTAGCCCATAGCGACAAAGATATTTCATATATAAATAAAGTATTTTTCTTTTATTAAAGTTCTATTCAAGTCTTGGTCCCAGCAATATGTATCTGCATCACCCTTTGTTCCATACCCAGTCTTGCCTAGTGGTCTCTGCGGGAAATTGCTAGAACAACAAATTATTACGATAATAAGAAACGAAAAGTTCCTAACTCAAACGGCTACACAAATTAAAAGAATTTAAAGATAATAAAAATGCACTAAATTTCGGAGAAATAGAAAATTAACAGTGCAAAAATTAAATATAACAACGAACGAATAAACATCTGCCGCAAATAAGACACGCGATTTAGATTTTGTTATATACATAAATATATATGTACGTGCCGCTCGCTAATCTCCTGCACTTCGATTCCTTATAAAAATTTGCTTAAATTAGAAAAAGTAAAAAATTATTTACTGACCTTAAAACCATTTTTGTTTATTCAAGTTTCCCACAACTATGTCTTATTTTATTCTCTACACTTCCGCGTGTTAACTGTTTCTTTAGTCGATGTTTTCCAGTTTTCACGAGTTAATGAAATATTAATTTATTATTTAATATAAATACATATATGTATGTATATTGCTACATGAGTAAAAAATTAAATACCACCTTAACCGCACAAATAAATTTTCTTTATTATTTAATAAATATTCAAGCATTCCTAACTACATATATAAATCAAGAATAATAACAATAATAACATGCACAACAACGACAATAATAAGAAGAGCTATAGTTTGCACGCTTATTTGCGGTTGTGGTTAGCATCGAGGCGTGACTTTGCTTCACTAATCGAACATCTTCACAATGACAAAGTGTTCATTGAGTGGGTTGACTCACCGATTACCGCCAATTATTACATAAATATTATTATTATTAGTCAAGTAGTATGCCCACCCACTATGAGATCATAATTATGTGCTCGTGCCTTTGATTAATAGCTTAAATTCAAATCTGGAGAAACTTATCTACATATGTACACGTATGTATGTATGTATGTATATATCACACTTATGCATGAGTATCATCGCATGCAAAAAGCTTTCATCGTATGAAATTTAAGATTTAAATAATCGTTTAACACTTTAACACTAGTAGGCCCGATATTTTTCGTCTAAAAGTTAACTGTTTGTCTATAAAAAAAAAAATTAATAAATAATGTATTAACATTCATACTTGTCTTTATTGAAAAATAATAATTATTATTTTTGTGCATTTACAGCATAATTTCGATTTTGAAATGACAAGTACACCAATAATTAATTTTTTTTTAATACATTTTTTTATGACACTACAAATTGTAATCTTCCATCGCATCTGAAAAAAAAAATATTATCGTTTGATAAGTTTGGACCTAAGGTAGTTAGAGATGACACATTATCTCGTTACTGCCAATACTAATTGCGGCATTCATTATTGGTATAAATTACATAACTTTTATTATTAGGTTCATTAACATTTCGCTCCTGAAAAATGCAACAACACTATGTCCACGGAAACTGGAAATTCTCGCAATTTCAAACATCCCGCTGTGATTAAATTCCTTTTAAAAAAAGGAAGTACGCCGAAAGAACTCTGCGTCTTCGTGGGCTCGGCTGTTTCAACAAGGAAGAGATAACCCCCAGTTACGGTCGTGACCGAAGAAAATGTTCAGATAGTCGCGAAATTAGTACTGGCTGATCGAAGAAGTAAATTGTGATAGATAAAAGAGGAATTACAGATTAGCAAAGAACGAGCTGGAGAGATTTTGCATGAACATTTGAATATGAATCACATTGGGCACCGCGAATGCTCACGCCGCTCAACAAGCAGCGACGATTGGAGTGTTTTAAAGATTTTTTGGAGTTGTGCTAAGACGATTTGGATGATATTTGCAACCCCAAGCAGTTGATGAAACATGGATTCGTCAGTATGATACCGAAGTGGATAAAAAAGGGGAGAGGTCACAAAAAAAAAAATTAAAATGGAAAAGTCGGTGCCAAAGATTATGGCTACTATTTTCCGGGATAGCGTGAATTGGATTGAAATCGTAACACAAAAGCTCGTAAGAAAACTGCAAAATCATCAGAACCCTTTAGCAATTACGACTGGCTTACCCTTGAAAAAAAGCACCACTGGGCCAGCAACTCATTCCTATCTATTTTATTTACGAGGTGAGTTCAAAATTTTCATTTTTTTTTTAATAGTACTTATTTATTCATCAATATCTATTTTGTCCCCCTCACTTATGAGTTGATCTCAGCAATTGTGGCAAAACGCTTTCCTTTCATGGGTTTTTCAGTTTAGGGGATAGGAAAAAGTCGCAGGGAGCTAAATCTTGTACCTACGGTGGTTGAGGCATGATTGCGGTTTTGTTTTTGGCCAAAAAAATCATGAATAAGCATTGATTTGTGGCCGTGGTGCATTATCGAGATGCAAAATTGTTTTTTCCACAATTCTGATCGTTTGAGCCGTATTGCTTAACCGTATTATTAACCGCACTATCTTTTGGCAGAAACTCATGATGCACCAAATCATTGTAATCAAAGAAAACAGTGAGCAAAACCTTCAATTTCATCGAATTTGGCATGCCTTTTTAGGTCTTGGCTCATTTGGCAGCATTTATTGGGACGTTTGGGCCTTGGTTTTGACGTCACAACCATATACCCCATTTCAACACCACTTATGATCCGTTTGAGCAAAACCTGATCGTGGTTGACGTCATTCAACAACTCTTGAGCGATACTAATGCGACATTGCTTTTGCTCAAAATTTACCAATTCCGGAACAAAATTCCCTGCCACACGTTTCACGCCCAAAACATTTGAGAAAATTGAATGGCATAAACCGATTGAATTGCAAACATCTTCTGCAACTTCTTTAATCGTGATTCGACGATTTTCAAGAACACAACCCGCGAAAATTCAAAATTAACCTATTCCTTTCAACACACCTCGTAATTTAGTTTTTAAGATTTGACAACTAATTGTGATTTGTGAAGCATCTGACGTTGAAGCAGATTCAGTTCAACACAAAAAACTTTGTCGGGTTGTGATTTTGTTACGCTGGTTTCATGTCGTGGTTTGTGTCATGAATAGATTTTCAAAAACTTCTTAACTCTCCTCAGTTTACAGTTATAGCAACACTTTTTCAAAAATAAATTAAATTAAAGTTTTAAATTAACGAACATGCCAACAAATTTGATGGTACTTATATACATGAGTACATATTGATATAATATTAAAAAAAAAACTATCTCGGGGTACATTTAATGTGTTTAGTGTAGACACTTTAAAATCATGTAGGACTTGCTGTATGGAGCTTTCTTTAACAACAGCCAGGTAAATTTATAATTAATTTTGCCCTAAAATGGTGAATACGCTGTATCAACACCTTGCGGATTTGTACTTTTAATATTGGTTTGTAATTATCTTTAAAAGGGAAACCATAAATGGGGAATCATGTACAAATTGTGAAGATTTGTTTTGAAGTGTTTACGTTCACAGTAAAACTCGTAAACTCGTTATGTGTCTGAATTGGTTTAAATTCTACTTTTTCATACTTCTATATCAACATGCATTCAGATTTTTTATTTGTATTATTAATCAATTAATTAGGTACATTTGGTCGATATTGCAATGAGCAGTGAACAACAAGCGATGCTCTAGGTATACCCTTAAGTATGCTCTTTTTTAATATACGTGTATGTATAAATGTTTATTTTTACTAAGTTATGCGTATATGTAACCCTCGTTTCAAAAGGTTGCATTGACATAAGCTTCATTTAATGGAGAATTATGTTCATGGGTATAATAGAATATACATATATAGAAGTTGTTTTTAGTAGCTACAATGGCCCTGGGTAAACTTATACTTTACTCTCTTTCCAGGAAGGTGATCACATATCAACAGATCGACAATGCGGTCCCAACCACATGGTTGCAAACTTTGAATAGCGAATAATCTCTGGCTGATAGTGTAAACGTAGATCAAATTAGTGGCGCCCGACTTACTTCGAGGCCTTTATATTCTCATATCCATGGAAAACTTTGAGTAGCGAAGAAGTGATTAAACTCCGCTTAGGGCAGGCTTTTTCAATCTAAGTCGCAGAGGTCATCTAAAGGGAGGTCCAGGAAACGTGCTATTTCGAAGGGGTTGGACCAAAGAGAGAGGGGGGTTGGACGAGTCGGTTTAAGGGGGCATGTGAAGAGGTGGTTAGTGTCGTGCGGAGACTCTCCACATGCAGGGCATACGTTGGGTATGCTGGGGTCGAGTCTGGATAGGTAGGAGTTTAACCTGCTACAATATCCAGATCTAAGTTGTGCAAGGGCCACGCGTTCAGTGCTTGTCGGTACGCCGTCCTGTCCAGCGGTTGTTGCACTTGTTGCTGGATGGTGCTCTTTAAGTCGAGTACTCCCTTCCTGATGTGCCTTGGTGGAGGTTCAGCTTCTATGAGGTGCCTATTGGGATGCTCCACGCGGTAACATCCCAATATGAATAGCTTGCACATCAAAGCAATATGCTCCTTAACTCGTAGCATAGATGCTTCGCTGCGCAAGTGATGCTCCGGCGACATCAGGAGATTTCCTGTCGCAGTCCTAAGGGCGGTGTTCTGACATGCCTGTAATTTCCTCAACTGCGTCTCGTTCGTTCCCGGCGCAATTTAACGCATTGTTTGGTTATTAAGCGATTCATTTTCATAAACTTCTGACTTTTAACTAAAAAAAATGTTTCGTTTGACACTCAAATTCGACAGATGTCAAAATACAACTCTGTACTTTTGAAACCAGGAAATGGTTCAAAGTAACAACTGTTGGCAAGAGTGATTGGATTACAAGGCTGATACTGTTGTTGCTGTTGAGATGAGGTAGACTGTTTGTCTGATGACAGGAAATATTTCGTATTTTCTTTATTCACTATCAGATCCATTTGGCTTGCTTACTTATATGTCTGGAGAAAGCAGAAAGCAGGTATCATTGACTCTATATTATCGACGTAAGCCAGCAATTCTGCATCTCGTATTATTTTCCAGTGTTACGTTAACGAAGTCTAACAATAAGGAGTCACCTTGTCTGAAAGTCCGTTTGGTATTAAACGGTCGAAGCTTTTACTGCAGCTTAACTTCACTTTACAAAGCGGTAACTCCTATTCACGAAATTAAAAGCAGCATTAAAATTGACATAGAGGTGGTGTATATCGACTATCTAGGTTGTAATTGGTTGTAATCCTGCTGGGTATAGAATTACAGCTGAAAGGCTGTACCAAGCAGGCGTTGCTTTGAACGTAAGCTACAAGCTATAATAACTTCTTTCGAACTTTTACTTCCTTGCAGCAGCGATGTTGTACGCCAGGGTTGACACCTAAGGTATATGTATATACATATGTATGCAAGCGGAAAACAAGAACAAGCATGCGAAAATATTCCAAATATGGGATGACAGGATGACTTACCGACAGACCTTAAACGCCATTTACTAAGATACCGTAAACACCTTCATGAACTCTCTTCTAGTGAATGGCGTTCTCGGAGTTAAGCCACCATCTATTGCAGATGAAGAGTCCCGCGAAATACAGGCGCAACTAAAATCTGGATACTGTAGTCGATTGAACTCCAACCTATCCAGATTTGTCCCCGACATATCCAACATATGTTCCACATGCACGACACTTTGCATGCCTCTTAAAACCAACTCATCTAACCCGCCTTGACCTCGATTTCCTAGACTGATCTTGCCTGCTCCTAAGAGGGTATGACGAACCACTACAACAACAACATAACTTACTTAATTATTTATACATTTATATATCGCGAATTCATAGCGTATTTTAGAGCCTAAGCGTAAGGAAAAGAAAAAAACAATTTAAACTTTATTCGGTTCATGAAATTTAAAAAAATTATTATATTTTGATATTTTTGAATTACTCAACTTTAATTAAAACTTATTTCTTGAGTTTCCCTATTCACAGAGTATGTTTGAACAATTGAATAAATATTTTCATCAGAAAATGTTAATTTATTTTAAAGCAAAAAAAAATAAAAGAAATAAATTAAAATAATGGCCTACAAATACTTGACAAAATAATTGAATTTAAAATGAAATATTTCACGCGACCAAAAAAAGCGATCTGCCACTTTGCGGTTAAATTTCAATTGTGTCAGCAACACATCTGTAATTTAACATTCACAAGCCAGCGCCACACACCGTCCCCATACAACCCCACATACAAAATTCCCTGGGGCTATTAAAAATACCGCAAAACATCGAGTGAAAATTTTGTACAAATCAGATTATAAACATAATTTAAATTTTGGTCATTTTGCAACATGTACGAGTAAGTAGGCTGATGCCATTGTTGTCCATATGGAGCAACCCTAGTACCCTGCGGGAGAGAGGGAGGAGAAATATGTGCGTTTGTTTTTGAAGTTATGAGGCTGGCGAATGCTAGATTCTTCCAATATTTGCGTTGTAGTCTCAACTTTTGTTATATACCTATATATATATATATGTATCTGTATACATGTGTAAACAATAATTTTATTGAATATTAAAAGAGAAAATAAATCGTTCGTGACACAGCAAATAAAAGCAAACATACAAACTGTTATATACAATATTAACAAGTGCATAAACTATAATAATAGACAACAATATATATATATATTGTACATATATATATATATTTTTATATTTATTTAAAATCATATGCAGAGCTGTTGCCGAGGTCAGTAAATGTTGACCGCAGTCAACAGCAGCACGACAACGGCATACGGTCATTGCTGATCAAATAAATACAACAAAGTAATTGGAGAGGCGGGCGAATAGGAGATATAAACTAAAAATGGTCAAAGCCAAACGCAGAAACTGAAACTAAATTGAAATGAAATTATAAGCGCACATACATACGTGCGTGCATTTCGGAACGAAATTAAAAATGGTGTACAATGTGACAATAACATGCACTGTGGTGAAATTATTATTTTCTAAAGACCTTCTATGCTCTCCGAAAAATTAAAACCCGTGCACGTTAAGCTTTTCCAGAGAGTAACAACAGTCTGGCGGCGTGCTAATTTGCATTGAGTACCATACTTCCATTCAGAAGACCAATGGTTCGACCAACAACCAAAATTAAGGGAAAAATTAATTAAATTTTTCTAATTGCGGTTGCCCCTCGGTAGCGAATTTCAACCCATTCGAGTATATTTTTGACATGAAATAAAAGACTCCTCATAAAAAACCATCAGCCGTTTGGTGTCGGCTTTCCCCAATTGTTGGAAAAATATCAAGACGCAGACCACAAATCTTGGCAAAGACCCGTGAGAAAGGAATCTTCTTTTCACCGATTTTAAAGCTACCTTCGGCAGCACAATAAAGCACAACAGCATCTACGCATCTATTTCTGCAAACATATATGGCTGTGTAAATCGCCTTTGGACAACGCCAGAAGCACTGACCAGTTCATGTCGTCCGTATGTATGAATGCTCCAAGCTGAAGAAGCATTCTATGCAGTATCCGCTGGTGGAAGCAGAAGTAGAAGAAGACCTCCACTCAGTTGAAAAGATCAGGTGGAGAGTGACCTGGTTTCATTTGGTATTTCCAACTGGCGCAAAACAGCGTAGAGAAAAACCGAAGTGTGCCCTATTGTTGATTCGATTATAATCGGGTAAGCGGTACCCTCGCCGATGAAGAACACGAAGATGGATGATTCCTTAAAAATTCATATCTTTTTGATCTAAAAATCTTTTACTACGAGGGGATTCACAAAAGTTCGGGAAGTTGACCATAAACAAGTTCTTTTTGTGTAAGCCTATACATAGATCCACTTCTGAAAACAGACTTCAAAATCTTGGTGTTTAAGCTTATCAAGTTCAGCATTAACCACATTAATTATCTTCTCGTTGCTATTAAAGACTTTTCCTCTTAAATTTTTTTTAATTTTTGGAGATAATCATAAATATAGTGCTGGACGTATTTCTTCGATATCAGAGATCGCAATAAAATTACTCGTTATTTCAGCAGTGTGGGATGGCGCGCTGTTATGATGTAAAAAACGTTTGAAAACTTTTGGTAAGCACTCTTCGGTGTACTATTTTTAAGTTACCGTCTGACCCTTTTACAGTGGAATAGCAGCTACGATTTTAGATCGGGTGAAGTAAACTGACATCATTACTTTTTTTTTGCTGCTTTTTGTTGCTTAGATTTTACGGGTGGGTTTGCTGCTGTTGGGCTACATACCATGGACTGCTGTTTGGTTTCTGGATCTGACTAATAGAACCAAGATTCGTCACCAGTATCAACTTTACATATATTGCTAGACTGACCATTTTGGAATTTGTTTAAGAAAAATTGAGCAAAATGCCATCGAGCCTACTTTTGGGTCTTAAAATACCTTGTACCCATCGAGCAGATTTCTTCGTGTATCCCAGATGATTACTTAATATTCACGACACAGCAATGACATTCAAGAACAATTCTTTAGCAATAATTTTTTGTGTCAATCGTGGGTCTTCGTCAATTTTGGATTTCACCAGAGCTACAGTGACATCATCAGTGGAAGATTTTGGTCGACCTTCTCGGTGCTCATCCTCTACGGAAAAATGTCCAGTCTGGAACCTTCGTAACCTCTCAGAAATAATCTTTAAAGACGGTGCAATCGTTTCATATGTAATTTAGCATTCACTGAATATTTGTCTTCGGTGTAAATTACGCCTCAACCCGAAGAGAACCAAATGGCGAATTTCTGTTTGCGTTGGTGGTGAATTTTCGTCTGACCTATCCTCAGCTATCTTGCGTTTTCTCGTCTCCATTTTAGTCGGTCGTTCTAAAATTTAAAGGGATTTTAAGGCAGTTGCAAAGGATTTGATGTATTTAGATTTACTAAAAACAAATTGAAAGTCACCAACTGACCAAACTTTTGTTAATTCCTTCGCATTTGCGCAGTAATCACCATGGGTTATTAAACTTGAAACACTGTGCATAATATTGAATACCAGTTTCAAAAATAAGTGTACATGTGCACTACATCTATGTTGTTGAGTATGTAATTTTACGTAGGTATGTATGTCCAACTAACCGCATTTTAAAATTAAGTCATAAATAACATTGTGGGAATGTACGTGTACATGTGTAGCGCCACGACACGCGGCGCACCATGTGACACTTGTGTATTGTGCCGATGTGTCTATGACACCTGTCCTACCAGCAATTACATCCGTGTACCACAACAATACACGCATACACACATAATTTGGCGACTGTTGCATACCAAACCTATTGGCACAACCGCCCTTGGTACACCAATCAACCGGCCACTTGGCCAATAGGTGACACAAAAAGGTGATTTAGTTAGTCGGATCCATTTATTGGTGATACATGCATTGTTATGCGTGGGCGTGTGTGTACCCGTGTGCAATTACACATTTTGTATTTAGATTTTTCGCTTTATGGCGGCAGAAGACTCACAGCGATTCGACTTGCTGTGGTGATAACTGTTAATCACCAATCAACGGCCGTTATTATGACGCCTAGAGAGAGTTTGGTCTCCAATGTACATATGTATGTATGGATTGGCATACTTTGCTTTCATTTATATGTTCGTATTTGTGTGTTTGTGTCAGCATATTCATTTATTCATTCATTCTCTAAGCAATAATTGATAGCGAACTGCATTTGAACAGACAGGACTTGCAGAGCTTACGGCAGTTTAACTACATACATACATTAACTTATAGCGTACATTATCGCATTACAACATAGGTATATATTTAGTTGGAGTAATTTGCATTGCAGCCGCCACAATAGATAGATAGGGTAATGGGTTCGAGCACAGTCCAGGCAAACAAAAAAATATATAGAAATTTATCTTAAAAATTTAACCCTAAATATATTTTGTTTATCGGCTTGACTTGACCTAACTTTTCTGATTTTGTCGCCCTCGGCAGGGCACATGAATTTATGGCTTAAAACTCATCTGCAGCTTGGGGGCGACTTGGAATGAACTGTAGGTACCTCCATTCGGTGAAAAATTTCAAGATACACACCAATAACTGGATAAAGAGCTCGGTCGAAAAGCGCTTCAGCGGTTTTCTACTCGACTTGCACTCCTGCTCTCTGAGAGCACTTATTAGCAACCCGGTATAAGGGAACTGCGAGATGGCATTTCAAGCTCCTTACGTACATCTGCAAATGAAACTTTTGGTTTTCGAAAAGGTCGTAAAAACACCTGGTGTCGCAGTGGATAGAAAACTTTCTGGCTACCTCGCAACGTTGCAGTCGACCAGTGCACGTGTATGATGGAATAGATACCGAGAATCGAAGTTTGAAGCAAGACGTATGTTCAGACAAAAAAAGAAGGGCCCGATATGCGTGAAGACAAAGAGCTTGAGAAGCTGGCCGACATAGGTAACGCTCGAAAATTCTACGAAAGAAAACGGTGTTTTACAAAAGGTTTCAAGGCCGGAGTAGACTCTTGAGGACACAAAAAGGTGATATAGTAACTGATGCCCGGAGTATACTGCATTTATGGAGGGAGCACTTCTTCTGCTTGCTGAATGGAAAGAAAAGTCCTCTCTTGATGAAAGAAGATCAAACTCTACTAGACGCTCATCGTTCCCATACGATGTAACTCAGCGTTAGTAGTTATTGAGGGAAAGGTTTTGCGAAAGGCCTATGATGCTCTAAAAGTTGGGAATGGCGAATACGGCAACCGGTGGGACCATGAGATATACGAGATAAATGATATACGACTAAATTGACCAAGTTCAAAGAATCAAGTGACAACCGCTACGCTGGTTAGGTCAAGTCGTCCGGATGGATGAGAATACTCCAGCTTTGAAAGTATACGATGCAGTACCCACTGGTGAAAGCAGAGGAAGAGAAGGACCTCCACCCCATTTGAAAGACTAAGTAGAGAGGAGGACCTGACTGTACTGGCTTTCGCCAAGCAGTTAAAATCGGCTGTAATCGCCAGTAAAGAAGAGCAGAAATTCAACATAAATAAAGCAACTAGTATTTAACTAGTATGAGACTGATTCGCCGCTGGACAATTGACAGTTCGCAAGACATCGTTATGTTGAAATTGCCTGTTTGAAACACGGGAAAATGTTGAAAGATGAATTAGTTAGTGCAAAAATGCACACCAGTCGGATGTTAGTTAACAACAAATATTTTCCCCTGCAAGGTTTGTATGGCTGTGTAAATCATCGTTAGTTCAACACTGCATTTTTTATGTAAATATTAATTTTATTTCAAATTGTATGCTTCGATAAATGTATTCACAGCTCCGCTCATACATATGTACATAGCTACATATGGTATATAAAATATCAGGTATGTATGAGTAGTAATGTAAAGTCTGTCAGTCCGACCAGTTTTGCTTTTTTCGCCCGGAGACTAATTTTCGCCTAACAAAGCAAACAATGTTGTTGACGGCGCATTTTGTTGCTGACAAGGCAAAGTCCCGATGAATAAATGAAAATAACTAAACACGTGTCTGCATATGTACGTGCACCAATAACTGTTTAGTCATGCCATATACACGTATATATCTATGTATGCATGTGCTTTAAGGGCTGATAGCCTACAATCACATATCACATGTCCCAGTGGCATAATTAAATTCCTCGCCACATCACCGCCGAAAATCAGACAACACTGTGATTGTGCCGACAATTCCCGCTATTCGCCAATTTATTTATGACCTCAATAATGTTGAATTAAATTATGTTGCATGCACATGTGTAGGTATTAGTGTGTATTGGTAATTTCAAACGCAAATGACATTATAATATTTATAATAATACTTTGGAATTGGTTAACGCTCTGGTCATTCTATGAGGCCATTATGCGTCTCCATAAGTGCGGTAATATTTTACATATATGTATGATTGGTAGTGTGGCGTGTGTTAACATTATTTGGTCTTACACACATCGACAGATCCACATTTATTTTTTTTAATAAATTTTGGAAATTGTAGGCAACGAAATAAATTAATAAATTTTATGTATGTACTTGCATACTAGTTTGTGTATGTTAGCGAAAGTAATTCTCGACTCAAAATGTATTTCCAACAACATAGCTTTTAATATATAAATTATAGAAAAAATATTTTTGTATATTGGCTTTTTTAATAATTGACATAGTATTTTTCATATTATGCAAAGCAAATTCATGAACAGTTTCTTCTTTTACGCAAAGCTTTTTTAATTACAAAGCCAGAGCGCTTTCATTCGGACGAAGTGACCTAGCCAGTGTAGCCGCTGTCTCTTCATTCGCTGAACTATATCAATGTCATAGTATAACTCATAAAGCTCATCGTTCCATCGTTTGCGGTATTTACCGCACCGAATATGCAAAGGAGCATAAATCGTTCGGAGAACCTTTCTCTCGAAGACTCCCAAGGCCACCTCATCATATATCGATATCGTTTATATAGTACGACGAACACCATGAGGAGTGACTTGTTGAGTTTAGTTTTAGTTCGTCGAGAGAGGACTTCACTTTTCAATTGTCTACTCAGTGTTAATGCTGGTGCCTAGACAGACGAAATTATCTAAGACCTCAAAGTTGAGACTATTAACAACTACGTGGGAGCCCAGCCGTAAATGCGCCTTCTGTTTGTTTGATGACAGGATATACTTTTCCTACCAGACCCACTTGTTTAGCTTCTTTGTAAAGGTTAGAGAAGGCAAAACTAACAGTTGCTAAGTTCTGTTGTATCAAAGTCATCAGCGTTCGCATGAATTTGTACACTCTTGTGAAAGATTGTACTTTGTCTGTTTAGTCCACCTTATGGGGGGTTGAGCAGCTCGAAGAGTTCCATCCCAGTTCCGACTGCGCTTCCGGTGTTGTCCAGTGATATCAATGACGGATTTACCAAGTTTAAGGTCCCAATCCACTCAATTAGTTGATGGCGGGTTTTAGTTTTTCTCACAATACGCTCAATAGTACCTTGTTTAGGACAATTAAGAGACCGTTTCCACTGCGCAGAGCGTTGAGACCACTTTTTATGGTTAGAGCAGATCACACTTAAGTTCCAATCGTCGGAAAACATTTCATCCAACCATATTTCACATTCTGCAAAGAAGCTGATGATGCATGCCACATGTCAACCCTTCACCACCATGTAGCCGGTAGGGCATCAGCTCTATCTGTATGTTGTTTTTTTTATTGGGCAGTCCCTATTTAAACCGCGTTATAGTCGTCATCGTTTGGGGTTTCAGGATTGCCATCTCCGATTTTCACTACTATTCAGCAGACTGAAGAACTGTTCCCTTCTCATACCATTTATTCGTAGTTATTAGTAGCCGCATCTTCTCATAAAACTCTCAAGCATCCAAGTCAGCTTCTTAAGCTTTACATATTCACGCATTTTGGCCTTTTTCTTCTGCAAATGCGGCCTGTTTCGCTCTTCAGCTCACGGTATCACTTCTACTCCACACGTGCTGTGGCCGATCACAAGGTTGCGAAGTAGGCAGTTCAATATTTCTCTTCGTACCAGTTATTTTTCTGGCAGTTCCAAAAAGAAATTGTTTCCGTAGCGCCGTGTTGCTGATGAGCTCTCAGCAAGCAGGTGTCCAAGTCGAATAGAAAACCGTGATTGCAGCTTTTTGACGTCGAATCCTGCTTGTGTGTGTGTTTGTAAGAATTACTGCTTACCTAAATCAGCATTTGCCATTTGTTTAACGATGGACCACTGAAAACGATCTCGGTCTTGGCTGCACTCCACCTGCCTTAGCAAGAGTTCTCTTTTACTAGTCATATCAATACTAACATCATCATCTGGAATCACATTAACTAATTTATCTGCAAAGTAAACAGTACTCCAAGGAATTGAATGCAGTCCGCACCATTTTTCAGCTCTTATCAAAAAAATGCTTGGAGATCTAGTTTATTATTTTTTGATATTTCTGGTTAGTTAAAAACCACTGTGTACTCCTCTTCAAACTATCAGCTATCAAAAGAACCGCATTACTTACATAACCAATGCCATATATTTTATATATCTGTGTTGTATTATATATGTACCATAAATATAAGTGGAGCTTTCCAATTTATATAGATAAAAGAATCTACAGTGATGAAGTACAGAATTGGCACAGCAAGATAGTTCAACTTTAACACCTTTTTTTTACCCCTTATGAAAACATTTAATTCCAAAAAAATGCTAGACAGAGGGACACATTTTCAACTATTTTCACTTCAATTCATTTGATTATATTTATGTTAAACTGATAATAATTATAAATAAAAAAAGTACTAATTATCACCACGCAAAAGTATTGGCACACTTAAATTTCAATGGGCTATTTCGCTCAAATTTGATTGATCTAGCAACTTTTTTTCAAGAATCCTAAAATGTCTACTTAAGCAATTGCTTTTTCTCAAAAATCAAACAGAAAACATCATAGTGCCTTCAATTATAGTGGACTTTGCGTAGTTTTCCGAAAAATGAGTGGCAAAAAAAGTGAAACTAACGTATCTCAGCAGAAAATAATTTTATAATTGCATAAAAAGGGAAATCATATGCAGAAATTGGTGAAATGATGAACAGATGCCGCTACACCATAAGAAGCGTTGTGAAACTATTGGAGGGGGTTTCATCTTTATAAAACGCACCACACACAGACAGGTCTAAGGCTTTAAATGACCGCGAACGCTGCCAAATAATAAGAAAAGTAAAAAGAAACCCAAGGTTATCTTCCACACAAATCATAGCGAAAGTTAAGGAAGTATTGGGAAAAGATATTCATCCGATAATGGTCCGGAGAGAATTGCATGAATCTAGCTTTCATTCTCGTGTAGCTAGACGCAAAACCCTAATTTCAAAAGTGAACCCAAAGAAACGTTTTGCCTATGCTAAGGAGTACCTAAGCAAACCAATGCGTTTATAAACTCACAGCTTTATTACCATTTGCATTTTTCACTTCATTATAAAAACTCAATCGCAGGTTTCCCTTCCAAATGAGATGGAGCAGCATATTTTGAACTTTGCGGAAAAGTGGAATAGACATTGTTCCTATACAGTCTCATATAAATTCTTTAAGAAATTTGCTTTCAATATAATTTTCCTATGTGCAATAATCATCTCCGCCGTCTTGCCAGTCGTAGAGAGATGTTATGTGTAACTTTATTGGTTAAATAATATAAAGCTTAATTTTCACACATTTTCTTTTTTTTCATTACTATATAAGGCATGCGGTTTACGGGTTCTTGCAAAAGCTTAATAAGCTAAGCTTTATAGCTCTCTTAAACTCCCTTTTTGTCAATATTTTTCTTCACCTTTAATTTTATAAATTTTTGGAATGATCATTTTTCATTTTGCATTTTTCCACTTGGCGCATACTTAGAGGGTTTCCAATGAGAATTGTTAGTTTGCTATTCCGGTAGATGCCACTTTGAAGCTGTCATTTTTTAACATTTGACAAGTAATAAAAATGGAACGATACACGCTTTAATGTAACTAAAACTTACTATAAAAATGATGAAAACCTGGCAGAGAATGTTTGTACTAAAATATTTTTCGGGTGTCATGAAGAAATGGGTCCGAAGGCTTATTAAGTTCAATTATTACAAGAACTCAAGCCAGCCGATTATCAAAAACATCGTGTCTGGCAGATTGGGTCAATAAGCAAAACTGTCGCATCTGGAGCTCGGCAACCCCATATTTCTTGTTTTCTCAAGGAGTACCGGTTTATGGTCGAAAATAAATAGATTGCGGACGATTTATGATTTTTATGGAAAATATTGGATGGTATTGTTTTCAACAAGATGGCGCTATGTGTCAGATAAGCAACGAAACCATCGATCTTTTAATGTAAAAGTTTCCGGAACGTGTTATCTCTCGAAGTGATGGTAACAATCGGCCAATGAGATTTTGTGATCTCGCGATTTCTTCCCTTGGGGCCACGTGAAAGTTGAGTTCTACACCAACTGGCCAACGTCGATTCAAGACTTCAGAGATTTAATTCGTGAGGTAACTGAGGGCATACAGTAGCTACTTTGCGGTTTGGTTATAGAGAAATGCATAAAAAGGGTACGGTCCTGTCAGTGCAGCCGTGGCGGCCACATTGAAATAAACATCCGATCACTTATCTCATAGAATGCCTTTTTTATTAAATTAAATTAGCATCTCTCATTGTAAAACCCTATTCATAAAGTTTACAGTTTTTGGCTTTATGAACTATTATTATTGCTATTGAACTCTCTTTTCGTCAATGAAGATTATTCACTTTAATTTTTTTAAATTCTTTTGAGCGAACATTCATTCTTTGATACTTTTGGGGTTTGCACTTATTAAAATTTATAAATTTCGTTTAATTTAATTAAAGTTCGAAGTTTCATTATACAGAACTCCAGTTACTTTGCTAAATATTCTAAAATGACATTATGAAAAATAGCTGCCTTGAAGACTCTAACGATAAAAGCCAAGATTTAAGTCGAACCCAGTACATATATTATACAAATGAAAGCGCATACAACGCATACATCGAAACCAAATTACACTCATACAATTCGGATTATTTATTGCAACCCCTTCCTCCCATCCATCCAAAGGCTGCTTAACAACTCAGTAGATAATAATAAAAAGCACAGAAGATGAGCAGGATTAAGTGTGCGCATTCATTGTATTTACTAACGTTTTGTGAAAATGTTTTGTTTTACCGAAGTACGATTGTAAGAAATTACGAAACTTAGTATTTTTACACAAAGCACAGCGCCACGCACACAGAGCTTCTGAGGTTCTGAGGTGGGAGTTATGCAACAACTCTTGTTGCTATTTTGCTACGATATATGGGGCTTTTTCCGCTTCTACTTAGCCTTTCAGTTGTGCCAGTTATATTTAGTACACAAAGAGAGAGGGCAAAAGAAATAACGAGTTGAGGAAGGAGTTGAAAAAAGTGCTGAAAAGCTGTGTACGCATCAATGCGATTAGTACATCTTACGCATTTCACGCTTTTCTTGTGCTGGCTGGCGTTGCCTGGCCAACCTGGCGTATGAGTAACAGCTTGCAGAGTCGTATATTTGTATGTGTTTGGGTGTGTGTGTGTGGGCAACTATGGTATAATGCTTGTCTTTTTGTCTATTTGTTTGTCTGTTGTAATGTTGTTGGCGAAAATTAATAGTCGGACATTTTTATCACACTTTAGTGAAAAGAAAGTGCGAAATATTTCCGTGAATAATCGGATTAGACATTGCGGAAATCTTAAGCATTTAGACATTTCGCCAGACACAACGCGCATAGCCGAAGAAGGTGCTTAATGCGAGTGCTTATAGCTTATGGTATTATAGTTTAGAAGTTTACCAAAAGTGAGAAAACTTTTGTGTATATAAGGGGTGTGTGTGTATTTGTCTGTTGGGACTGTGAATGATAATGAGCCAAGTTGAATGAAAACCGGAAGAGAAGGTGAAGAATGTGAGGTAGACAAATTCAGCAGCTGCTTAATTGCAATGCTAGAGCCAGTAGAGTGAGTCAAATTCGGAGGAAAAAAAATGTTAGACTACCAAAAAACTGTGTTGATGAAATGAAGTTTTAAATGAAAAATGTGGTGCTTAATTTTCAGTTTTGGTGTATATTGAAGGCAAGGCATCTTGTCACACTCCGAACACAAACGAGTATTGATATTTTGATATATTGAAAAGGTGTTACTTAACCATCAAATCAATAAGTTTATTTGTGTTGAGAGTTTTAATTTAACCGTTAATGAGGTGATCATTAATTCTATTACTTTGTATTGATGCAAGCGCAAACTTTCAGCTGATTATATTTCTCGAAGATGATGATGCGGGAAATCAGTAGAGCCTTCGCAGCTTTAATTATCTCTGTACTTGAAACCTTTCGAAGGTCGCTTATCGGCGAGCTCCTCAAGTTTTTGCTACTTGCGAATCGCATATAAGAGACTGTTTTTGTACTCCAGAGCAGGTGGTGGTTCAGTCTATTTGATGAGTGCTAAATTTTTAGTTTGTTTTACCAAAAAAACTTCTTTGCACATCTTCTTCTTCTTTTTCATTGCTGTGGGCACTAGTTACGCGATTATAGCCGAATCAACAAGAGCGCGTCATTCATCCCTTCTTTTCGCTTTAGGGCGCCTGGTGGAAATACAAAGTGCAACCAGGTCGCCCTCCATTTGATCCTTCCAAGGGAGTAGAGGTCTTCCCCTGCCTCTGCTTCCATCGGCGGGTATTGCATTAAATACTTTCAAAGCTGGAGAGCATTTGTTCATTCGGACGACATGAGCTATTCGCTGTCTCTTCATTCGTAGAACCATATCACTGCCACCGTATAACTCATACAGCTCATCGTCCCATTTTCTATGGTATTCGCAATAGACAATGCGCAAAATACCAAAAATATTTCGCAGAACTCTGCTCTCAAAGATTCCTACAGCCATTTCGGCACTACAAACGTTTCGCTTCTTCGCAGAACTCAAGGCGCAATGTCAATATCATCGGCGTACGCCAGCAGCTGTACACTCTTAGAGAAGATTGAAGAAATTTCACGCCAAAGAGTACTCCTGTCTGAAACCTCGTTTGGTGTTAAATGGTTTGGTCTTCCGCAGTGTTAGTTTAAAAAGCCGTATACTTTTGGCCTTGTCTTTTCCCAGATTTCGTGCATGGTGAATATCTGGTCAATGGGTGATTTACTTGGTCTTAAGCCACAGTGACAAGGTCCAATCAGTTTGCTTAGGTGGGCTTTAGTCTTTCACTACGCTCGACAGGACCTTTTAGGCGAAAATTTAGGAGACGAATCCCACTATAATTGGCATAGACTGTGGGTTCCATTTTGTGGATTGGGCAGAGCGCACTTAAGTTCTGATCGTCGGGCATGCTTTCTTCCGACCATACTCTGCAAAGAAACTGATATATGCATCTCTTCAGCTCTGCCAGCTCTTCGCTGCAGGTCTGTTGGGAGGTTGTCAGCTGCAGCCGCTTTGTAGTTCATTCTCGGTTGCAGTTTCGGGCCCGCCATCTACTGGTGTTCCATTTTCGCTGCCATTCAGCACGCTGGAGTAGGGTTCCCTCCATACACCAAGTATGCTCTGAACATCAGTCTCCACATTACCACCTTGGTTTACCTCACTTGAAAATTCTCCCAACTTGAAACTCTCGTTTGATCGTCGCATCTTTTCATTGAGTTTTCGAGCATTACCCTTGTGGGCCAGCTTCTCAAGCTCTTCATACACGTGCAAATCGGCCTATTTCTTCTCTCGTCTGCAAGTTCGTCTTGCTTTCCTCTTAAGCTATTGGCTCTCTCTTTGCCTATCCTGACATTAAATTATGAGTGTGCTCCAGGCGCTTAAGAAAGGTAATTTGGATCATTGTCGTTTTTTATTTTATCGCCTCTAATGTAGTGCACTTCAATACCATGGTCTTCAGCCGCCTTTGCTTCGCACATCTCATATTTTGCACTGCAGTGATGTCAGTCGCGCGTGAAGAATAACATTTAAAAATTTTCAGCACAGCTTGATTTTTATACCGGAACTATAGCGATTATTATCCTAAAACCAATTTGGGGAAGGCCTATAAAATGCCAACCTTCATAATATTCATAAAGTGTGTAAAATTTGAATTTCAGAAGCCGCTTCTTCACCAATTTAATAATCCCATTCAATTGTATTCGCTTAAAAAGAAACAATTGCACAAAATTTCCTGCAGGTCTGCCATTTTTTTACGCCTAAAAGCATACTACACCAAGCCTTATATTGCACAATTTAAATTCAATTTGCAATGTATCACGAGCTTTGGTCAAAAAATAAGTGATTTTAAAAATGAAATTCAATAAATACGCTCATATTTGCCCGCAGTAAGTGAAGTAAATCAGTTTTATGATTTACTTTATCCGCTCAACGTCAGTATGTATGGCCCATGTGTTTGCCTTTGAACATGTGTGGACGCCTGTGAGGGTGACGGGGGTGAATGTGTGTGTGTGGGTAAGCAAAATAAGCGAAACCGGAAGCAGAAAAAGAGTTTCGCTGTACTAAAAATGAAAAGAATAAAATATAGAATATGTAGAACGACAACTGACCCAACCAACAACACTGGTATCATTTTCGCCGGAGTACATGGCGACAGCACACAAATAAAAAGGACAATCCCGGAGACAGCTATGTACGAATATGTGCATGTGTGTATTGTTATTATAATAAATATATTTATATAGTATATGTACACATACAACATACACTGGCAGTGCAGCAGCATATACTCGTACATATATATGGGAAGTGAGCGAAAAATATGCAGAAAATTATTTGCTAAGAAATCTAAGAAAAATACATTGTAAATATTACAAAATGCTAAAGCGTAGCAAAGCAAGTGAAAATATTTGCACACTCTGACTGCATTTTCTACTCCGCAATATAACTAATGAAAATAAAGAGAAAGCGACAAAGTGAAAATAAAAATGAAGAAATAAAATTAAATAAAATAGCACGTTTTGGAGTAGTCTTACGAATGTGTCAGCCAAGTGCAGCGCCTGAGAAAAATTACAAATATTTTGCATATGTATACTCGTATGCATCTATGTACATATGTATTGTAAGTTAGTGCTCGCAAGCACAAACGTAGAAAAAAACAACACAACTAATCTGATATGTATGTATGTACGAGTATGTACTGTAGGAAGCTTGTAAACCCTATGACAACTAAACAAAACACCAATAGAGACAGCACAGTAGCAACAACAAAAATGAAAACAATAACTATAGTGACTAGAAAATAGTTTGAAAATAGTGTGGCATGAAAAAATTCAAAAGAAAGCGGAAAAGTGCATGAACATGAAAATTCTTTAACATGGAAAATGAACGTTTCTAGGTGACGGCCCCTGCGGTATACGCTCACCGCACAACAGAGCTTCTATGCTTAGGGTGGGCAAATGGTCAAGAGTTAAAGTGTTTATTATTGTTTTTAATACTTACTTATGTATATGTAAATCACTTTCAAGTCCCTGCTATATGTAAATATTTTATTTTCAAAGTCTTTCGAGAGGTTCGATTTCAAATTTCGCTCCTTCAAAACGACAGAACGATTAAGTTTTTGAAAATCTATTTTCGCAAAACTCTCCTTTCTAAAATATTTTATTACTAAATACTGTACTAAAATACCAAACATTGTTTAAGAGGGCATTGTATTACTTGATAGTAGGTAATTTCAAAAACTAGTTTCGTCTATTGAAACGCGTAGGCAATCCGTGCGAGGAACAGTATTTGACATCTAAGGGCTTGGGGCTCAAGAATTTATTCGTGGTAAGGCATGCTTGCTGTAAGATCCAATAATATTTATCAGGCCAAGGAGTGTCACCGCCGTAATTTTTGCCCTCACTAAAACAACAACAACAGGAGCAGTATTTGTAAATTTCACTAGAAAATTCGCAAAGTGTGGTCAAAAAGCTCATCGATCTTCTTGGCGGAGTCTGTCTAGAAAATCCTAAATGTAATACTGTCACATGATGGCCGTAGACGTGAATTCAACTAATTATTAGGTCAACTATCAAATCATCCATGAATTTTGCAATATATGGCTTTAGTAATCTCTATCTCGCGTTCTGTAAGTGCGATTGGATTAGGCTAAATGGAGTTGAAAAGATAACCGATGAAGTGTTGATCACTCAACTCAGTAATATATTTTACAATTTCTCTACAATACTGTAACAGTTAATCAAGCACAATTTTGTGTTCGTTGATTTCGTTAGGGTAATTTTGATGTAAAAAATGCTCCATGGGATGACCAGTTGTCGAAAATTTCGATGAAATGAAGTAACTAGTCGAGTCTGACTGTCGTGCAAACATTGTTTCGAGTGCCCAGGAGCTAAGCATTGCACAAAAAACAGTTTAGCACCACTTTAAAAAGGTTAGATGCACAAAGAGGTTCGATGAGTTGAGATTTCTTTACCTCTTGGACCACGATTTAAGATATTAGATCTCCAGAATTTGTCCAGAGTTATACATTCAGTTTTCCATGCCGATTTTCAAAATTTTTTGATCCCAAAAATATTTTGCTTTGACTTAAGTTCATTAAATAATAGTTCATAATTAATATTGAAAACTGATATAACCGATTTCTCGTCTTTGTTATGTTTTAACAATTTACCTCCTTTTCACATTCTCACTCACTATCAGCTTTCTTTAGCAGACCAGTTGGAGGTTACTGAGTTATTAGCACAGTTTTCATACATTCTCAATTTTTTCTGATATGGACTAATCATAAATACTTTTATCCTCTTTTATATGAGTGACCCCAAGTAAGTTTTACCAGAAGAGCCCGATCTTGCTAAATTTTGTTTTTGAAATAATTGTCAGTGTCAAAGAAATTTGAAGCTACTAGATTTGTTTTTGAGGGACTTCTGGCCCAAAATCTCACATCTGAAAAATCGGTTGTATATATACATATATAATGTATATGTTACAGTAGTGCTATCTGACCGGTTACGATATATCTGAGTAGCATGTTTTGTTGAAAAATTAGGTATAAAGACAATATGATAAAAGTTTTCACCATCATGGAAACTAATTTGAAAGCCGGGAAGTAGTTTGAATCAAAATGCAGAAAAGTTTCTGGGATTGAAATGAAAACATACTATATATATATATATATATATATATATATATATATATGGTATATATATATATATATATATATATTTATTCAATATAATCTCTCTTAACTTCAAAACAGTTCTTTCAGTGATTCTCTAATAATTTTATGTCATCCCTATAATGACTTTCCGAAAGTTCTGCAAAATACCCATCTACCGCTGTAATAGCTTCTTCATTCGACGGAAAATGCTTTCCACGAAGGAAATGTTTCAGCTTACTGAAGTGTTAGTAGTAGTAGCTGGTGGATACGTTGGATGCTTAAGCAATTCGTACTTTAATTCGTTGAATTTTTGTCAACGTTAAAACACCTTTGTGAGTAAGTGCATTGTCTTGATGAAAAATTGGTTTTTTTGTGCTGCAAACCAGGTCTTTCCTCACGAATTTTTTCACCCAGCTGAACCAAAATATTTAGAGTTGATTGTTTTATCTTTCTGCAGATAATCAATCAACAAGTCTCGTTTTGCATCCCAAAAAACTGATGCCATAACCTGCAGTCTGTAACCGCTGTAGCGATTTTCGGCCGAGCTCCTCCTCCAATTTGTGGTTTTGCGTCTTGATGTTTTTCTAATAAACGGACGGATCTGCAGTTTATACAGTTTAGCCTCCGAATGGCTAAGGTTTTCTTTATTAGAAAATTTAACTTAAATTTTGATTTAAATTATTTTGCTATAAGGTTTGCTTTTAAACCTTTCAAAACAAAGAATCTGCGATATTCAATTTTTTCCATACCAAAAAAATACTCTAACACATCAACTTCAATTGGCTCGTAAACAAAGTACGAATTTACAGAATGAGTTGCAACTTTGCATGTATTCTCACGTCAGATGTACCGACTTGAGATAAAAAAAAAATTTTGCACTACTAGGCTATTTCTTGGTGAGCGCAGAAAGGGTTACTAGGGTTGCTATAATTATTATCTTTCCGAGATATTGTTATTTACTTTAATGGCAAACCGGCGTAAGGTATGATATAAAGATCTCATAAAATTTTATTTTATATATATTTTCATGAGAAAGAAAGAAGAATTTATCACATATATACATATTACTCTAGCCGGTCCTGAATTAAAAAATTCCCCATAGGTACATTGACACATAAAAAGTGCTATAAATGTTACTGATACCTAAGAATTTGAACCATAGCCATGACTCTTCCGAATAGATCGGTTCCTGTTTCACATCCGAAGCGCACCTGCGGAAGGAAAAAAATGTTTCCAATGTTTCTTCTTCTTCTTTATTGGCATTGGCACCCGCTTACGCGATTAAAGCCGAATCAATAATTTGGTTTTCGTGCGCCGAGAGATGACTTCACTTTTCAAAACAGGATAAATGTCTTCCGTCAATCACAAAATGATCGATTTGGTGCAGGATTTTTTGATCTGGAGACAGCCAATTAGCTTGGTGAATTTTCTTATGCTGGAATCTATTCCAACAGACAACCATATTCCGGGCCCCGGTGAAGCCGATCACCCTCAGCTCATTTGGAAATGTTTCGTCGTGGATGAATTTCAAGACCGTTGTTCTAAAAATACCTTCTTTGCCCACCCTAGCGTTGAAGTCGCCAATCACAATTTTGACGTCGTGGTGGGGGCAGCGCTCATAAGTGTGTTCGAGGCACTCGTCATCCTTTTCTTCCATCGGGGCGTGGGCGTAAATTCGCGTGGTAGTAAAAATTCGTTTTGCTGCGGATTGTGGCTAGACGTTCATCCACCGGAGTGAATGCTATTACTCCCCGACGGAGTGCCACCACGAATCCGACACCAAATTTGCGCTCCTCAATATGGTCGCTATAGTAAATTTCCCAAGGACCCACCGTCTTCCGTCCTTGTCCCATCCATCGCATCTCTTGGGCGGCGGTGATCTCAGGAGAATGGCTGGCAAAAAGTTTCCTCATTTGCGTTAACTTCTGCCCCATCAAATGCTAGTAGAGGTACAAAGCTAGATCTGTACCAAATTTTAGGTAAATCGAACGCTAATTAGGGGTTTTCCCGAATAAATCGATCACAGGTCCACTTTTTGGGATGAAAAAGTGCTTTCCATACCAGCTTAGCGAAAGGACTACCCATGTAGCAAATTTCATGTAAATCGAACGATTTGAGGACAAACTCCATTTCTTCAAATAGATCGATCCCATGTCCACATCCCATGAAATGCTTTCTTATCGGATGTCAAAAAATATGCATCTAGTTTCAGGTCTTTATGATCAGTGGTTTTTACTGTGGGTTTTTCCGTCTGCCTTTTATATTATTTATAGAGATAAATATATTAACTTAAATGGATATTCAGACTGCAGACTGCAGACTACCACTCAATATTTACAACTGTTTGTGAAACCCTAATGTGCATTTTCAAATTATGTCATATATTGCGTAACTCATAATACTTTTACATTGCATTGCATACCATATATGTATGTAATCCCAAACAAGCGAGGCAGGACGTCAGTTGCTAGTATCATCCTTTGGCGATTTCCGGTGAGTAAGTGAAAAACTTTATGATATTTTTATTTCATATTTCTCTTTTCCTCCCTGTAAAACAATTTTCTTGGTCAAGCAATTGTCGCCTAACAAATAGAAATATTTATACACATACCAACGCGTACGCATAAACAAACATAAAAGGTTTAAAAACAATGCTTACTAATATGGTTGGATTTAGATGCATACATACAGCATATGAGTAAATGAATTTACAACTGCACTTACGAGTATAGGTATATGTATGTGAATGTTAGATTTGTTATGATCTATGCGTATGCGGGTGTAACTCGAAATTCGTACATTCATATATACATACATATGTACATATGTACATATGTATGTATGTATATTGGTCAACAATAAATCTCTTACTGGGTCAGCAAGCCATTGTGTCACAATAATTCACTGCATGAATAGACTAGAATTCTTAGAAGCCACAGCAACCGGCTGGACATTGAGAAAATTTACACACTCTTCATTTTCATTCGGAATCTAGTCTGATTGTACGAATTTATATTAAAGTTCATTTGTGTACCATATGTTTTTTAGATTAAATTTATCATTACTTCTTTCTTTTCGAAGGACATCGACTTGGTCTATCAATGTTCAGCAAACTACATTTGCATATCCTTTTGTTTAATTTTTTTTAGCGGCCGCGGTAGCGATGTGGTTAACAATGCATACTGGCCATTCACAAGGCTCGGCTTCAAATCTTGGTGTCGTCCTAACATCCAAAAGTTGTAGAAAATTAATTTAAATAAAAAAAAACCAAGTTAAATTTTCTAATTGCGGTCGCCTCTCGGCAAGGAATGTCCACCTTTCCGAGGGTTTTTCTGTGATGAAAAAAGGCTCATCATAAAAAAGCCATCAACCGTTCGAAGGCAGCTTAGTATAAACTGTAGGTCCCTCTATTTCTTGGAAAAACATCAAAACGCAAAACCACAAATTGAAAGAGTAGCTCGGCCGAAAATCGCTTCTGCGGTTCTAAAGCGCCAATTATATATATGTCAACACAGAAATGGCTAATACCTAAAATCGAAACTACGAGACCATCCAAATCCTTAGAGAATGCTTTAATTCGACCAGCAAGTCGAACTCTCCTTCTCACAAGGGCATTAGAAAGGCGATATTAGTTGCGCCAGCCGACCCAGTTGGCGGTTTTAAGTTAAGTTTTAGATACTATTTTTTAGCATAAATATGTCTCATACAGGTCAGGTATTTAACTTCGCTTTTTAGCTTCAGTTTTGGGCATGATTGTCCCTTTAGAGTGCATATGATATGCTAACACTTTAACTCGATCACTTTTATGCGCCAGTTGACAGCCAACTTCCAACGAGTTTTATATGATTTTTTTATGTTATGATTGGACATTTGTTCCGGTGTCGTCTGCGAATGTTCAGGTTAGTATTTTTCCGTCAGCAAAACAACCGAGAATATCCGAAAATTAGCTTAGTGTTAAAAAATTTGGTTTCGAGGTGAATTGTGGTGAGACGTTCATCCACCGGGGTGAATGCCAGTACTCCGACACACACAAAATTTGCGCTCCTTTATATGGCCGCTGTAGTAAATTTCACAAGGACCCACCGTCCTCCATCTTTGGTCGTCCATCGCATTTCTTGAACGGCGGTGATGCCAGCCTCTGCGCGTGGCACCTTACCAATTAGGGAACTGGACATTCCAGGTGTATGTCCTAAAATCGTAATCCTTAAAACATTTGCGTGGATCGTCATCAAAAGGGGCGTCTCTGGTCCGAAGCACATATTGTTTCTTCATTGGAGTTTGTTTTTCATGTGGTGGGTTCCAAACTCTACGTAAAACCGCATGTGATTCGCATTCTCACTTTAGCTCGCCATCCAAACGGGTGTTTGTTGGCTACCCAGCGGAGATTTGATCTAAGACCGGAAGTCGAGAGCTACATATGAAAAATAATCGTTTTTGGTCACTGCCAGGTGAATGGCAGTCAAAACCTTTTCTCCCTTGCGTGAATGTCTACACACGGCCCAATCCCCTAATTGTTAGGCAATATATTGAAAATCATAGAGTCTGATCAAATCAATAGGAGAGACTGCCGATGGGATCGTTTTAGTTTAAGCGGGCCTATGTATCTGGAATATTTTGCAATACGTGTATGTATATTATTGCTTATTCAAGCAAGTCCCTGTTCGCTTTGCTCACTGTGATCCTTCAGCTGTAGTGCGTTGAGCAAAAGTGACTAAACTTCAAATGAATTATGAAATTTGAAACTTTCCTTGGGCACTTATACCTAATATGGCAACTTCGCTACTTCTGCTAATTAAAATTAATGTCAATATTTTTTTTCCACAAATACAATTACAATACAAGGCATAGCAAACTACAACAGCGCAAAACCCAAACAATTTCACCACACACAGACACACATAGGCGATAAACTCTAAAGCAGCCAACATGGCGTATGAGTAACACCGACAAACGAATTTAAATTGACACATTTACTAGGCAAAAAAAAAACAAACAAAAAAAAGACAACGAGCAAAGTGCCACGTGACATACATATGTACAAAGATATTCAGATATTCAATACAAGCTAATATGCACATTTATGCCGACACACTCTACATCATGCTACGCTAAGTAAAGGAAAGCCAACACTGCTTCGTTCTGCTAAGAAGCGAATTTTGGTGAAATTGTCATTTGTAGCATTTTCAGCTCAGCATAGATTATTGTGCTTGTATTCGACTCGATTTGTATGCGTGCATACAAATGCATTTATTGGCGTACGTGTTGTGCAACAATGCTTATTACCACAAATATGTATGTGCAACTGCAGATAATCGCACAATCCAAGTATTTGAGAATTTCTGTAAAATTGCCACCCAAAAAATTTTACTGAAATAAAACCCTAATTTATAGATACCTAGGTAACTATATACGACTGCCTTCATGTGTATGCGTGTGCGTGTGTGTGTGTGTTTTGCAATACGGCAGGCTGCTTGCTCCTCTCGGCTGTGTTGCAGAGACATTTTCTTGGTCACATTCTGTTCATGCATTCGCTTTTGCTTTCTTCAGCCACAAAACAACAATGACATAAATACATACATACGTATTGTGTTTTTGTATCTGTCGAAGTTATATGTTTCTGTGTCATACACAGACACAGCAATACTAGCCTGAAGTTGTATGTGTGTATTTGGCATTATGAAAAGCTGTTGTTGCAGATTGGTTTCACTAAGTTTTTGTCGACACATTATATATGTATGTATTGCATAAACTGAGATATGAATAAATACATAAGCAACACACACATACATATGCATTTATGAATGCAAGCAAATATTTCCAAGTGCGTTTATAGTTTTTCTGCAAAAAAGTAAAATATTTAACCCTTCCGCACATTAACACTTCCCACAATTCTGAACTTTCCAAGTATATATGTATGTATCTTTATAATGCAAAATGTTTATGCATGGTTGTATGTATGTGTGTTTATGTGCATGCGATAGATAAACGGATAAAGTGTGTTGAAATGCACGAATAAATAGCAAGTATAAATGGTAAGAGAGAGTGAAGCTTCAAGGCGTCCCACCGGTTGGGGGCAACTGTGTCGTTGTGGTAAATGTGGAATCCTTAAAATAATTATGTGAAATGTTTATCGTGTTTGAGTGCAGTTATATGCGCCAACTATCTGAGTGCTCACCTATATTTACCTACTTTTAGTACTTGGATAATGTAAATCCTTTTCTAAAGGGTTGCCATATGTATGCAACAACGCCATGGAATGGTTTGGAATTGTTGTTTTGCATTTTGAGGGCAATAAACGGTCGATGGAGATGATGCCGTGCACCAGAAGAAAAAGTATCGAAAAAAACGACGTTCTGGGAGAATTTGAACATCTGCTTGGGTTTTGCTTCGGGGAACATACGTGTACTTCATCTTTTCCAGTTTTGCCTTAATTATTTTTGAAGAATTTCCCCCTCACCCGTGCTTTGATGTAGTCTGCAAAAGAACCCAGAACTAACAATTAGGGATCTCTTTCTATATTTCTCTTTTAATGATTTAAATTTTATTTGATTTTGAAAACTTTAGACCGATATGACCATTTTAAATGACGGGAGTAAATTTTTGACTACAGTTTGGCTAAAAAGTTTTTGCGCTCACCAAGAAAAGCTCCAAAATTTATTTTATTTATTTTATCTCAAGTCGATACATCTGCCGTGAGAATACATGCAAAGTTACAAGTCATTCTGTCAATTAATTCTTTGTTTATGAGCCAATTTAAATTGACGTGTCAGGGTATTTTTTTTAGTATGGAAAATGCGATATTCAGCATTGATTACATTCTTTGTTTTGAAAGGTTTAAAAGCAAAATAAATTCATGAATAATTGTTAGAAGTGTATAAGAAGTCCTCACCTGCAAAACGCATCGTGGAATTTTGAGCTGGTGAATTTAAACGTAGTCGTACTAGACTTGAAGACGATCCACACAAAGGACTACAAAAAACCGTGACCACACCATAAATCATTGAACAAGTTCATAATATTGTTAGTGAAGATCCTAGTTTAACAAAGCGTGAATTTGCTAATTTCTTAGGCATCTCAGAAGAACGAGTACTTCATATTTTATATGGAGAATTGCATATGAAAAAGCTGTTTGGAAAGTTTGTGCAATATACGTTGATAATTCATAAAAACCTAATCGAAAACCAATCTCTCAGCATAATTTGGAGCATTTTAAGCAGAATATAACCGATTTATTGCGTCGTTTGATAACTATGGATGAGACTTAAGTCTACCACCCTGATCCTAAAATGAAACTGAAACATTTACAGTGGGCTGAAGCTGGTTACTCGTCTCGAAAGCAGGAGAAGTAACAATGATCAGCAAGCAGGTTATGGCATCAGCTTTTCGGGATGCAAAAAGAGATTTGTTTATTGATTATCTGCAGCAAAGAACTAAATTTTTCATCAAGACAATGCACTTACTCACATAGGTGTTTTAACACTGACAAAAATTCAACAAATTAAAGTACGAATTGTTTGAGAATCCATCATATCCACCAGCAACTACTACTTCTTTAGAGACCTGAAGCAATTCCTTCATGGAAAACGTTTTTCTTCGTAGGAAGAAGCTATTACAGCAACTATTATAGTCATGGCGTAAAATTATTGGAGAATCATGGGATAAAGTGTCTTAAAGTGTCAGCCTTAAATTAACGAGTGTTGGTTTCCAAGCGCTCAAGAGTTAAAGGCTTAACCGCATAAGCACCGTCTTTCGCGTAGCCACAAAAAATCCAATAGAGGCAAATCGCACGATCTCGGCAGCCAATTGACATCGCCATGTCGACAGATTACGCGGCCAAAGTTGCTTAGCATACGATCATAGCGCCTCAAATTGACATTAACACTTCTCAAAGAAGTAAGCGCCATTGACACCCCCGTACCAAAGAGCGCTCCTGACAGTAATTTTTTTTTTTTGGTGTAATGGCCACTTTTCAATAATTTCGGGGTACTCGGAGCTCCAAATGCGACAATTTTGTACTATTGAAAGTACACTTTTCCAGAAAGCTAGAACTTCGTCTCTATTGCCTAGGCAACGCTTACGCTATTATAGCATTCGTTCTCTTTGCTGATTTGCGGCAGTTTGAAATACTTAGTAAAACCAAGTCCCTTTCCACGTGATCGTTCCAACGGAGTGGTTTTTCTCTCCACTGCAGTACGACAGACCTCTCGATATCAGCTCTTCTTTTGACCTTACTGAAAACTAAGAGATACGCTTGAAGCTGTACGTATCCGCCCTAAGTTCCCTTATACTAAGATGTTGGTGAGTGCTCTAAGAGACCAGGATTGTAGCTTTTCGACGTCGAACCTTCCTTGTTTTTGTTGACAGGCAGTCTTTGCTGCACAGAAGCTGTTGCGTATTTTTGCTACTACAAGATAGTGATCCAGCTCAATTATGGGCTTTCGGAGGGTACACCTCAATAACAATTTAGGCATGTCGTCCGTCTATCACAATATGGTCGATCTTGTTGTGACCTTTCGGATCCTAAAGCAGTCATCAAGCTAAATTTTCTTGTTCTTGTGCGAAAATCTATTTCTTTGTCCGTCTTTTTGTTAAATCCGCTTAGAACAATTTTGATATCGTGGCGGATGTAGGGCTAATAGAAAACTTCTTTAGGCGCATCGTCCTTATCTCCCGTCTGGGCTCAAATCAACGATATTTTTAAGAACTTCATTTTGATTGCAATTGTGGCGAGACGCTCATCCACCGAGGTGAATGCCAGTAATCCAACACCAAATTTCTGACCCTTTATATGACCTCTATAATATATTTCACACTGACCCACCTTCTTCTCTCAAATCATCCGCCTAGTACGACTGTCATGGCCGTCATCAAAACTGGGGTCCCTAACCGTATTTTACGCAAGATATGATCATGGGGACGCAAGAGTAGGAATTTGGTAGATCCTTGACTGCATGCCCAGAAGCAGATCAACAACCCATTTAAAATGACTCTCGTATCAGACACTCACAATTTTGTAAAGAAAGATTTAATTAATGGTAACTTACGCACTGGATGGGAGCATTGTCATTTACCTTAGAGTGACCAGAAACTATGGTTTTATATATGGCTCAAGCAACTCATGACTTCTTGTCTTAGACCAAGTATTCTCCTGGTAGGTAGCCAACAAACATCCGTTTGTAGATTAGGTAAAGTAAGAAGGCGAATTCCCACTTGCGGTTGTCCGTAGGATGTGGAACCCACTACAAGAAAAAAATTTACTCCAATGAAAAATGAACGAAAGTTTCGAATGAGGGACCTTAATTTTTTGATGACAGTGGCATTGATATAGTTCCTCAAACGAAGGGACAGCGTCTTTAGAATGGATCAAAGCACTACAGTTTAGAAAGTATTCCATGCAGTACCCGCAAGTGGAAGCAGAGGAAGCGGAAGACCTCCACTCTGTTTGTAGGATCAGGTGGAGAGCGACCTGGTTCCACTTAGCATTTCCAATTGACGCCAATAGCGGAAAGAAAAGCCAAATGCTGCGGTATTGTTGATTCAGCTATAATCTCGTGAGCGGTGTCTACACCAACGAAGAAGCAAAAGAAATTACTCATTGCTTAATCCAATAATAGTTTCCAGTGTACCAAGGGATTACAGCACCTGTGTGAATTTACACGCTTGCAACCTTATAACCATCATTAATGGCAGCAGAAGTGTAGCTAAAAAATGGGCATTAAGGTAATTTAAATGAGAAAGTGCATTTAACTAAGTTTTGCGATTGTTTTCGTTTTCAAGCAGAATGCGAATCAAAAAAACTCTGATAATAATGCTTGCCAACTAAATATAATATCGGCGAAAGTTCAGAAGACCGCCGCGGGCGAAACAGCGCAAGTAGCGAGAAAGAAAAACAGTGCTTTAATGTGGGATAAGTTTCACATTTGCCCAACGGAAGTAAGTGGCGCTGTAATGAGATGAACGTACAGAGGCAAAGAGCGTGGCGAGGCGAGGCGGATAATGTGGTGAGTGCTCGTAAATGTTTACATGCCACCTACATACGTATAATACAAACATACAGACAGAGAGCGAGTGACTTATACACCGCGTGGCGAGCGGCACGGGAGATAATTTTAAAATAACGCACTGAATTGCATTTTCAATTTGCTTATCTGCGAGCAATTTCAATGAATGGAAGTGACTTTGTGCGACGCGCAGGCGAAATGCCAATGTGTCTTACAAATTTGATTAAATGTCGTTCGCACCGGAAGTGCTGCGGTTGCGTGTGAACACGTGTGTGTGTGGCTGTGTGCGTGCGAGGAGCCTTGAAAGTGAGAATGTGGAAATGTTGCTGCGTGCTTTCATGTACATGTGCGTGTGTGTGTGTGTGTGTGAGTGTGTGAACCTGTGTCATTGCGCTATATGTCAACTGTCAACACCTCATTTGCAATTAAAGGATGAAAAATAAATAATGTTTATAGGCACACGCACACACAACCACACGCTTACACCAACCACTTAAAATCCCCGTACGTGCATGCGTGTCACATACATACATAGTAATAGCTGATGCAGCATAGCAGCGTTAATGTAGTTGCACGCAGCGCGTCCGACTACCAGCACTTGGCATCATCAATAATCAATAAAGATACCAAAGTAAAATAACAACAACAAAAAAACACTAAGAGGCCGAGCATAGTAAGGATGTACAATATGTAGAAGAAGAAAAGTTGATGGCAGTGAGAGGAAGCATGAAATAAAAATTTTCGCCTGAAAATATTCCACTCAAAGGATAATTTAAAATTCCTTTTTCGGCAGTGTGCTGTGAGGACACAAAAATGCTTTAGTAGGGCTTGAGAAGCCATGTGGAGGCACACCCAGGCGCTGTGTGTGTGAAAAATACTTGCTTGAGTAGACATGAGTATTTTTTTTTTTTTGTTACCTCCTTTTATTATTTTTGTGTTAATTTTCATTGCTACTTTTTACTTTTCTCTTCCTTCGGTGTATCGACACTCCGTACTGTGGAAGCATCAATTTGGAACGAATGCCTTTGTGCTGTTGGCACGCATAGTCGCTGCATCTGCATAAGTGCAATGGCAACGTCGCTCCGACGGCGTGAGACGTTTCATATCCTTATCGCTGCGCCAATCGATGTGGCTGTGTTAGCAATAGCTTTTGGCTCACAACTTTACAGCTACAACTTTTCTACATATGCACACATCTGCACATGCTAATCCTATTTAATGTTTCTATTCACACAGTAATAAATTTTCCACCAACAATACCACCTTCATTTTGGAATTGCGAAAATATTGTAGGTACTGAACGTATATGTGTGTCTAAACTTTTTGGTACTTGATGCTTTGGCTCACTATTTTTCCTATAATCCGGAATTAATAAGGCTTTGATCGGGTTTCGAGAGTTCACCTTTGTATTCGAGTTTATGAAATTTACAATCCCTCGCATGTTACATAAGTACATATACGAGTATATACACCACATTTGTCTTATAAATCAGCCTTAGTCGCTGTCACTTTTCTCTGCAGAAAGTATTTAGTCATCATAATACAGAACAAAGAAATTAAAAATAGTCCCTTACTTTGAGCAGAACAATTCACAAATCCTTTAGGGCGTTCAAATATTTAAATATAAAAAATTTAAGCAAAGTGATATTATATTTTTATTTATTTTGTTTTCATTGCAGTAAATTTTTTTCATGTGGTGAATCCCAAACCCTACTTACAACCTCAAGGGTATTTACCTTCTCATTTGTGTAAGCTCATCTCCAAGCGGATGTTTGTTAATAAACTTTCCTCACTTGCATAAACTTCTATACATGGCCCCATCCACCATGCCTTCCGATGCGGTACCCACCGGTAGAAAAAAAGGAAGGGGAAGTCCTCCACTCTATTGGAAATATTCTGGGGATCGAACTGATTTCACTTGGCATTTCCAAATGACGCTAAACAGCGAAAAGAGGAACCGAATGGCTATAGCTAATTTGGCTATAAACTCGTAAGCGGTGCTCACGTCAATAGGTACTTATCGGTATTGTGCATAACTTGTTCTATTTTGAATTTTTCGAGGTGGAATCGAATCGAGTCTTCAAACATCTACGTTGGCGATCCAATATTTACTTAGTCTCAACATACCGTGGCCACATCATCGCGTTCCATCTACCACCAAACATTTCACTTGCAGCCCGTTTAGAGTACTGTTAATTGAGTTTATAAGCTCATTTGCTGAAATCGTCATTAGAGGCCATGAGTTTAGTCTGAATGAAAAAGATTGAATGCATCTTCCCCAAAAACCGATATATTCATATTTAATTCTTGCAGAGAAAATTCCAAAAAAAAAATTTTAATTTTAAAAATACCTCAAAATGAATGATCAGTGAATTTAATCTTCGAAGATTTTAAAATATAAACTCCCCACTACGAGGAGCTGGAAGATATTTTTCTCTTGATAACAAATTTGTTGTCTGTCGAACGGACTCGTCTTTGTTGCAAAGTTTCACACGAATTAATCTAATCTTCATCCTTTGCGTTGAATGGACCTACCAAATTTTAAAATACTGTAATTCTATCCCGGAGAAGCAGTTGTAAATAACTACAACCAACATATATAAAAAGAGGCGGTGAGGAGCTTTCTCTCTCCTGCCTGTGAGGTTAGTTGCGAGGATCTACTCCTCTACCTTTACGAACCGTATGAAATGCGACATATGCAACCAGTCCAAAACGTACTCCAAATTCATTCATTACCTCTGCGAAATTCCAAAGCTCGTCATACAGCATTTCATGTAGCTCTGTATAGAATAAAAAAAATACTTTTTGTATATAACGAATGAAAAGAAAAAATATTTAAATACATATAAAAAATACATCGTTGTTTTTAATATTGGGTGTATGCATTAATTCGTGCGGTTTTTTTTCGAAAATTAAGCCTTTATTGTGAAAAAATTGTTATACATTTAATGTTCAAAGTATTGCCCATCGGGAGCTACGATGTTTGCCTATCTTTCTGGCAGTTTGTGGATCCCATCCGAAAAGAACTTCTCCGGCTTGGAGGTCAAGAAAGAATCGAGCCAAATTTCTGATACCCTGTTCTGAAGTACTACTTAGATGAGGGTATTCTGCATTGATCTGAGCAAGTGGTAATCGGAAGGTGCTATGTCTGTGCTATAAGGCGGGTGAGGTAGTGCTTTTTGAGCCGTCACAGTGAACAGACGCGATAATAATTTTGTCGTAAATTCAAAAGTTTGTAAAACTTAAAAGGGTACAATTTTCCTAATTTATTCTCAAATAATTAATTATAAATTAAAACATGAGTGATAAAGACAATAAAAAAGACCATAACGATGACATAGATATTAATCATGTACAAATTATGGAAGTGATGAGTGAAGACATTGAAAATAGTGCAAGTGGTTCAAGAAATTGTGAAGTGACCGCTGGAAACCAGAGGTCAGCATCAAAGAAAAGGCGCAAAAAGTCCAGAAACTCGGAATCAGCAGATTCTTTAGAAAATAATGTAGTGCATCAAACCCAAAATGATTTGTATCAAAATATTACTTTGCAATCGTTAGTTTCTCAAATGGAAGAACTAAAAAAAGCACTAGCTCAACTACAAATGGACAAAGACGTTCAAAAAATAATTTATGAACAAAAACTCTTAACTTTGCGCGAAGAGAATGTCTCATTGCGAAACAAGTTGGATAATACAAACAATGAACCAACTCATAATTTAGTGTACAATACCGAAAACAATAACTCAAATGAAATCGAGAGTTTAAGTGAGACCAGCCCAATGATCACTGAAAATACTGGAATTACAAGGGATTCCATCATCTATAGCAACAATACAATGCCTGCATATGAAGGAGAGAATGATTTTCAAAATTTACCATTAAATAACGGAGAATCTCTAACAGAAGTAATGAGACAGGAAATTCTCTCATCCAGCTCAGTAAAGCCATCCGCTCAAACATCTAAGAAAACTTCCCACAACAATAAATCAACTAAAACAAAGAGTAGACCACCAATATTTGTGTGTTTTAACTTAACACAAAAAGAAACGACGAATAAATTGTTTCATTTACTAGGCCATAAAAACTTTGTGTATAATATAATTAATACTAATTCCTTACATATTATTACATTTATCTACGATGATTATAAAAAAATTAAAGCTTATCTTATTGAAAATTGTATTAAATTTTACACATATACCCCAATTGAAGAGAAACCTATATCTATTGTAATCAAAAAGCTATGTGAAACCTATGAACGTGAAGAAATACTGCAATATATTAATGAACTAAATTTGAATGTTGAAATTATAAATCTGTCTAAATTTAAAAATAACAATTGGCTAATTCAACTAAGTAAAACGTCTGATATTGAAGAGTTTTACAAAATTAAATATATTCTTAATTGTAAAATAAATCTAGAAAAACTTAAGCCACTAATACCCACTCAATGTAAAAATTGCCAAAGGTACTCGCATGTAGCAAGTAATTGTCATATGCCCTACAGGTGTGTAAAATGTGCACAATCACACGGCCCGGGGAAATGCACAATACCAATTAAAGAAAATAATATTCAAGAATATATATATACAGATCAAGCAACAGGGAAAATTATGAAGCGAATAGGCATTCCTTTGAAATGTGCAAATTGTGGAACAGAAGGGCACTCTGCCAATTCTAATGTCTGTCCAGTTCGCATTGAAGTTATCAAACGAAAAGAAATTCGTAAAAAAGAGAAAGAAAGATTGCATTTACCAACTCCCACACAAAATATGATACAAGAGTCTAGTCGTAGAAATACAATCTCTTATGCCGCTAAGGTTAAAGAGAATACAATGAAAACAAAAGTCGTTAATGCAAGAGAAGTAGGCTCTTCTAACTATAGCGAATACATTATTTCCAATCAATTCAATATATTGAATGGTGAGTGCCTTCGTCTCTTTGGTAGTCAATTTACAAAATGTATGCAAAAAATTGGCGAGTTTTCTTTAAACTATTGTAAACTTAGAAATGATGAAGAAAAAGCTTCGGCTTTGTTTAATTTATTTATTGATTTAAAATTAAATAACAATAACCATGGATAGACATCAATTAAAATGTATATTTATAAATGTAAATTCTTTAATATCCAAACAAAAACGACATTATTTTAACTTATTCTTACAACAGCATAAGCCTGATGTAGTTTTAGCGGCTGAGCTTCGGCTGAGCCATAAACATAACATCTCTTTTCGAAATTATAGCTATATTCCTCAACTAATGAAGACTCACACTGACAAAAAAAATAGTCAATCCACTGGCATATTCATTAGAGAAAATTTTCAATACAATAGGATCGAAGTGGAAAGAACTACATACCTAGAAACTACGGCAATAGAACTACTTACCTCAGACGGAAATCGTATAGCTATCGCGGCAATGTATAATAGATTAAGTAAAACAGACAAATTGTGCACTAGTGATCTATTAAAGGTCCTAAATGCACTTAGTGCAAGAACAAATGAAATTATCTTGGGTGGAGACTTAAATGCACGTCATCCCAGCTGGGGCGATAATCACACAAACCCAAACGGAAGAGTGTTGTTTAATTGGATCTCTGAATGCCCCTTACTTAAAGTACTACCCACTGCTAATCCAACTAGAACCTCTGGTGTGTGTAATTCGTATATAGACTTATTTATAGTGTCTCCTTTTGTTAACGTTTGCTTTAGCAATGATAGTGAGCCCTATGGTAAGCTACGGACACATCATTTTGAGTCCGATCACAAGGCAATAGAACTCTGTTTAGGCAGAACACAAAATGATATACTAAGGCAACCTCCCCGAAAAATAATTGATTATAAAAATATTAACAGTGATGAATTAAATCAACAGCTATTTGCAATGTTAAAAAACAACTGTTTGGCATTAGACCGTATTGTATCCACGACTGAAATAGACAACTGCATAGCTCATTTGAATGTTGCCTGGGAAAAAGTCATAAATTCGCAAGCAGTTCCTAAAATAGAAGTACGTAGTAGAGGTTTAATTTCACTACCACCAATAATATTAGCCTTTATCAATGAAAAAAAGAAATTGCGTCGTGCAGCGTTCAGATGTATAGATCCAAGACGCAAGAAAATACTTATAGCAACAGTTCGTAACCTTAGCAAGATTATATCTGATCGAATTCGTATAAATGAAGAGAGTTATTGGAAAAAATATTTTGAGAAAATACGTATGAACAACAAGACTTATAAAAAAATTAAAAATTTGTGTGGGCTTAATAACAGATTAAAATTACCAGATATCGTAGTAGATGATGCAAATCTTTTAGACTTCGAAGGGGGTGTCCATGAATCAGATGGCTCTGTTGTTATGAAGAGTGAAATTGATAAGGTGAACGCATTAGCTTGGAGATTTGAACAAGTGCACAAACAAGACTTAAATGTTGGGGAGCACGATTTTCATGAACAGATCACACAGTCAATTTCTGATATTGCTAGCCACAGGTTACCAATAATCAGATTTAGTAAATACCTTACAGCTGACGGAGAGACCATTATAAGTCGGGTTAACAAAGCGAGTGTACCTCACACTGAACTAGAGTTTAATAGTTACAAGCAATTTACAAATGCGGATGAAATCGAAACAACAATATATTTACTTAACAACAAGAAGAGTGCAGGAGATGATCAAATATCAAATTTTCTGCTTCGCAAAACAGACTCCTATTTTTGGCGTTATTTAGCTATTCTATTTAATCATTCATATAATATAGGATATTTTCCACAAGTCTGGAAATGTGCTAAAGTTGTAGCAATCCAGAAACCACAATCTGATCCAAAATCCGTCCGTAGCTACCGTCCAATTTCCTTATTATCTAACATTGGAAAATTATTCGAAAAATTCCTATTACAAAAAATTAAAACACATGCAACCAAAAACAAAATCTTTAAAGACACACAATTTGGCTTTCGCAACTTTCATTCAACAAATCACGCATTAACTCTATTGAGTGATTTTGTATGCTCTAACCTTAATCGCCGCTGGGCCACTATAGCAGTCAGCCTTGATATAGAAAAAGCTTTTGATACGGCATGGAAAGAGGGTATCATATACAAAATGTACAAACTATTTAAATTTGATATTAATATAAATCGCATTATCTACAATTACTTAAGTGACAGAACTTTTTTTGTAAGTATGAATGATAACTGCTCAATGACAAGGGATGTAGCAGCAGGAGTCCCACAGGGGTCTCTATTAGGTCCGGTTCTCTATAACATATTACTAGCTGACCTACCCGATCCACCAAGTGACAACACAAATATGATTGCCCTTTCATATGCTGACGATATTATGATATTAGGGTCTCTACAGAATGCAAAGAAAGCGAATAATATGATAAACAATTATTTAACTATATTATCTAATTTTTTCTCTAAATGGAAATTAAAAATTAATGTCTCAAAATGCGAATGCACTACTTTCAAAGGGCTTCATAAATATCTCTATCCAAATGCGAGAACTTTTATAGCAAATATTCAAATAAATGGAAATAGTATCCCGGTTAAAGAAAATATTAAATACCTAGGCGTTATACTGCAAAGTAAATTCAATTTCAAACCCCACCTGGACTATGTAATTAAAAAGGCAAAAAATATGTTCTTTTCATATATAAGACTTATAAAGCGTGCAAAAGATTTAAAATCGACTATAAAAATTAATATCTACAAACAAATAATTCGACCAATCTTAACATATGCTTTCCCAGTATGGTTTAGTATCTCCTCAGCCCAAATGGAAAGATTACGAATTTTCGAAAGATACATTCTAAGAATTTGTTCTGGTGTAAACCGTGAACCCTATCGTGGCAGAGATTTATTTAGAAAAAGAACATCAAACAAAATTCTATATAAAAAATGTAATATAACTCGTATAGACAAATATCTTATGGACAATGCACTACGGTTCTTAAATAAACTGAATCTATTAGAAAACGAACGCATTAAAACATACGTTAATAAGAAAGAGAATATTGAATATCCTCTTGCTGAACAATATTTGTCACCTATATATATAAGTATCCTAAACCGTAATGATATGTTGTACAAAGATAAAAAATTGTTATTCTATCACAGAAAGTACAATTCTTATGATATAAGTAATAATTTGGTTTATAATGTAGATCAACATATCGTTTTAAAATAAAATATGATAACGATAAACTTACTGTTTTAGAACAAATTTTAATTAGTTAGTAATTTTATTAGTAGTCATTAAATATAAGTACTTAGTTTCACGCTATTTTAATTCATAATATTATCCTTCTTTTCATGCCCTTTTTGAAGAAAAATAATATATTAATGATAAAAAATGTACATGAAATAACTTAATTTATAAAGGTTTACTTGTTTAAATCGGTATAAATATAAAATAAATAAATTTAGAAATCCTAGATAAAAGCTTGTAGCCTGTTAGGAGTAATTAAGAAATACTTAATGTAATCACACTCATGTATTATTAATGATATTTTTGGGCAATAAACAAACAAACAAACAAACAAACAAACAAGGCGGGTGAGGTAGAACTTCCCACCCACAGTTTTCCAAATAGTTTTTAACTGGCCTTTCAACATGTGGCCGAGCGTTGTCATGATTAAAAATGATTGATTCATGTCTGGTCGCATATTCTGGTCATTTTCCGCGATGGACTTTTTCAAACGAATCAATTGTTTTCGGTAGAGGTCCCCATTGATCGTCTGACCCGATTTCAATAGCTCATAATAGAGCACACCCTTTTGGTCCCATGGATATTCGGCTTTGCCGTGGATGTCGATGGTTGGCCGGGCTTCACATACGATCTCTTGCGCTTTGGGTTATCATAATGAATCCATTTTTCATCGCCAGTGACAATCCGATGCAAAAATTACTTCTTTTGGTAACGTTGAAGCAACATTTCCGATATGCAGAATCGACGTTGGCTTTAATTTATAAGGCACCCGATTTCCAAGCTTCTGGATGAATCCTAATGATTTTAGCCGTCTGGAAACGGTTGCTTGATCAACTCTTAATACTTTTGCAAGTTCTTCTTGCGTCTGGCATGTATCTGCGTCGAGCAATGTCTCCAATTCTTCGTCTTGAAAATTTTTTGGCTGTCCGGTTCGTTCTCCGTCGTCTAAGTCGAAATTGCCACTTTTAAACCGTGCAAACCACTTTTGGCACGTTCGTTCGGCTACAGCATGGTCACCATAAACGTCCAGTAAAATACGATGACCTCCGGTAGCACTTTTCTTCATGTTAAAGTAATCCTCGCAAAAACACTTTATCTGGTACAAATTTCGACATTTTCAAATGAATGAAACAAATTGTTGTTCACGCTAAAACAAATGACATCTACCGAAAACGACGCAAAATGACAGTACCTTTGAAATGAATACAGCCACAGATGAACACGACTCGAAATAATACTAGTAGAGCATAATGCATTAATGCATACAGAAAAAAAAGAAGCATGGGATGTATGCAATATCGCTCTTTAAAACAAATTTTACTTAGAATAAGTAAGAAAAAACTTTTAAAAATTCTTAGTGAAGCATAAAAGAAAAGACATATCACGTAGTATCAAACAGAAGGAAAATAAAAATAAAATAAAATAATGCGACTATGTTCCAGTGGGATAAAAAAGTACCATAATATTGCTATTATATATATATATATATATATATATATTCGTATACATATATAATCGCCTTTTTGTAAATGCTGATGCGATTTTCGGCCGAGCTCCTCCTCCAATTTGTGGTATGGATCTTGACGTTTTCCAGCAATTGAAGGGATCTACAGCTTATTCTAATCCACCTCCGAATGGCGAAAGATGTATGGTATATGAGTAGCTTTTTATTTCAGACCAGAAGTACACTTGGATAGCTTGAAATTTCCTGCCTAGAGTCAACCGCAATTAGAAAAATTAATTTTCTATATCTTGGCCGTCAGAATGACAGTACACAATGCAAAACCACTCGGCTATTGCGGCCGCCAATATTGTTATCACTATTGTACTTATGAATAATAAGTAGAACGACATTTGTCGTTTCCTACATCCTTCAAGTGAAATTCATCGCTATAAGCCTCCCAGAAAACTTCTTTTTCAAAATAACACAACCAATTTAACTCATGACTGAGATATCCGATTCCCTTACCTTTCAGTGCTGCTACAGCTGACAGACAAAGCAGGTAAGTAGAATAGGAAACCTTAAATCTGAGCACAATACCCAAGTCATCAATATTCGGTATTTTAAGAAATTCCGAAAGACGTTTTCTAGTTTGGCTCACGTGAGTGTAGCTATCTTGATTTCAAACTATTTCTATCAAGAAAAAAAATATTATGTAATGATAAAACGAGTTAACGTAGGAAAATAAATATGTGCATGACTTCTCTAAATTGTGGCGAACACAGAGTTTAGAAAAAGATTAGTCAATTTTCCATGGCATTCTTTTTAGCTTAAATCAAAGAGAATTTACCAAAGAGACATTAACACTACAGCGATTTAATTTTTTTACTTTATTAAACGTAAAGATTGTCAAAATTATACAGGGTTTTAAATTCGTGGTTACAAAATTACAGGGCCGTGTTTTGTCATCTCTCAAACTAAACTGTCAAACTTAACATGTTTTGTTTTAGTTTCGTGGTTCAAATGGAGATTATGGTGCAGATAATCGTCCAGCTACTCAAGAAATTGGTAAAATTTTAAAGAAAGTTGAAGAAATGGACATTGTAAGGCGTGTCCATCAACATTTCGTTCGGTCCGCCTCAAATATCGCTACTGTAAGTAAAAGTGTAGCCGAAGTCCCGAATATGTCTATTTATCGACGTTTTCAAGAATTGGGACTCTCTTACGGCGCATAATAGCATATTTTGCATTTGGACTTGCACCTACATCCACGCGAAGTCCAGCTTACACAACAATTGAAGCCAGCTGACCATTCACAACAGCGTACACATGTCGATTGGATGCTTAAACCAGAAACATTGGACGGGAAATACGTAAATAAGCAAAATTATCACATTTGGAGTTCCGAGAGTTACCGAAGAGAGAAAAAAACTTACTGTCTGGTACGCTCTTTTGTACAGAGGTGTGATTGGATCTTACTTCTTTGAAAACGGCGAGACTGTCAGTGTCTATTCAGAGCGTTACGTTCATTCGATAACCGACTTTTTTTGGCCAACTCGAGCGAGTATGGCTTTATTGCGAGTATGACCGCATAAGCTCCCATCTTGGCGATGTCAATTGGCCACCGAGATCATGCCAATTTGACACCAATGGGCTTTCTTTGTTGGGCTGCTCAAAAGACTAAAAAACCAGCATTCGTCAAGTTACGGCTGAGATACTGTCCAATGTGTACCTAAAAGTGATCGGAAATTACCTAACTTTGCAAAAAATCGCGAGGCGGTCATTTGAGTGATGTTTCAAATATAAAGTCAAGTTTTAAAATTTATAATCAAAAAGGAATTCCAAGAAAAAAATTATTCAAACAAATCAAGGAATGAAAGAGATCGCATTCCCATTCCGGTTTCATACGCCTTGATTAAGAACTTTCTTTCAATGTGACTCAAATGTTTTTCTTCTTCTACTTTAACTTTATTTTTATGCTAATAACGCAAATTCTCTATAATCTTTTATTCGAACGAGTATAAAACGCATCAGCATATGGACCATCATCGTCGTCCTCTGAATCGCCAAAGTTATTATGCCCACTCACATGAGCTGGCAATGAGTCTGAAGACCAAGTATACGAGCCTCTTTTATAAGCGTTCAAAGAAGAAGAACCCGCTCCATAAGACCACGGATGCGAGGACTCGCTTTGGCCTCTGTGGGGACGCAGGGGGTGACGATCTATAGGATAGTGCTGTTGTTGATTCCGATGGGAGTGAAAAGATGACGGATGCTGGGAATGATGTGTAGCGTAGTGATGTTGGAAGTGATCGTGCGGTGGGGCTTGTTGATGATGATCCTCTTCATATTGGTCCTGATTGATTGGTCGCTGTTGATTCAAATCATGGTAGTGCTGTTGCTGTTGCTGTTGATGTTGCTGAAACTGATTTTGCTCAAAGTGATGTTGATGGTGTTCGGTTTGTGGCTGAACTTGTTGCTGAGGCAGTTGGGGCTCATACTCTTCCTGCTCGAAGTGTTCGTGTGGATATTCGGTGTGGTGTTGTTGTTGCTGTTGTTGTTGCACATGTTGATTGAAGTGTTGATGATTGCTTAAGCTTGTTGCTGAGTTTATTGTTTGATTGGGATAGGAATGTTCAGAGTCATACAACCCTGGACGTGGATCGCGTATCGCAGTCACAATACCTGGCCTTACAGACTGGGTTGGTGCGAATTGATAATGGCCAGAATTCGGATTTTCGTCGTTCGCCTGATTATAGTTGTATTTGTTGTTATTTGGTTGGTTATAATTTGAGGTGAGGCCGCCATAGTGTTGTTGCACAGCATTAGCAGTGTTGGTGCCATAACTAAATTGCGGTTCACCCGGTTGGTGAAACACAGTATTCTGACCATTGTTACTCTGCTGGTTATTGTTGTAATTATTATTGTTGCTGTTGCCACTGGTAACACCTCCACTTCCTGCAAAATTATTACCCACATTTGCTGAACCCGGTACACTTGGTACTCCACCACTGCCCCCGCCCCCATCACTATACGGTGATGTTTGCAGGTTTACCCCAGCAGGTGGAGGAACTACAGCGGAAACAGAATTGACGCTCGTCACACTCGCAGCAGCCGCCGCCGCCGCCGCCGCCGCAGCGGACACCACATCCTCCGGCTGCACGACAATATTGGCACCCGACGTGAAGGCCGATGCCGACGAAGTACTCTGTTCGCGTGAGTTTATTTCCGCCAATTTGTTGTTGCGATTGCGTGCGGTTTTCGCCGTCATAACCATAACAGTGGGATTCATAGCTTCCATATTGTCTTTGAGGCAATTTTGCAGTAAATTTATAAAGAAGAAGAAGGCCAACAAAGTAAGTGCGTTCATGGTATTTGCATTACTGTTATTTTTCTTTTTCTTCTTCTTGCTGCCGCCCTTGCTCGGCAAAGTTGGTTGGGGTCGAGCATAGTACTTCGGTGGTGTTGGTGCGTAGCCACCATAACTGGTGCCACCTGTAGTATGATGTGAATAGGAACCACCTGTGGGTACATGTACCGGTGCTGGTGGTTGATAGTCATGACCGCCGCCGCCAGCATCGCCGGAGGGAGACTCATAGCTACAAATTTGCATTTAGGGCAGAGGAAAAGAAAGATATAGCAAGTTAACAGCTACCGTGTGCAGACCGACTATGATATCCACTATTTTCTTACCCGTAACCAGAGTGGCCAGTGCCACCGGTGCCTGTTTGCCCAACACCCCAACCAGCAGCACCACCCGTTGGATATGAGTCATGCAAATGAGTGCCATCGGCCATTGGGGGCATTGGATACGAGAAATGATTTTGATATCTCACACGATCCTGAGCATTCCTGAAATTACAACACTCAAAATCAAATAACACAAACAAACAGAAATAAGAATTTTTAAAACAGAAATTTCTTATCTCATAAATCAAGTTACACTTGAATTTTTTTTGGAAACTCACGCATATTTATCCATATTGCCGTTGATGGCCGCCAACAGTGGATGAATCGGGACATCGTTGTATGTTGGGGCATGATTCGCTGGAACCTCATCGTAGTCCTGATACATTTTTATCAACAAAAGACTCTCTTTGTCTTTTTTTATTAATTCTACGTTTGTTATCTGAAATGAGGAAACAAGAAAATTTCTACTTTGTTAACTTCCTTTTCTCTTTTACTCTATCATTGCTTCATTAGCGGAGGGGTTTGTTTAATATTGGGACACAATGTCTTCGAAATTTTCGATGTTTTGACCCTTAACAGGCACTTTCGTTCCAGAGATTGTGACAGCACATTTAACATTGTACGAATACTAAGCAACAACCTGGGCTTAAACATTTGTCATATCAATGCAAAAAGCCTACCTAATAAAGTTGATGAATTCAGATAAATAAAGGGTGGTTAAATTGTAAGGGCCGATGTTGAATGTGAACCACACCTAAACGCCAAGTTTTTTTCCGAATTTAATTTGACATTTCTCTATTTCAGACTTACTCAATTTGAACCATGGAGAGATACACAATCCAACAACGTGTTAAAGTTATCCAGACTTATTATGAAAATTTTCGAAGAAATTCATCTTCAGTGATGAGACACATTTTCACCTCAGTGGATTCGTCAATAAACAGAATTGCCGCATTTGGGCGAATGAGAATCCAAGAGTGATTGTCGAAAAACCAATGCACCCACAAAGAGTGACTGTTTGGTGCGGTTTATGGGCTGGCGGCATCATCGGGCCGTATTTTTTCCAAAATGAGGCCGGTCAGGCAGTTACTGTGAATGGTGTTCGCTATCGTGAGATGATAACGAATTTTTTATGGCCACAATTGGAAGATATGGATGTGGACGATATGTGGTTTCAGCAGGACGGTGCCACTTGCCACACAGCTAACGAAACAATGGCTCTTTTGCGCAACAAATTCAATGGCCGTGTTATCTCACGTAATGGCGATGTCAATTGGCCCCCAAGATCATGTGATTTGACACCGTTGGATTTTTTTCTCTGGGGTTATTTGAAAGAAAAGGTGTACGTCGATAAGCCAGCAACAATTCAAGAGCTAAAGGATGAGATAATTCGGCACATTAACGGCATAGAAACTCCATTATGCCTCAGCGTCATCGAAAATTTGGACCATCGTATGAAGGTGTGCCGCCGAGGTCGCGGCGCTCATTTGGCCGATATTTTGTTACATACATAATTGAGTAATACCAATATATCATAATAAAATAAAATTTCAATAATTTCCTAAATAGTTTGTGTTTTATTCAAAATCAACATCGGCCCTTGAAAATTTAACCACCCTTTATTTGAATCGTCTGATATTAATGTTGCATGTTGTCGCGTACTGGCCGCAACAAAAACTTCTTTTGTGTTTGTTTGTTCATTTCCTTTGTTTTGCCTAATATTCCTTTCACTCCAAGCGTTGGCAGTGGCATCTGTCGGCAAATAATTGCATAATTCAAAGCCATGAATTGTTGGCACGGTTGCACTCGGTGTGTGCCTACCCAGTGGTATAAGTCTCCAAAAGGGGATGTTCGCCAAAACGGTTCCTCCACTAACAAATATTAGGGAAACGGAATGCTTTGCGCGGGTATTCCGTAAAAAGGGGTGTCGGCTTTCTTTTTATACGGCGAGGGGAAAATTATCCCAGTGTACTTGGTGTGCCATGGTGGCGTGCGCTATATAACTCTGTCCCTTTGGGTAATGGGGGCGGCGCCAAATGAATGGGCACCAATACACACTCGCCTGGGAATTCTGACGGCCGACGCGTAGCTTGCGGCCTGGCTCGCAAGTGCGTGCCGGATCAGATTCTAGCAATCTACGAAAGTGAGAACATCTGTTTTTGCGCAGACGAGCGTATTTGTGTTATTTTTGGAAGAGATTTAAGTGCGTGTAAAATTATAGAAAGGGCAGTTGAAGCCTGGTGCGAAGTGTTTTTGTTGTAGCGCAACGGAGGTTAGTGCTTTTACCGAGCTTAGTGGCGGAACCGAAGTTTGGCGGCATCACCGGAGGAGCACCGAAGTTGGGTACCCACACACGACTGAGAAACCAATAAGTATCATTTTGTTCATTTATTGTTTTCGTACGTTGTTTTTGTCGTGCCGACATTGCCGTTCCCTCCGTTCGTCCATACCCATCCTTTTAGCATCCCGCACCCAGAGCCCAGTCATACAGGCGGGTTAAAGTTACCCCCGGCAGCACGGGAGTAGTGCGAGTGGGTTCGTAACCAGTTTGGTTGGACCACACCTCGGGTGCACCCCAAAAACATATTTTGCTTATTTTGTGTGTGTACATATACGTTTAGTTTTGCCCTAGAGTCTAATTATTGTTGTGCGATCTTCGTTTATCTAAGTCAGCGGTGATCATTTTACTTGGTCTTGTTCTTGCTAGTAGTTGTTGTTCTTGCACTTAGCTGTTGACCCACGCCGTCTTCACTAAGCTGGCCGGTCGCTTTGTTAGTTTTTGTCATCCCCTTTTTGTGCGGTAGTTTGTTTTGTTGACGTGTGTGGTTGTTGGTAGGCGCTTGACCAACAGCCACTGTAGGTATACATATGTATGTACGTATGTACATACGCACATACATATTGTAAATATAAAAAGTGGAGGTGACAAATTGGCGCCCAACGTGGGGCCCGAATATTTAAAGATTAAAAAAATATTTTGCAGAATAGGTTGCGTTGTGAAAAACTGTTTCGAGTGGCGTTTTGTACTGTTGGTTTTTGTTGTAAATAATATTAACAATTTTCTATTTTTCTTAGTCATTATTAGTAGGGCATTGCAAGCAGGAGTAAAGAAAGATTGGGAGCCGAACCCAGGCCCAGAGGAACATTAATTAGTGTTGCGTTATTTCAAAGGAATTTGGTGAGTCCGTTCCGTTTTAGTAAATTTACAATTTGTTTGTTCGTTGCGGTTTATTGTATTGGAGTGTTTTATACTAGTGGAAAAAATTGTACGTCAAGTGGGTAGGGACTGGTCCAGAAGTAACCAGTAGTAGTCCTGCCCAAAATTAGGTTGTGTTTTTTGTTTTTTTTGTTAATTAAGGATTTTTGTTGTTTTTTTTAATTGTTTTAGATTGAAAACTTTTTTTTTAACAAAAAAAAAATTTTGTTTTTTTTTGTTAATAGTTGTGTTGTCGGAGTAGACAATATTTGTTTTTTATTTTATTAATTTTTTTGTTTCTTGTGGTTAGGCTCTTCTGTTGTTTACGTGATAGGGTCTTTTGTTGTGCCAGTATAGGGCAACGAAGGAATTATATTAGGATAATAGTTTTTTAATTTTGATTTTTATTAAATTATTATTAATTTTTTTTTTAAATAAATAATTTTTTCTTTCATTTTGGTTTATTTCTTGTTTTTTTTTGATTTTCGAGTTTATTTTTATTTTTATTTTTTTTTTTTATTTATTTAAAATGGAAATAAATCGGTTGTCCCAAGATGAGCTCGCGTACGAGATGGAGGCACGCGGCCTTCCAATCGGTACGGTCGAAGCCATGAGGAAATCGATTAGGGCGTCGCGTTTGTTAGAGAAAAGAGGGTCGGTAAACCTCTTTCAGGACTACCCCTTCAGTTTCGACGAGGATAAGACGGCGGTCGAGTCGAAACTGGAGGAGGTAGAAAAGTTAATCGCGTCGGTTTCGGGTGGAGGAAAGCCATCGCATGGAGCGAAAGCGATGGCGAAGATTGAATGGTGCCTCTCGCGAATCGGACGGGCGCGACCGGGAAGCGACGGCGAGATGACTCAGCAGATGGAGCTGAAGAGCAAGTTGTTGCTCCATCTCGCCGAACTACAGGAGGTAGTCGGTAGCGAAGAAGCCGATGAAAAGGAAATCGGCTCGGTAGAGCGCTCGGGTGCCACTCGTGCGGACCCGATAGCACCCCCGCCCGTGGAGGTACGACGCGTCGTTGAGGAGACAGCCGAGTCTCAGAAGCCGGTGAACTTGTCGAAGTGGGACATCCAGTTGAGTGAGGCACGCGGTGTGACCCAAGCTCAACTTTTCAAAGGCGCGGTAGATTTGTTCGCAGGAAAGGCGTTATTATGGTTTAGGTCGGTTAGGAAGTCTTTGGGTAGCTGGGAGGAGCTAGTAAGAGAGTTAAAGTTGGAGTTTTTGCACCCCAACTACGACGATCTCTTACTAGACGAGATTAGGCGAAGGACTCAGGGAGCGAATGAGTCCATCGGTGTTTATGTTGCGGCTATGAAGGTCATGTTTGGTAGACTTCAGGAGCCTTTATCGGAAAAGAGGATGTTAGGATTGATTAGGTCGAATCTCCTACCATTCTACCAGACCCAGCTGGGACTGGTGACAATAGGGTCGGTTAGCGAACTAGTTGCTTTGGGTAGGCAACTAGAGGCGGTTAGGTCATCGGTGGATGCTTTTGTCCCTCCTCCGAGTCATAAGGCCAAAGGTTTATTGGAACCTGACCTGGCTTATGTCTCGGCTGGTGTAGAGGTCGCGGCTGTAGCTGAGCCGGACCTTGTTGATAGTTTTATGCCGGGGTCAAATACCCGATGTTTTAATTGTAGGCGGTTTGGCCACATTTCAGCGGATTGTAGGAAGAGAATTAAGTGCTTCGGGTGTGGTAGGCTAGGGGTCATGAAGCGGGACTGCCCGACGTGTGCAGCGAAGCCGAGTGGCTCCCCGCGTACCCATCGAAGTCCAACTTCCGGTGGTGGGCGAAACCACAACCCCTTCAGGTCAGGGCGCGTTAGGGATAATAGGCCGGATGACGGCGGTGCAAATTCTCGGTCGAGCGATAGGGTTGTCAGGTCGGACAACAGATCGGGAAACGGGAGATAGACCCCTGGGAAAGCAGGACAGGCGGTCTAGTAGGTCGAGTTAGTGAACCTGCTAACTCCCAGCTGGCAAATGTAGGTGTCGAGATTGAAGAGGTTAGGTTGGCGTTTTCATTGGTGACGGACGGTCACGACGAACGCCCGTATTTGGATATTAGGATCCATGGTTTTACTTTTAGGGCTTTGTTGGATTCTGGTGCGACCAGAACAGTAATAGGTCGGCTAGGTTGGCAGAAATTGAGTTCGTTTGGTATTAGGGTGAGTTCAGTTTCGAATTTTTTGAGAGCGACTCTCGCGGATGGAGGTCATATCTCGGTGTTAGGTTCGGTTTTGTTGCCAATCGAGGTGGAGGGCAAGTCGGTTCTCCTGGAATGCCTCGTGGTTCCAGAGTTACCTCAGGGCGTAATCCTTGGCATCGATTTTTGGGCCAAGGCGGGTATTATCCCGGATATATCGAGAATGAGGTGGTCGTTTTCTCGGCCGGAACCAGAACCGTTGGTGGCAATAGTGGACCACTCCGAGTTAGGTGATAGGGAATCTAGGGCATTAGGTCAACTAATAGCTGGGGCGTTCCAGGCTATGCCGGAAGGGCTAGGCCGGACCCATTTGGTCGAGCATAAGATCAGGGTAAAAGCAGGAGTTGAACCTGTGAAACAGCGTTATTACCCTGTGTCTCCCGTCATACAGTCGCGTATGGACGAGGAGATTAAGGATATGCTTGACAAAGGGGTGATAGAGAAATCACATAGTCCTTGGGCGTCTCCAGTTGTAATGATCAGGAAAAAAGACGGTACATATAGGTTTTGTGTAGATTATAGGGTTTTGAACAAATGTACCGAGAAGGATAGTTACCCCCTTCCATATGTGTCGGCGACCTTAGATAAGCTAAGGGATGCCAAGTTTCTGTTCAGTCTGGATATTAAGTCCGCGTATTGGCAAATTCCGGTGGAAGAGCAGTCGAGGCCCTTCACCGCATTCACGGTACCAGGTAGAGGACTATTTCAGTTTAAGAGGATGCCATACGGTTTGCATAATGCACCGGCAACTTGGCAGAGATTTATAGATTCAGTCATAGGACCAGAGTTAGAACCTCATGTTTTTGTGTATTTAGACGATATTATCATCGTTACAAATAATTTTGAGAAGCATTTAGAGATTTTGAAGATTGTTTTAGATAGATTAGCTAGTGCAGGACTTAGATTAAATAGGGACAAATGTAATTTTTGTAGGCCTGAATTAAAATATTTGGGCTACGTGGTGGACAAGAACGGTCTACATGTAGACCCCGAGAAGGTAGAGGCGATGCTTCGGATTGAGGTACCGAAGAACGTAAAGCAAGTGAGGTCATTTATAGGAACAGTGTCCTGGTACCGCAGATTTATTAAAGATTTTGCAGAGTTAGTTAGGCCTCTCACCGATTTAACAAAGAAAAATCGAAAGTTCAATTGGACTGAAGATTGTGAAAGGAGTTTTAGAGAAGCGAAGGAACGCTTGGTGACAGCTCCGGTTTTGAGTTGCCCGGATTTTGATAGACCTTTCACAATCCAGACAGACGCGTCTGATTTCGGTGTAGGTGCGGTGTTAACGCAGATGTTTGATGACGGTGAGAGGGTGATAGCTTATTTGAGTAGGTCCTTGAACAAAGGAGAGCGAAATTACTCGACGACCGAAAAGGAGTGTCTAGCGGTTCTGTGGGCGGTTGAGAAACTGCGACCATACGTTGAGGGCGCTAAGTTTACGGTTGTTACGGACCATTATTCGCTTATTTGGTTGAATAAGTTGAAGGATCCGTGTGGTAGGTTAGCCAGATGGGCTTTGAAACTCCAGCAATACGATTTCGATATAGTGCATAGGAAAGGCAAGGAACATGTGGTTCCAGATATACTATCCCGAAGTGTGCCAGTTATTGCGGAGGTGACTACTGCCGATCCTTGGTTAGTAAGGATGATTCGGTTAGTAGAGAAAAAGCCTTTGTCGTATCCAGCATGGAGAGTTGAAGGTGGCAACCTCTACAAGTTTGTTAGGTCGAGATTTCCTTCTGTTTACGGTGATTCACCAGAGTGGAAAAGAGTAATAGGGCGTGATGGTAGAGGTGAGATTTTGAAACAATGTCACGACAATCCGTTAGCAGGTCATATGGGTGTGATAAAGACTTTTGCGCGTATTTCACAGAAGTTCTACTGGCCAAGGATGAAGTCGGACATTGCAAAATATGTTAGGGCGTGTAAAATTTGTCAGCAGGTGAAACCTGAGAATTCACAGCCAGCTGGGGGTATGATAGAGAGGACCAAGGCACTCGAGCCTTGGGAAATGATTTGTGTAGATCTGGTAGGGCCTTTAGTGAAGTCGTCACAAGGCTACCAGTATATTCTAACAGTAGTGGACTATTTTTCCAAATTTCCCCTCCTATTTCCTTTGCGTACTGCCACGGCAAAAAGCGTATGCAAACAATTGGAGGACAATGTATTTCTTTTGTTTGGAGTTCCTCGGTCGGTTGTGTGTGACAATGGACCCCAATTTAGGAGTCGAGAGCTTCGGGGCCTCTGCGGTGACTATGGCGTCCAACTCCGGTACACCGCACACTATCACCCACAGGCTAATCCGACCGAGAGGATAAACCAGATTATTAAAACGACACTTAGGGCTTATATATCAGAGAACCAGAGGACATGGGACCAACAGTTAGCGAAGGTAGCATGCTGTATTAGGACAGCGCAACACGAAGTGTTAGGAGCTACGCCATATTTTGTGAATTTCGGTAGGGAAATGACGGTAGAAGGCAGTAGGGACTTCATAGACAGTTTAGGAGATCAGGAGAAATTAAATTGTCAGGAGCGGGCAAAGAGGCTCGAAGAGATTAGGACCAACATTAGAACTAGGTTAGAGCAGGCGAGTGAGAAGCTCGCGAGGCAGTACAATCTCAGGCGTCGAGATGTACAGTATATGCCTGGAGAGTTAGTATGGAGGAAGAATTTTATGCTGTCGGATGCAGCGAAGTTAGCGCCAAAGTATGTAGGGCCGTTTATTATTAGGAAGAGAGTGTCACCGTGGACATACACACTGACAGATGACTTAGGCAAAGACAAAGGGACTTGGAACGTTAAAGAGTTGAGGCCATATAGGGATTGATAGGATACTGTAGGAGATTTCCGTTCCCTGACCGAAAGGAAGAGTCCTTCCTTTTCGTTGAGGAAGGGGTGGAGTTGTCGCGTACTGGCCGCAACAAAAACTTCTTTTGTGTTTGTTTGTTCATTTCCTTTGTTTTGCCTAATATTCCTTTCACTCCAAGCGTTGGCAGTGGCATCTGTCGGCAAATAATTGCATAATTCAAAGCCATGAATTGTTGGCACGGTTGCACTCGGTGTGTGCCTACCCAGTGGTATAAGTCTCCAAAAGGGGATGTTCGCCAAAACGGTTCCTCCACTAACAAATATTAGGGAAACGGAATGCTTTGCGCGGGTATTCCGTAAAAAGGGGTGTCGGCTTTCTTTTTATACGGCGAGGGGAAAATTATCCCAGTGTACTTGGTGTGCCATGGTGGCGTGCGCTATATAACTCTGTCCCTTTGGGTAATGGGGGCGGCGCCAAATGAATGGGCACCAATACACACTCGCCTGGGAATTCTGACGGCCGACGCGTAGCTTGCGGCCTGGCTCGCAAGTGCGTGCCGGATCAGATTCTAGCAATCTACGAAAGTGAGAACATCTGTTTTTGCGCAGACGAGCGTATTTGTGTTATTTTTGGAAGAGATTTAAGTGCGTGTAAAATTATAGAAAGGGCAGTTGAAGCCTGGTGCGAAGTGTTTTTGTTGTAGCGCAACGGAGGTTAGTGCTTTTACCGAGCTTAGTGGCGGAACCGAAGTTTGGCGGCATCACCGGAGGAGCACCGAAGTTGGGTACCCACACCCGACTGAGAAACCAATAAGTATCATTTTGTTCATTTATTGTTTTCGTACGTTGTTTTTGTCGTGCCGACATTGCCGTTCCCTCCGTTCGTCCATACCCATCCTTTTAGCATCCCGCACCCAGAGCCCAGTCATACAGGCGGGTTAAAGTTACCCCCGGCAGCACGGGAGTAGTGCGAGTGGGTTCGTAACCAGTTTGGTTGGACCACACCTCGGGTGCACCCCAAAAACATATTTTGCTTATTTTGTGTGTGTACATATACGTTTAGTTTTGCCCTAGAGTCTAATTATTGTTGTGCGATCTTCGTTTATCTAAGTCAGCGGTGATCATTTTACTTGGTCTTGTTCTTGCTAGTAGTTGTTGTTCTTGCACTTAGCTGTTGACCCACGCCGTCTTCACTAAGCTGGCCGGTCGCTTTGTTAGTTTTTGTCATCCCCTTTTTGTGCGGTAGTTTGTTTTGTTGACGTGTGTGGTTGTTGGTAGGCGCTTGACCAACAGCCACTGTAGGTATACATATGTATGTACGTATGTACATACGCACATACATATTGTAAATATAAAAAGTGGAGGTGACAATGTGTTTCTGAGTCTTGGTTCTCGGCGTGGCATAGGTATTGACAAATCTTTCTGTGTGGACGGATATGAATTGTTTCGTTTAGATAGACTTGGACATGGCGTTGGTGTAGCTGTGTTTATCAAATCTTGTTTATCCTGTAGAATTAAATGTGCATTAGAACCTTATAGTCAAATTGAATACATCTTTGTCGAAACCAAAACTAATTATTAAAAAATATATGTAAGATGTGTTTATAGGCCTCACAAACACATTGCTTTTGATAACTTGATAGATTTTTATTGATAATCTTAATCTTAGCACATATTACACTGAAACTCGTAGCACACTATTGGATATATTCTTTGTTAGTGATAAGTCAAAAATACTAATGTTTGACAAGCTGTCCGTTCCGAATTTTTCCAAACACGACCTCATTTTTCTGATATTAGATTTTAAGTTAGATTTTAATACAGTTACCTATTGCTTTTGAGATTTCCTGAATATCAATTATGAAAGTCTTGCAGTAGCTATTGATGTCATACCCTGGAAGTCTGTCTACACGATGATTTCCGCAGACGAACAGATTAACTTTCTGCAAACAAATATTGTATAAATATTTCATTTGAACAGTATATGCTGCTCGTAATAAAATCAAACAACAGGCCTAGTCGACCATGGTTAAATAATTATATTAAGGACCTTCTACATAAGCTCAATAAAGCTTATAAGGCCTAAGGAGTTTCTGAGCTGACGTGGCGTAAAAACCAGTTACAATGAAAAAGATTAATTAAATAAATATGAAATGGAGAGCTGAATAGAGAAGGTACAATCGTGAGTTGTGCTTTCTTCACACTGGATAAGGAAGCGTAGGATATGGGTCTGGTATTGAACGAGGACAAGATGAAATATCTACTGTCATCACACAAACAGTCATCACATTCGCGCTTGGCTCGAGGTCGTAGATAATTCTGACTATCTAGGGACCAGCATTAACACCAATAATAATATCAGCCTGGAAATCCAAGGCAAAATCACTCTTGCCAACAGGTGCTACTTTGGACTGAGTAGGCAATTGAAAAGTAAAGTCCTCTCTCGGTGAAAGAAAACGAAACTCTACACGTCGCTCATCATACTCGTCCTACTATATGGCGCAGAAGAGTCTACGATGACAACATCTGATGAGTCTGCTATGGGAATCTTCGAGAGAAAAGCTGTGCGAACAATTTATGATCCTTTGTGCATCGGCTACGGCGAATAGCACAGACGATGGAAGGGCGAGCTTTTTGAGTTATACGGAGACATTGATATAGACAGCGGCTACGCTGGCTAGGCCATGTCGTCCGAATGAAGGAAAGTACTTTGGCTTTGAAAGTATTCGATGCAATGCCCGCTGGTGGAAGCAGAGGAAACGGAAGACCTCCACTCCATTGGAAGGATCAGGGGGAAAGTGACCTGGTTTCATTTGGTATTTACAACTGGCGCTACTCAGCAAGAAGAAGGTAAAAATTTAGCGAATTTAGTCAATAAAGAAGAATATTTTTTTTTTTTGAAAAACTTTATAAAAACGAATAAAAAATATCTTATCCTTTTTTAATAAAACCTGATCGCGAATTTTTATCATTGGGTCTGACATAATTAAACTCGATTAAAATATCGTCAAGATGAATAACTCTGGAACCTCTCCTGGTATGTAAACATTGGATTCTTTTGGTTCGCTGGTTGTTGGTTGGTTTAACCTAAATTCTTTATAACTCTTATTGCATTTGGATGACCCAATCGACACATAGTAGCCAAAATGAGTGATCGTTAAATTCAGACATTTTAAACAAATTTTTTTAAAAAACATATTTTACATTTATTTTTGTAGACTACATATGTAGCCATAATTTGAATAAATTTTTTTTTTTTTAAAGTTCGAAGACTTTTTTTAATTTCACTTTTTTATTTTATTTTCCTATTGGCTAGTTACTGAGTACAACTTTAAAAGAATATTATTTATGAAATACAATAAAAAAAAACAGATGATCATTTTAATACAAATTTATATTTATTTTCCATAATTTTAAATAAATTTTTATATTATAATATTTATAAAAAAGACCTAGTCAGTTTTTTAGAAACTTTTTTCATTGCTTTCATCACATAAAAGTTTAGAAATACCTTCATTAAAGTTATTTGCTCGACTTGAACTATTTTGAACAGAATGTAAGGACGAAATGAATTGATCGGGGAACATAAAAACACATGAATATCGTCTTCCATTGTATTTTTCCCGGCTGGTTTGTTTCGTAAATCATTATTTCCAGCTTCTGGCGCTTCATCTGACATTTTCCCTTTCATCCAACCAGTTTCTGTGATGACAAATTCTTTTGGCCCATTCCGACGATTTCTTCACTTCTTATCACACATATAACTTCTAGAAAGTATTTTTTCACAAGTAATTGAGGCGAATAATTTTTGTCAGAATTAGCACGAAATAAAACCAATGACAAATCAGGGGCCGCAACGCACGTTTTGTGGTCTGGAATGGCAGATTGAAAATCACTTATTTACCTTCGATTAAAACCACTCAGAGGAGTTTGTGTATAGTTAACGCTAATGGCTGCATATTTTCCGTACAATTAAAATTAATAATAACAACAATGACCGTAATACCTATAAACCTGCATGCGTCGGCTTATATTACGGTCATTAATGGATTTTGCAAGAAACCCGCTATAAGCAAACGAACGCACACATACACTGCATATTGCATGCAAATGAATATTTACTCTCACTGCACTTCAAGTCGCATTCTGAAATCGTGTCAATTCCCGAACTACAAATTGAAAACTCGGTTTTGGGGAACGCTCGGAGCAAATAAGCGAACATCAGCCACTAACCGCCAACGACCAACGCGAAACCACAATTGACAATGTCGTGTGTGCAACTGATGCACCGGGCGAGAATAGAACCTTCAAGTTGCAGACATGAGATGTGGATTCACACATACATACACGTACTCAAGTTGAAGACGCTCAAGTGTGTCTTCACACACAATTGGTGGCAAGCGAAGCAAATTATAATAAAGTTGCTGCTGCGGTTGCATGCACACGCGTGTCAATAACGTGTGATATTCAAACATACACATGTAACTCATATGTTATATACCTACACTGCAGCTGAATGAACTAGTTACGAACTGCTTGGAAACTATTTTACAGCTAGACTTAGCTTGTTGTTGTTTGTTTTTGTTGTATCAGTTTGCTTACCCCGCTTAGGAGCAAGCAAGATCAGTCTAAGTCATCGAGATCATAAAACGGGAGGCCCTATCGGTAGGTAAGATGAACTGGTTTTAGGGCCATGCAAAGAGGTCATTAGTGTCGTTCGGGGACTCATTGCATGCAGGAGACACTTTGGGTATGTCGAGGTCAAGTCTGGTTAGGTAGGAGTTTAGTTCACTACAATTTCTAAATCTAAATTGCGACAGCTCGAGCTCTTCGTCCTCAATAGATGGTGGTTTGACTCCGAGAACACCGTTCGCTGGAAGAGAATTCAAGAAGGAGTTGACGGACTCTCGGTGAGTTACATATAATGACTGTCGGTAAGCCGTCCTGTCTAGCGGCTGTTGTAGGTGGTGCTAACGCAGTCCTTAAAATCGAGTGCTCCCTTTCTGATGTGCCTACCTGGTAGTTCGACTTTTGTTGTTGTTGTTGTAGCGGTTCCATAGGAAAACTCTAATCAATCTAACTCGCCGAGGTCATCTAAAGGGAGGTCCAGGAAACGTGCTGTTTCGGCGGGATTGGACCAAAGGGAGAGAGGGGTTTGATGAGTCGGTTTAAGGGGGCATATGAAGAGGTGGTTAGTGTCGTGCGTAGACTCTCCACATGCAGGGCATACGTTGGGTATGCTGGGGTCGAGTCTGGATGGGTAGGAGTTTAATCTACCATAGTATCCAGATCTTATAGTAAGTGTCTGTTTGGATGCTACTTTAACTCGCAGCAAATATGCTTTGCTGTGCAAGTGATGCTCTGCATCAGTAGGCTATCTGTGATTTTGCAGGTTTGTAGTTTCTTCATCTGCATCTCGCTAGTCCACGGCTCCCAGATTGGGGGAGCATAGGTTACGATCGAACCCACAATTGCCTTGTAAATTGCCAGAAGCTTTCCTTTGTCTTTTCTCTAGGTGATGCCTGCTAACGCTTTGAGGATTTTGTTCCGATTCTAGAGTTTTGTGGCAATTGCAGTCATATGCGATGGGAAGGACTGCAGGCTGTCGAATGTGACCCCCAACAACTTCGGGTTGTTTATAGTCGAAATTTTTACGACATCGGCTTTAACATCGAGTTCGAGCCGGTACTCCCTCGTCCAGCTGGTGAAGAAGGAAGCCGTCTGCAGTTGTAATTGTCTTTTCGCTGAAAATCGCTTGAAAACTCCACTCAATCCAAATGGTAGATTTTCAATTTTTTATCGCAATGAAAGGCATATTTTGTCGTTTCAAAGTATTCGTTGTCAAAGGATGTCAGCGAGTTATTGTAAGTTCGTTAGTGATTGTTATGAAGGCCAGCTCGCACAAGATGGCCCATTGGTAGATCTGTGGTAGAGTAAAAATCCCGGCAAAAATTTTTGGAACATATGCATGTACAGGGTCCGCCTTGGGTTAATCCAAAAACTAATCCTTGTCACCAACTATTGGATCAACTTTCGTCCCGCTACCACGCTGCTGTTAGCCGAAGATTTCTCGTGTTTTAACGATCACAATTGCGGAAAATGTATGAAAAATATGTGAGCCTGTTTCGTTTCGTTGGTGAGCGCTGTTTTTGATTGTTTGTTTAAAATGAATTTTTTTTATATAAATATATAGTAACCCGATAAATTTTAAAACTTTCTTATTTTATGATTAAAATTATAATAATTCAAAGAAATTTAGAAAAATAAAAACAAAGTTTTATTAAATTTTCTTTTGTATTAAATGCTAAACACCCGGGCTGCCCGTTGTTCTAGCATTCTGAATTTTGTTCCACTTAGATTTTAAAATTGAAATTATTATTTCCCTTTCTCCAAGAACGTCGAAAAGCCGTAATTAAAGTTGAAAAGTATTGATCTAGCTTTGCATTTGTATGTATATATATATATATATTTTTTTTTTTTGTCATTTGAGGATATATTTCACGTGGTGGCCGCAACAGCTCCTCATAAAAATCCATCAGCCGTTATTTTGTATATATATTTCTTTTTATGTGTTGGGCGCCAAACCTTACGCACAATCGCATTTTTTGTTTTCAAAAACATCGTTATCTGATCCTGAAGAGAAAGAATTTCAAGTGAATGGAACCGATCCACTTCTCGGGAGAAAAAGTAGTATTCATGTTTAGTTATAAGCGTAGTAAATAACATAATCTCATTTATATGTAATTTGTACGAAATATATATATATATATATACAGATGAAATTGTGAAACTTAATTCATAAGAGACATAACCTAATATATTTTTACCATAGATATATCAGCTTCATATAATATCTTTGGACTAGTCACATTTCACTCAGGAAATAGTGCTTTTCACTACATGGTATAAGCTTATCTGCTTATATACACCAACACATGCTTTTAGGCCGCTCTGTGTCATCTAACCACCGCCTAAGTGACCCACACTTTAATTAGGGCGAAGAGAGCTTCAAACAAGCATAGCAATGGTCGTAACAAAAACAATAACTTTGACAACAACAACTACAGCACGCAAGTGGAACAAGCAATAACTATCACAATAGCAATAACAACGTGGCCTCACACCAACTAGTGAGAATGCGTGCCGGTTTTCAAGGTTCCAAACTCCAGAGCATTAAATGCTTCGGTGCATTCGCATCGCTTCGACATTGTGACACTTCACGCTGAAACACTTGTGTTTTGCTCATTGAGTACAATTGTTAGCACCACTTCTAACTAATTGTCGCAGTTGGGCGAATGCCCGTATGGTGCGTCTCACCGGTTGGTTGGCTGATTGGTACGCCGATTGCAGTGAGTGTGGAGGCGATAACCTCACCTCATGTGCCACACTGTGTCGACACACAGCTTACCGGCATGTCACATAGCACTTGTCTTCTGGCAAATCGCCACTTGACCATGAGGTGTTGATGGCACATTCGTGCGGTTGGCAATTGCAACAAATGTCTCTGTGTATTGCCTACCATAAGCACTTGGCACTTGGCACTTAATGTTTCGATCTATGTTTGTGTGTGTGCTAGTGTAGTTTGGTGCGAAATTGTCATCAGTTGTGAATATTTTATTTGATCTGACCACAGTCTCTTGTGTAAAGTATCATGCATACATACATACACAAAAATATACAAAGTTCTCTATCGGTATGAGGTTCTGTCCGATTAATTGTCTTTAGGATCACCACCTGCATAGTAAAATGGACTAATACTTTAAATGAAATGGCATTTTAATTTTATGAATACCTGTAAACGAAGTAGAGAGATTACCAACAAACATGGCCATCACTCACAGTAAAGAAATCTGTTCATGAAACAATCAATGAGTTGAGTTGAGTTACTGCGACCAATAGGCCCATTGTGAGGCTCTTATCTTCAACTTGTCAAATGATCGAACCATTTCGAGGCTAGCTCAGCGAATTACTCGAAGAAGGTTTTCCCGAGGTCGTGCAGATGCCAAGGCTGGACAGGGACAGAGGGAGTGACTCCTTCTCCTACTCGTCCCTACAGTTGCGGCAAAAATCAACAATGATCAACAGTGATAGCCCATACTTTTCCCGTGAAGCATCATTAAACAGTGGCCTGTTATTGCGCTGTCGTTATGTTCATGGAGAACTGGTCTACGAAGATGGTTATTGTTTGGCCACGTTGCACGTGATTTCATTCAGCCATTTTGCTTTGCTTCTTTGGCAAAGGCATATACTTTATGCATATATTGTACTTTGCCGTCGACAAAGGTAAGCCAGCATCGGGCATCGTGCTATTTTGCAAGTGTTATATCCTTCCTTAACCTTTCGGCCGTCTTCCGGCTCCAGTTGAGTTTGCTATGTAAGATTATAGAGCTATTTGACTTCGGTATAGAGGGTGATCTGCACGACCTTTGGTTTATGTGGATTAAAAAGATATGGTTCGTACCTTCTGATATATATAACCAATTCGATTTTTCTTGGGTTTGCATCCAGCCCACTGTCCTTGCATCAGTTTCCAACTATATATAGAGCATTTTTGAGTAGATCGCTTAAAGTTTGTAGGTGTTTGCCTGTCACTCTAGGGACGTATGCCACCACATCACAGCCGATGCTGTTCAGTTTTCTAATCAGCGTATTTGCTATTACACACCACAGCAGTGGCAAAAAAAACTCCTACTTGAGGTGTGGCTCTTATTGTGTCTCTGATGATTCTGGCGCTACCCTTTCTGCGAAGATGATCCTGTTTCTTAGAAGAGACTCTACAGGATTCCCAATGGGCTATTGGAGACATATTTCTTGAGGAGCCTCTATTATGAATTCAGGAGAATGTTGTTAAAAGCCACTTTAATGTGGAAGATGATACCGAGCGTAGTCCTTTTTCGTGGCACATCAGTAAATCATGTAAGGCTGTATTGACAACTTTCTCTTGGAGTGGGGGTGTTGCTTACTCGAGAGGCTTTCTGGGGGTAGGTAGAACAATCATTGTTTTATTTATATTTTTATGATAAATTTGTTCAGCCAACGTTTGGATCATACCGTCGACATCTTGTCCTGGGAAATAGTAGCTCATCTACTGTAGTGAAATGTTCACTACAACCGAGTTCAGCACGGCCAGCTAAAATTAAGCACTTTTTACCGAAGAAGTTCTTACGACTGAGATCTTTAAGTATTTTTTAGCACCAATATACATAACCAAACAAATTTGGCGGGTAAAGCACATTTAGAGCACAATTCTTTTCGTGCTTTAATTTTGATGAAGAGATGTGAGTAGATCTATCTTTAAGCTTCGGCAAATGATGATTTTTTGGCCATTTTTTTATCCACCAGGTATAAAGCAATACGACCCGATCAATTTATAGACGACGGGTTTACATTTTGTACACATAATCCCAGATGGGAGTTAATATGAGATATTAAATAGACTTTTCTCATGCCAAGTGAGGCGGACTGTGGAGTTTCTAAATAGTATGTGGTATTTTAATACCCTTTCTGTTTAAGCGTGCGCTTAAACAGGACACCACCCTAATTTTGTGTGCGCACCCTACCGAACCTTATACAGCGCATGCAGCTATATAAGCCGTGCTTGCCAATCGAAATACGAGATTTTCTTACCAACCAACAGCAAGCGCGCACGGGGCGATAAATTTAAAATTAAATAAAATAAATTATATACATATATGGTATAACACATCTTCATAAAGACACTTATCTACCAAAAAATTTGTATCATACTAATACAAAGCAAAACATAAAGATTTCTTATTAATAATAAAATAAACATTTTGTAATAAATAAACATTTATTAAAATTAAATACGAAACGCGAGGTGTTTTATTTCGAAAGGCGTACGAAGAGACTCGCGCGTGAACACTTTCTATTCTGTAAATACGAGAGGATTAATAAAAGTTCGGTCAGTTGGTGACTCTCAATTTGTTTTTGTTAAATCTAAACATACCAAATCCTTTGCAATTAATTTATTAGTCTTCCTTTTAAATTTCAGAACAACCCGCTAAAATGCAAAAGAGAAAACACAAGAGAGCTAAGGATAGGTCAGACGACATTCTACCATGTACTTCTCTTCGCGTTTCGGCGTAATTTACTGCTCATACAAATATTCAGTGCCAAGTTACATATGGAATGATTGCATTGTCTTTGAGGACTATTTCCAAGTGGTTCCGAAGATTGAAGATCGGACATTTTTCTGTAGAGGACGAGCCCCGAGAAGGTCGACCAAAATCTGCCACTGATGACGTCACTGTAGCTCTGGTGAAGTCCAAAATTCACGAACTCCCACGATTGACACAAGAAATGATTGTTAAAGAATCGGCCTTGAATGCTCAAGTAATCAACTGGGATACACGAAGAACCTACTCGATGGAAACCACTAATTTTAAATGAGGCACAAAAAGAGGGTCGAATCCATTTTGCTCAATTTTTCCTAAACAAATGCTAAAATGGTCAGTCTAGCAACTTTAAGGAAGTCGTTACTGGTGATGAATCTTCGTTTTATAAGTACGATCCAGAAACTACACAGCAGTCCATGGTATGGAGCCCAACAGTACCAAACCCACACGTATATTCTAAGCAACAGCAAACGCGATGATGCCAATTTACTTCACTCGATCTAAAATAGTAGGTGTTATTCCACTGAAGAGAGGTCAAACGGTAACTGCAAAATGGTACAACAAAGAGTGCTTACCAAAAGTTTTCAAAAACTTGTTGGAAAACAGGAAGAAAGAGGACTTTTTACATAATGACAACGCGCTATCCCACCATGCTGAAATAACGAGTAATTTTATTCATATTCTCCGAATAAAGCACCTTGTAATTTCTGGTTATTTCAAAAAATTAAAAAAAAAGTAAAAAGAAAGAAGAATGTCTTTAATTTTTTTTTTATACACAAATTCATTTATTTACTGGATCTGCTTTCATATAAGCCTAACAGTAAGTGTACAAATCTTAAAAAACTAAATTACAAACATGATAGCTCAAGTTATGTAACTCTGAGCCCTTTTCAAACTACGGCGCTCTCCTTAGAAGGCGGGAACATCTCTTCGCTGCAGGCGGGAATTTCTTGTTGTGTTGCATAAAGCATTAGCTAGCGGGTTTGGATGAATTCTCAGCTTTATGAAGTACTTCGTCCTTCTTCTTTCAATTCCAGGCTTAACCAGTAAAATACCAAGGTCTTTGTGAATGTTTACGTTACGAAAGTACCATCGTGCGCCCGTTACTGCTCTTAAAATTTTGGACTGGAACCTCTGTATTTTATCAATGTTAGTTGCACAGGTCATACCCCAAAGTTGAATACCATACAACGAAATTGGTTTTAATATTGCGTTGTAAATAAGGACTTTGTAGTTTAGTTTTAGACCGAAGTATTTATTTAAAAGCCAATTTAAACTAGCTGCTTTTAATTTCATGTGTAGTATTTTTGCCTCTATGTGTCTCTTCCAAGTGAGACGTCTATCTAAGTGTATACCGAGATATGTAACATCATTTACTTGGGGAATGTTTATACCATTTAAGCGAATTGCAGGACATGATTGCGGTCTTAAAGTAAATGTGACGTGTTTACACTTTTGCTCATTAACTTTAAGTCTCCAGTTTTCTAGCCATTCTTCGATGAGGAGTAAATGATTACTAATCGTTTTTGCTGCTCTTTTAGGGCATTTATCCCAGCATAAAACAGCTGTGTCATCCGCAAAGGTAGATGTCTGCACTTTTCGGTTTAATGGGATGTCTGCAGTGTATATAATATATAAAATAGGCCCAAGGACGCTACCCTACGGAACACGAGCTTTTACCAGATACTTCTCACTGATAAATTCAGATTGTTTAATTGTAAATTGTCTGTTAGTCAGATATGACTTAAGTATCATGTAAAATTGAACAGGCAGAGCCAGACTTTGTCGAACGCTTGTGCTACGTCAAGAAAGATTGGACAGCAATACTCCTTGAGCTCGAATGCCTTCCTGATTTCATTAGTTATTCTGTTAACTTGTTCAATAGTACTATGCTTTTCACGAAAGCCGAATTGGTGATCTGGTATCACATTGTTACGTTGGAGAAAAGGAGATATTTTTGATAGCAGAATTTTTTTAAATAATTTGGAAAGACTGGGTAGTAGGCTTATTGGTCTGTAAGAAGACGCCTGTGTTTGGTCTTTGCCTGGTTTGGCTATCATTAATATCTGCGACTTTTTCCACGTGTTTGGAAAGTAATTTAGTTTTAGAATGGCATTAAAGAGTTCAGAGAGCAATGCTTGTGCTTAACATTTTTGGTGTAATAAGGTCGTGGCCTGAAGATTTCTTTGGATTCAGTTTCTGTATCGCGTTTACCACTTCTAGGCTTGATATTTTAATTGCCACCTGATTTTCCTGGCCGTTAACAACAACTTCCGGCAAAATAAAATTATTAGTTGCGTCGTTTGGCTGGAAGACATTACTTAAATGCTTTGCCAAGCAATTTGCCTTTTCTTCGTTACTACGTGTCCAGTTGCCATTTGGGTCCCTGATTGGCATATTCACTTCTATTGGAGGCTTAAGTTTCTTTTGTGCTTTCCAGAGTGAGTATTTTTTGGCAGAATTTGGCGCTAGTTTTTCAATGTATGCCTTGTCATTGTGATCTTCTGCTTGTTTCAGTGCACTTTTCAACTTCCTCTCTGCTGCTTTCAACCGTAACTTTGCGGCTGGAGAGCGATATTCTTGCCATTCTCTCCGCAAACGGCGCTTATTTTTTACTAATTTTTCTATTTCTGTATTTGCTAGGATTTTTGGGCACGTAATAGGCTTTTTACTGTTTGGAGTTGCTATGGTTGCCGCGGAAACAAGGTCATTATAGAGCTCATTAATGTAGTCCTCAATATCGTTTTCACAATTCAATACTGGGTTGATGTTAATATGAGTACTAGTATATTTTTTGTATTTTAGCCAGTTTGTTTCTCTGTTTGTTAGTCTTGATTCTTGTGCAACTATCTTTGGGCGCTCATAAATTTTTATTAGAGTGAGTGGTCTGATGACAACTCAGCAACCGTCACAGCTGATACAAGTTGCCAGTCGATTTTTCTTGAAACAGCAAAGTCTATTAAGTCAGGTATTTTCCGATCGGTAGGCCAGTATGTTGGTTGACCTGGGGAAATACAATCTAAATTGTTACGCTTGTTTATAATGGTATTATGTAGTTGACGGCCTTTGGGGTTTATTAGACGGGATCTCCAATATACATGCTTTGCATTGTAGTCTCCTCCTGCTATAAATCTATCACCAAGATTATCAAAAAAATCCTTAAATTGATTTTCTGTGATATTAAATTTTTGGAGGGCAATAAATGGCTGAGAGATTTAGCCCTTTGCCATAATTATTCAAAGTTACAGTGGTAGCTTGTAGATAATTGGTGGCGTAAGGCTGTAATACGCTGTGTTTAATGTCAACGAAAAGATAATTAATGCGGTTAATTCTGAACTTGATAAGCTTAAAAATCAAGACTTTGAAGACTGTTTTCAGAAGTGGATCTATAGGCTTAAGAAATGCATTGAAATCGATGGCGATTATGTAGAGAATATAAAAATGGACATAGATTGTTATAAATACAAAAAGAATTTTTTGTTTGTTTTTTTTTTTTCTGATCAACTTAACGAACTTTTTTTAATCCCTTCGTACATGGTATATTTGCTTGGTTAAAATTAAAAAAACCGAAATACGTTAGTACGAATATCTGAAGAAGCTGTCTGACAGAGGTAATGTTTGATAATTAAGTGAAATTACCAGAGCTTACTGAGTTTATGGATGGAGCATTCTTACGGCCGGCTGAATGACAATGAAACACCCGGGTATGATGTGCTCAAGCCCCCAATAGATGGCTATTCTGAAGATGTTTCAATACTGACCGCTTTAGTCTGGCTTTGAACCTGGTAAATCCTCAATTGACCAGACATTTACCAGTGTCAAATCTTGAAAGAGGCTATATAGGAAAGGATCGGCTCGTCTCCATATAATTAAGCCTCCCTTACACGGGATGAAATATACAAAACTTACACAGCTGTGTAAATTGACACTGGATAATACAAGAAACGTTGCCAGTATTGAAAAGCATTTCGATCAGTCCGATACAAAACAATGTTTCAGACAAGGTGACCTCTTAACTTGTGAAATTTTTAATCTATTGAATGAGAAAATAAAACCAGCTGCAGAACTGAATAGTGAATATATAATCTTCTGAAAGTGCACTGAAAGTGTTCAGGCGCATGGCAACAGTATTGACCTCATTGGACTCAAAAATAGCGCTCTTCGTTTTACTTTCTCCAGATAAGAATCATAACGAACGGGTCTCGTAATGAACGATGGATGAACAGACAAAATATCAAACAGTCAACACACTCGAGTCTTGTTTCCTACGTCACTGTCGAAAGTCATAACTTTCAAGTCTTCAAATGTCGTCTGGATGCGAAAGCACTCAAGCTTTTAAAGTGCAATGTGAGAGAAGAAAAGATCCACTCTGTTGAAAAGATCAAGTGGAGAAGGATCTGAAGAAGTAAATAAACAATTCAGGCCAAAATATTTGATGTGCAGCCTTCGAGTATCTGATTCATATTAAAAAGGTACCCTTGTGTCATTTAAAATACACTTTGGACTGGCTGGCATTTTCTTCTTTCAGAAGACTGTATTTTGTCTTTAAATTTCTGCTTTGAACTGGCCAAATCCTTGAGCATGCTACCAACCTGCTGTTGGGAGTTCAGTAACGATTATTGGCTATATATTCCGAAGCATTAGGGTGAGGCAAGTTCATAAAACCTTTATCTAACATGTGAGATGGAACGTCAGTTACAGTCCCAAACAGGAAAGAAAGACATTTAATCACGCATAGGGTTACCGAAATAGTTCAAGAGATTTCTATTTTCCAGCGTCCCTTAAACTCAAATTAGTCTGTGTTTTTTTCTTCAAAAGCGGCATAGGCTAAAGTCTCCATACGTTCACAATCCAAAATTAAATGTTTCATTAGTGGCAAATATTTGAAAATAAATCTACTAAGTCTTGTATTCGATAATTGTAGGCAAGAGTTAATTAGAATTACCAAAAGTTTCTTTAAACAAACAAAAAAGTTTTGAAAATCAAAAATTCTCAAAGGCCAGCAGAAACGTGTCATCAACCAGCCACGCCTCTGCACGAACGCAAGCGCTTTGTGAGCGGAGAAAAAGAAACAATTGTCACGACAATAATAAATCCGCCACAAATGCCACCCTAATCATTTGTAAATATCCTGAACAAACAGTCTAATTGGATACGCTAGCGGCGACCAGCTACAAAACAAAACTCAACTCCAAACGTTCAAAGAGAGGAGGAGAGCGTGGAAGACCGACCATCAGATACGGACGGAAGCTGCGCCGACAGCATACGTATGTACGTCAACCAAGATTCTCAGATATAAAAGTATTAACGTATTTGTTTTGTTCTTGTGCCGCTGTCGCCAGTTCATCAGGAGCTGGTTGTGTTAAAAGACTATCAAAATGTCCAAAAAAAATAAACTTAAGCTTTTGTTGATTACGGTTTTAATTGGCATCTTTAAGTTGTCATTGTTTCGAGAACCAGTGAACGAATAAAGGCAAAGAAGGCAAATGCGTGAGAATTTATCTATGTGCGTTTGTACGAGTGTATGAATATACAAATGTATGTATGGTATGTTCAAGATCACGAGTGAGTTGGTAAATGAGTTAACTTTGAAAGAAGCGAAAGGACTCAACACAGACCGAACGACAGACACGTAAAACAGTTGAGCAAAAAACTTGTGAATACATTTAATTACAGAAACAAGTTAAATTTTTAATTTAATACAAACGTAATACATAAAGACATCTACACGCATACGTAAGTATGTATGTAGAGAGTTTGATTAGGAACCACATTGAGACATTCATACAAGAGAAAGATTTCGGCTGCAGAGAAAGTAAAAAGAATTATTTAATTTTCGCCTAAAAACCAAGCAGAATTATGTGATATATATTTATGTACATACATACATTTATATATTGTGTTCAAAAGCTTAGGCCGTTACAGAAATATATAGGTATATGTAGTTAAACATGAACCGACAAAGTATGAACTGCTGGGCCATAAGAAAAGGATTCAAGGCTTCATTGTAAACTACACACACACTATACGAAATTTTAATAAATGAATACATACATAGGTATATAGTATACCATGCTAGCAGCAGAACAAACGATTAATTCTTAAGCAATTCTTCTCTTCACTTTGCCATCACAATTTTTGCCCTTGAAACAGTAAAACAACAAGTTCTATTTTACAACAAAATAATTGCTTAAAATGAATGTGGGTAAATAATATTATTTCGCTACAGAGAGAATGCAAATTAAATGGAAGGAAAAAATCTATGGAACACCTCGAGATGAGCTTGGCTGATATCTTTTGTTATCCAACGCGTATAAATGGTGGAAAAAGTCAAAATTAAATTAAGAATAACGCCCAAATTTGACTGACTGAATGGATGCTAAAAATATCAATCCATAAATTATAGAAAATTAATTCAAGTAACAGAAATTAGTTAAATTTTCTAACTGAGGTCGGCACTCTGAGTATATTTCTAAAATGAAACAAAAAGCTCCACGTAAAAATATCATCAGCCGTTCGGAGGCGGCTTAGTATAAACTGTAAGTCTCTCTATTTGTTGGAAAAACATCAAGACGCCAAACCTCAAATTGGAGGAGGAGCTCGGCCGCTCGAATCGCTCAAGTTCGGGGTAATAACTAGTATTCTGGACAGCAAGTTTTGGACAGCTTGCTCCAGGTAAATGGTTTCTTATGACAGAACTCGCTAGATGGCAAAATTGAATATTCATTCTAGTTATAGAAGTTTTCGGTTATAATCTATAATTAAATAAAATACATTTAAAATTACAAAAAAAGTTTCTTCTACCTCTTCTTCTTCTTTTTCTTCTTTTTATTCTTATTTTCTTTACTAGCGTAGTCATCGCTCACGTGATGATAGCCGAGTTAACAACAGCGCGCTGCCCATTCGTTCTTTTAGCAGTTTGACGACAATGCAGTAAATGTCCTCGTCTTCTTCTGCTTATACAGGCGAACACAGCGTCGAATAATTTCAAAATTGGAGTATTCTTATCCATCCGGATCACATAATCCAGCCAGCGTAGCCGCTGCTTCTTGATTCGCTGAACTATGCCAATGTAGTCCTATAACTCTGTATAAACCGTAGCCAACTCGAAGAGGACCATAAATCTTACGCAAAACTTTTCTCTCGAAAACTCCTAACGCCCACTCATCAGATGTTGTCATCGGCCATGCTTCCGCACCATATACCAAGACTGGAACGATGAGTGACTTGTAGAGTTTGGTCTTTGTTCGTCGAGAGAGGATATTTTTCGATTGCCTACTCAGACCAAAGTAGCACCTGTTGGCAAGAGTGATTATGCTTTGGATTTACATTATTTTTGGAGTTAATGCTGGTTCCTAGATATACTAAGTTCTCTACGACCTCAAAGTAATGACTGTCAATGATAACGTGGGAGCCGAGCGCGAATACCCTACATACCCTTCTTATCCAGTCTGTAGAAAACAGAACTCAAGGCGCCCTTGTTGAGGCCAATAATGTTGATATCATCGACATACGCCAGCAGCTGTACACTCTTATAGAAGATTGCAGTTTCTCTATTCATCTGCAGCTCTTACTATTTTATCCAGCATTAAGTTAAAAAAGTCACACGATAAAGAGTCGCCCTGTCTGAAACCTCGTTTGGTATCGAGCGGCTCGGAGAGGTCCTTCCCGATTCTGACGGAGCTTTTAGTGTTGCTTAAGGTCAGTTTACATAACTGTATAAGTTTTGCGGGGATACCAAATTCATACACAGCGGTGCAAAGGCAGCTCCTATTCGGGTTGTCGAAGGCGGCTTTAAAATCGACGAAGAGGTGGTGTGTGTCGATCATCTTTTCACGGGTCCTTCCCAAGATTTGACGCAAGGTTAAAACAAACTTTACTTCCTTACTTGTTAATTATCGTATTTCTGCAGTTGAAAAAATGAACCTTTCGTAATTATTAATTCCGTATTTGTAGCAATAAATTTTTAATTTATAATCTATAAGAAGTACACGGGAGCAAATCATAAAATTAAATATTTTTCTAGATATGAGTGGAGCTCACTTTTCCATTTACTTGAAATTCGGTTCATAAATGGCTTTTTGCTTAGCATAGCGGGAAAATTACTCCTCTTTCGGATTTGTCGACCAGAGGCTGACCTATTCGGAAAATCGTACTTGAAATCATTTTACTAATTATTACTGCCAGAAATTTGCCTTTCAGGAATGTGGATCGATCTATTTAAAAAAATATACATATTCATGATTTGTTTTAGTTCAATTTTTGCTTCCTGGAAATAGACCAGGGACTTGGAACAAAGTTCCCTTCGGTCTAAATATAAGTAATACTCTCTTTAGGGGAAAGGGATCACCGACAGAATAACAAAAGTTAGTATGATTTGGATAGAAGATAGATTGTGTGTTTATGAAGAGCTTTTTTCATGTCACATTCCCTACCGATGCCAAAAATACCCCCGGAAGAGTTGACATTCTCTGCCCATGCCAGAAATACTCTCGAAGGGGTTGACGTTGCTGACTCAAATATACAAATAAGTAGATTGATCAATCTATATACATATATAAAATTCTCTCCGACCGACTGAAACTTTTGCACAGACCGGATCAATGCTTGCCTAACGTGGCATGATCATCGGCCAATATATTTTCACGTCAGTTACTGGAAATGGTGTACGGTAAAATGACAATTGGTCGGACTTTACGACAGATTATAGGGATCATGGGCAGCTGAGTGAGCGATCTATACTCGTTGCAACAAACTAAGATGTCTCCTACTTCAATCACATTATCCAGTCCAACATTGAAAGCGATTGCGTCACACATAAATCAATAAGCACCAACAGAACTTTTGAAATCTTTGGATTTAGCGAGGGTCTCACCGCATATTCTAAATTTGGAAATCGAAATGCGCATTATAATACTAAGTAATATTGATCCATTTGTTGGAAAAACATCAAACGCAAAACCACAAATGGGAGGAGGAGCTCGACCAAAAATCTCTTCAGCGGTTACAAAGCGCCAGCGACTATAATATTAGTATTAATATTAATATCATATTCTACAACGGCATACGACTTGCAGTCAAAAAATTACATAGGAACGTAATAGAAGTAGCAATTATTACAAAATCCTCATTCTTCGTATCCCTATCATTCCGTCCGATACTCCTTTAAATTAAAGCGACTACAGGTCCCTGTTCAACTAACGTTTGAAATCACTATCAACAAAGCTAAGGGTCAATCTATGGAATTATGTGATCTGCATTTAGGTCCGGATTACTGGACATGAGCATGTTCTAGAGTTGACAAACCAGCGTGGCCGATAGTAAAACCAAAAATTTTTATACCCACAGGTATTACGTAAATGAAATTGTGATGAAAAGATGAGTCACCACTTGTTGCGATAAATACAGGGTGCGCAGTCTGTTGTGAAAGCATTTGAAACTTGAATAGTTCCGCTATATTTATATAATGGTTTGTTTGGCGGGTCATTTCAGTCTATTTTGTGCCATGAATCAACTAACACCGATACTACCAGCATTAAACAGGCTCCATGGTGATGGTGAGTTTTGGTTCAAAATCACTGAGTTATGCAGCTCCTTTCACATTGAATATCGCAGTTGAAAAGTAAATCTGTCACTGTTGGGCCGACCGAAATCTTTGTGAGATATTCGAGGGGCCTTTTCGTGAACAAAAAGTATATGGAACGATGCTGGCAATTCCCCTTACGATGAGTGGCGCGAACTACAAAGCGATGGATTTGATGGATCCACAATTCAATGGCGCAACTCCGTACGAACAGAAAACGGCGCTCACCCGAATTAACGCCGCCGGACTTCTTTTTGTGATGATATTTGAAGAGCAAAGCTTGCATCGACAAGCCACAGACCATAGCAAAGCCAATATTCGTCGGGAAATATCGTTTATTACCGCCGAGACGCTGGAAAACGTGATGCAAAATGTAAAGGCATACTTTAGCATCAAAAATAAAAGCAGTCTTGAGAAGATACAATCATATCATAATCATATTATTTATGGTAATATAAATATCTACCACTTAGGCTTGGTGGTTATGAATCCTAAATGATTTGCTTTGTAATCTCCTCTAGCTAAAAATATAACTCGAAGTATCATTAAGAAGTAACTAAATTGTTTCTCTCTGGTGGATAGTATATCACTGTCAGAGTCACCTCACTCCTCCGTTTGAATGAATCATCGAAGCTAACTGTAGCCAGTTTAATTCATAGAAGTGAAGAAAGTTATTATGCTGTAAAGACCTCATAATCCTAGATATAGGACCCCTTACAACAACACAAGAAAACACAAGACGAATTGGTCGTCTAGAGATTTTCATAGATCGCCAATAATCCGGCAAGAAGGACCATGCCTAAGCTTTAGGGGGTAAGAGGGAGAGGATGTTTACAAGTAGGGAAGATGATGTTCAATATGTATATACATACGTTCATATTATAAAAAAATCAAACTTATTGTATTGGATTGCCCCAAATGAAACCGGCGATTTTTCAAAATTAAGTAAAAACATTTTTTTTACAATAACTCTTATAATGAACTTTAATCAATTATGTAATCTCCATTTTGTTGAATGAACTTCTGACCTTTATCTGCAAAAAACTGAACCAATAGCGATTTTATAGCCTCGTCATTTTCGAAAGTTTTACCATTTAACGAGTTCTGCAAAGATCAAAAAAAAATTGTAGTCTGACGGTGAAAGGTCAGGGCTATATGGTGGATGCATCAACAATTCCCAGCCAAGCTCACTCAGTTTTTGGCGAGTGACCAAAGAGGTGTGCGGTCTAGCACTGTCCTGGTGAAATATGACACCCTTACGATTGACCAATTCTGGCCGCTTCTCGTTGATGAATGTATTCAATTTGTCCAGTTGTTCACAGTAGACATCCGAATTAATCGTTTGGTTCCATAGAAGTAGTTCAAACCACACCCTTCCAATCCCACCAAACTGACAGCATAATCTTCTTTTGGTGAATATCATCACTTGATGTGGTTTGTGGCGCTTCATCATGCTTGCGTCATGATCGTTTTCGGTTGACGTCATTAGAAACAATCCATGTTTCATCTCCAGTTATGATTTGCTTCAAAAACGGATCATATTCATTGCATTTAAAATGCATATCACAAGCGTTGAAGCGTCTTGTTAAATGAATTTCTTTCAATTCATGTGGTTCTCAAATATCAAGTTTTTTTTTCACAAGTCGTATATGATTATAAATTGTTGATTTTGGTATGCTTAACTTCTCTGCAATCTCACGGTCAGTCACATAAAGATCCGATTCGATTAAAGCCTCGATATCGTCATCATCAAGTTCACTTGGCCGACCTGAATGTGGCTTATCTTTGAGCGAAAAATCACCCGAACGGAATTTGTCAAACCAACTTCGACACTGTGTTTCTTTTAAAGTCTTATCACCATACAAATTATGGAACTTTCTAGCAACCCGCGCTGGATTTTTTCCTTTAAGGAAATAATAAATTAAAATATAGCGAAAATGTTTTTTTGTGGGCTCCATATTAAAATTGACGCCAAGCAAACAAACATAAACAAAATTACGCGACCTTTTTTCTAAAGCAAGCTAAAAGTGAAAGCTTATAACTGTCAAAAGTAAAAATATAATTAAATAGTCACAAGCTGTTCAAAGAAATTGTCAACGCCTCTAACGTCTGTATGAAAACCCGCTGGTTTCTTTTGGGGCAACCCAGTATTACTCGTTTTTTCCACTATTATGCGATTAAAAGAAGTCTTGACCAACTATTCCTTCGTCGATTTAAAATTCATCTAGCAATTTTTGTTAGATTACTTGCTCAATTCCGAGAATCAAATTTTTGTAGCTAATAAGAATTGGAATCAACATGTCTGCATTTACAATCACGTTCCATCCGCATGAGCACAACGAAGTTATTTTTCGGACTAAAAATATTTGTTATTTGCTCATTTGTTTTGCAAGAATAAATAATTGCTGAGGTAATAAGAAGTCAAGTATGCACTGCCACATCCTCCAAGTGTTAAGGTCAAGAACGCCTTTGTATTTGTCATGCTCGGAACGCACTAAATGATTTATGCCATTTAATTTATTGCACTGAAGGAGAAGAAAACACAAGTATACACGCATAAAGAAGAAGAGGAAAGAAATGAAAGTAAAGAATGAAAGCATCTTTTGAATGAACATTAACCGTTAGTGTATGGTTGATACAAAACAACTTTTCCTTTAGTAAAATTCAGCCTAAATTTATTATATGTCACTGCGACTGTGCCTGTGCACCTTCCCTTAGCTCGAATGTGTTGCATAAAATCCTCCTTCAAAGCTTAAATACATATTTAATTGGTGGAAGGCAGCCAATAAAAACTGACACTTTATTTACTTTGGGTAAGCAGACAGGACGTTGCGTTGCAAGATTTCTACATTTGTCGGCACGTATTTGGCATGTGTGCGTGTATGATGAGTTTGCGGAGGGGGCGTATACGTAATCACAGCAATTAACAGTGTGTTTCACAGGCAATTTGTTTCATGATGAACTTTCGACGAAACTTTAAATGAACTTTAAGTAGAAAAAAGAAAAACACATGCACACATACATACATATGCTTATAAAAATAATGTCAAATAAAGTGTGAGTGTGATTCAGGAAATATCTCAGCCGTTTCTTACAAATCTTGTGCACATACTCGTATGAGTACATAGTCGTATGTTTGTATTTGTATTGCGTAATGCGTCATAATATACTCGAATGTTTCGGCGAATAACTTAGAGTTGTATTTATGTAAAAATGTGTATTGCAACTTGAAGGCAGTCAATTTTTATGCACTGAACTCACACCAAATCACTCACCACCACACGCACTTGCATACCTCCCCGGCATCCCCACTCCAGTGTCGCTCGCGAGACGTGCAAATATTTGCTTTGAGTTTAAGTATATGTCATGCATACATATATGAATTTCTCTCAATGCGTATGTATGTGTGTGTGTGTGTGTGTATGCACGATTGAGGTCTTATAAAAATCCACCCCCGGCAATTGCTCGTAAATGGCGAAATTACTTGTATCTGCTGTCAAATTGTAATAAAATCCTCTTTGCCGCTGACATAACTAACGCCCGAATATGTTATGAGCTCTTCAAATATGTTGTGAGTGGCGCCAACTACGTTTTTTCCTCCAATACTTTACATATGAGCATATAAATTTTTTTAAGTGAATACACACAGAACAGAAAGTTTCCGGAAATTGTCATTTCAACTGTGTGCGCTGAATATTTTTCAGCACTTTATTTTTGTAAGTTGTTAGAACTATACTTAATTACTATGCCAAAAAAGAGCGCGGCAGCTGTAGAAATCAGGCGACCTCAGTTCCCTCGGCGAATTTTCTTTTACGACTTCAATCGAGTCAAAACGAGTTCCACGGAGTGGAGCTTGAGCTTTGGAAAAAAAAGTCGCATGGGGCCAAATTCAGTGAATACGGTGGTTGATCGATGGTATTGAACGAGTTTTGGTTTTAAAATCCTTCACAACTACAATACAGCTCGGTGCGATGCCGCATTATCGTCAACCAAACCGCGTATATCGAAAAAAAAACAATTTCCGGAAACTTTCTGATCTTAATTACATACATACATTGGCATTTTCATAACACTGCCTATTGTACTATTCATTTTATATGTAATATATACATTTTTTTTCAAATACCGCGGTCTCTAGTTGAGTTGAGCCTCATGTAAGCGAGTGGATTGAATCATAAATTACTCTTAACATCCATAGAGATGCCTTAGTGTCAATAGAGATAAGCTTTTGGTAGTTTTATTTTTAAGATTTCCATCTTAGGGTTTCAATTGTACATTGTTTTAGTGTTTAACGGTAACCAAAGATTCAGTAAATCATTAATTCACTTCTAGCATTGACAGACGGCAGCGTTAAACCCGATTAAAACTACATTTATCAGGAGTTACAACAGCTAACTTCATACATACCATAACTCTCAAAAATATAGAAAGTTAGAGTAACATTTACATTGGCAACGTTGTTGATAATTAACAGTGAATGAAAATTAATAAACACTCACACTCTTTGTACTAAAGTTAAAGTCCTCTCTCAAGGAACAACAAACAAATTCTACTAGTGTACTGTTATATATGGCAAAAGCAACATCGGATGAGTCGCAACGGAGAATACCACCGCCGATGAAATGATGAGCTGTATGAGATATACGACGTTACTCATATAGTTCAACGAATTAAGAAATAGTGGTTAGGGATTGATCACGTCGTCCGTATGGGTAGCAACACTTCAGCACTTCAATAGAAGCACAGGATCAGTCAACCACCACTCTGTTTGAGAGATCACTTAGTGTCTCCAATTGGTACAGAACGGCTAAGGAAAGAAACGAAAAGCTATTATTAACTCGGCTAAAATCGCCTAAGCAGTGTCTTGCCAACAAAGAATAAAATGAAAATAAGAAGGAAAATAACCCAAAGTGAAAAGGGGTGACCGTAATTAGAAAAATTTGCGTGATTTTTTTACCGAGAGGCTCCCGAATGGTAGCCCTGCTAACTACTTGATTATATTACCAAATCCGACTGTATTTGAACGGAGCATACCGGAGTAACGGCAACTTGCTACCGTGTGTCAACCGTTCCTTAGCCTTTCAGCTCAGTGAATGGCCAAAGGACCAGTTCTAATGTCAACAATAAAAAACCCAGCCTCTGATCTCAGCAGGGGTGAAAAAACCGCCGAAGGACCCTACGTGACTAAACCGAACTCATCGTCTACCACATCGATGTAACCAATTAGACCTTCCAAATCTCTTCGGCTTTTGGGACCCATGGAGAGCATAAAGTTGACAAAATGACACATTCACCAACTCTGTGCATGCTGCCACAGCTTCAAGTGCAGCTAGGGCAAATGACTCCGATCATAGCCCCTGCTATTTCAAAACCCCATTGAGGGTTAAACCATCCGTCTGGGCATATAAGAGTAAGCGAACAGCTTCTACCTTTTGGAAATACTCGATGCCATCCTAGCCTATAATCTGACGGGAGAACAAAAAGCCAAAGCAACAACTAAATGTAAGTCAACCATGGAGTACATGCTCAAATATTAAGCTCTACATCACTCTAGGATGAGGTAGACTATACCACTTCTGTCTTCTGCTTTGACAACACCTTCTCAACAAAAATCCCAGAGAGGAGCGCAACAGTTTTGAATCGTAGATCCGTAGCCAGTTGTGGAGTTTACTCTAAACCTCTTGCTATAGATTTAAGTAAAAGGCTTCGTTTGCCTGTGGCTTGGATTCCTGGTCATAGGGATATCACAGAGAACTGCATAGCCGACGAGCTGACCAGAAAGGGAACAGTCTTAACTGCTGTGAACTGCACATGACTTGGACATACCACTTTCCTAGACAAAGTATCTGCTAAGGCGAACCTTCACCAAAAAGGCCAACAGCAAATGGCAGATCGAGACTACGTGGGATGTGGCAAGATAAAACTAGCCACTAATAAGGGTAAACAGAACTAAGTCTCTACTCCTTCGAAACCGGACCTTTTTAAATATAACAACAAGCATAACATCCGGCGTTATAGCCGCACACTATCTTATGGGGACTCATGGTAGAAGGATGGGCTGTTTTTCAAACGACTTTTGTCGCAGCTGCAGAGACATATATGAAGAGAAAACGGTGGAACACCACCTCTGTTGCTGTCCAGCTTTCAGTGCGGTCTGGAAAATTATTCTTCGATTGGTTTGCAGAGCTTGTTTTTTTCTTATTTAATACAGCTAAAGTTATAATTGGTCAAGGGATTCCCCATTTTTGCTTTTTTTTTTAAACAATTGTGGGATATCCATGTTTTCCTTTTAGCTGTGAAGAAACACGAATATTTGTACTGATTTGTTCAGTTTGTGTATTGTTGTTACAATTCCGTGGAGATACGGGAAGTGCTCGATGAAGAAAGTGCCTCGGTTAAATGAAATTCAGATATTTATGATACAATAGTAAAACAAGTTCATCTGAAATTGATAGCAAACGGGAACCCGTCTTAGCTGCTGCTGGTTCTGTTGATACCTCTTTTATTACTAAAAACAAATAACTCCTCCTTTTAGAACTGAGGATAAGAATATTATTTCCGCACGGCCAGGACCAACTCGATTTGCAGTGTTGTTTTTTGGCCTAAAATAGAAGGCACTGTCAAAAAGCTATAAATTTACTCCTATTCGTGAACTGTGGGATCGTTGGCAAGAACCTCTTCCAATGTTTTACAAATGCCACGAAAATGTCACAATTGGTGAGCAACTTGTTGTATTCAAAGTATGGTGTTCCTTTCAACATTTTATTCCAGCAGAGTGCGATCTGAAACATTGGCTAAAGGTGGACTCCAAGTCGAGCTACGTATGGAAAATACAACCATACATTGATAAATCCAGAAATACTAAGTCTGAGAAGAACCAAGCAGATCGCGTTGTTTTGGACTTTGGCGAAGGATTGAAAGGGCAAAATATAGCAGACGACATTAATTTTCCATATCATGATAGAAAGCTTATATATGTATGTATGTGGGAACAGTTCAAAAAATTAAAACTTTTATTTCTCCGAAAATGCTGACTGTCAAAAATTTCCCTTTGTAGTACTTTACATTTTCATTCAATGGTATTGCGACGCTAATATCATACATGTGGGTTCAGTTAATATTTTGGAATAAATAAAGTTCATGTTTATTATACTTATGTATAAAATTAGTATTTAATAGTTAATTTGTTATAATTTATTTTTATATTTAATTTTACTTCAATTAGATTGTATATTTCGATAACTTTCCTTTACTTTAGCTTTTACAAAATCCATAATTTCAATGCAATATTGAAGTGGGTATCACTCCATTTTGATTAAAGGCGTAGTTATAACTTATCAAATGTAAAAAAATTACAGCCTCAAAAATTACATCTACTGGAATAGCAGCCAATTTAAAATAATATCTCTTATTGGAAAACCCTTTACCATTCAGGTTAGTAACTTCGAAGAAGCTCACATTAATAGAAAGAGCTTCTAGCTGAAGATATGTGCGGTTGGATAGAATTTTGTGACTTTTGAAATAAAATTTAAATTCATGGTATACATACGAGTACATACTCGTATATGTGTAATACATGTTACTTAAATACACCCACAAATATTATTCACATGTCTGCATATACGAGTACATATATCCAAAGAGTAGTTCATATGAACTAAAAATATATATTTATATACACAAGTATATGCAGAGGCTAAGTTCATAAAATTTCAGGCGACAACAAATCAAAGATGAAACAAAAGGGTCCGGATTCACAATCTTTATTTGCGCCACACTTGACCTTTTGTGTGTCCACACACGTACGCATGCATGTCAATATGTTAGTCAAAGCTTTTTGGGCAGACTCTTTTTTCGGCATTCGCCCAAACCGCCCGCGGTGGAAAATATTCTAAAGATAATGATACGAATACTCTTAAGGAAATGAAAATTGTAGTCGACAATATTTTTATTTATGTACCCTGACAATATAACTGTGTAGTAGAGGCAGTAAGAAAGCAAAGGATATCTTGTGATTTAACTGCAGAAGGTCGTCGCTGGCGAGACAGGCACACATAAACATACCTACATACAATATATAGAGCCGCCAATGCAGAGAGACTCGGCAATTGTATTTAATGTAACGTAATGTTTTATGACTGCCTAATGTTTCCTGCGTTATTGCGTACAATAATTGTGGCCAGAAGGGGAAAACGACGAGAGGACGAGACAAATAGGGTGGTGGGCATAATTTTAGTGCGCCACAACACAAGAATTCAATGCGGTCTGAAAAACAGAATTTATTTACATTGCTACTTAAAATATTTACTACAAAAAGCAGACTTGCGTGTATTAGTGTGGTTTTGTGTGCTTATGTTGGTGGTGTCAAAGTTTTTTTTTTCATTATTTATTTATGTTTTTTTTTCTTCATCTCTTAGTATTTTCGTAAAGTTCATTATTTAAGTTCTTGTTTTTGTTGTCGTTGTTGGTGTTTTTTGTTTTGTTTATTTTATAAGTTGCCAATGCAAGCGCATCTAATTACCGCTAAAGTGCAGTTTTTCGGCGTAAATTGCACAAATGTGCAACATTGCACAAATTCACTTAACGTTAAATGCACAAAACGTACAAATTGTTTACGTTTTCTTTTCTGTTTTTGTTATTGGTTTTTATTTTTGTTTCCTCTTTCTTTTGCCATGCAATGTAATAAAAAGTTTTCACCCACCACACACACACACACAAACACTTCCATGCGGCCTCCTCCTCCCCCTGCTTTGCTGCTCTCCGTTTACAGTGCAAATGAGCAGCGAAGCGCTGCAGCAGTCACCGCCAACTAAAGAACATAAATGCAACAAAATAAATAAAAAAAAAGGAAAAAACAAAAAACAAAAAACAAAAAACAAAAAACCAAAACAAGTGTACAAAAATAATAAAATGTAAGAAATGGCAGAAAATAAATATAGAACGAAACTTTAAAGTGTTGTGAGGCTGCAAGACGCCCGACTACAGCGCTCTAAAAAACAACGACAAATTGCACCGCTGCTGCAGCTGCGGTTGCTGCTGTTGCAACAATCACTGCCTGCCTCAATGCCAAGCAACGTGTGGCAGTTACCATAATCAACGGCGTTGCGGTGCATTGCAGCGCGAATTACAACAGCAATAACAATTAATAAGAATTAACAGTGTGTACCGTTGAGAAAAATCTGAGTCAATAAACATTTTTCTGTCGAATCAACTGGCTTGGATTGCACACACTTAGTTCGTTGGCACAGATCAAAGTTAGAAATAAATATTGTATAATATATGTATACGAAATCTTTCACTCTAAAAAATATTTCTAAATCTTGCTAAACAATTTTAGGAAAGAAATATTTGGTATTGACAAATTTTTTTTTTCCCCACTATAAACTTTTACATCCAATAATGCGCACATATTTTGCGCAAACTTAAGATAGTATTCTCCTTTAGAACCCAACAAGCGTTTTTCAGCAGTTTTTTTGAAAGTGAAGGAAATTAATGTGGTAAACGAAATTTTCAAACAACAATGTACTATATTTAAGCTTCAAAAAACAGCTTTTACAAACAAAATATACTGGAATTTTCTAATGTGGTCGTGAGTTTTCTAAGCGGCTGCAGTCTGAACTCATGAAACGGTGCCGGTGATGGAGGCCGTGCGATACATGAACAACATTTTTTTTTTAATTTTTATAAGTTTCTCTTCTAAATGAAAAAAAAATCCGAAGAATTTGAAAAATTTCAAATTTTTTAGAAGTTTGAAAAAAAAAATTCATTTCAAGTTGCAAAAAAAGTAATGTAAATAATGCTTTTGTCCAACTTTTTTAGTTCAAATAGAAGTTATCTTCGATTTTTTCGATCCGACATATATTCTTTTTTGCTATCACCCCCACCGTTTTCTAAAACTTGTAAAAATTAAAACTCGAGAAAACGCGCTTCAAAGTTCTGCCCAAGCTTTGGAACTCACTCAACGCTCCTCTAGCTTCTAAAATATGTCGAAATAACCGCTGAAATTTTGATGACATATTTTTAGATAGTTTAAGAATAGATTTGAGAAAAAAATTTAATTCAGACGTAAGAATTGAGTTGAGTTCAGTTGATGCGGTTACTGATCAGGGCGACCAGCGCACTTAGGCCTTAGGGCCCGTTGTGATACCGCTGTGGAGTACTTCTCATCTTCTCCGATGTACGAATCATTTTCGTGTGCCTTATGAACGATGCGTTACTGTCTAAACCATCCGTTGCTACATCAGCCAGATAATCAAATATTACTCAGGTATTTATGTCGTGGAATGCTTAGGGTTGCACAGTGGCAGAGTTAGAGCTCAAAAGAGTCATGCTTTTCTTCTTATTAGCAGCTTTTACAAAAAACATTGGAAAAATATTTCATTCTTCTACCGTGAAGTCCCTTTAAGCAGTGTTCAGTTAGTATTCCCGTTGTTGAATTAATGTTGAACCGGTCTAGGCGGATTAGATTCCTTGATCTTTTAGAATCCATCTGGTTTTACCTGTTTTGATGAAAGCCAGCTTTAATCTGAGTTTTGGCGTAGACAAGAGTACGTCCACGACGTGCGTAGCATTTTTTGTGGTTAGAGTGGTACCTTCTCTCGCTGTGATCCAGAGCATTTACATTTTCCCATTCATTTCTGTCCGGGATTCTTATGGAAAAGAGTTTGTCAAAACAGTAAGTGGAGATAGTGTAGTCTAACTTTGCTTAGAAACTGCGCGGAAGACAAATTTAGAACCGGTATCACGGCTTTTGATGCAGTCGACAGTAGAGCTCTACTAATTAGAAAAGCTGCCTATTGCTGAATTCTATCCAGTCTGCTCCTGAATGTGTTTTTTTCCAGTTCGTGTTTATAAAAACGTCAGTAAAACCAAGCTAGGTGTCTCAGATGAAGAATTATTTGTATAAAGTAGGACTTAGTCAGCTACGATTTTTTAATATACATCAATGAAAATAAAGACTTTTGATTATGTTATCGAAAAAAATCCAACAAAATTAACTGAACTTAAAAATATATAATCATAGATTTTAGTAAAATAACGGACAATCGCCAGTTGCAAATGTCAATCAACTGAGTATTGTGATTCAACTGCAGCACGAGTCTACGTTTAAAAACAGTTCGAAACTGGTTTTATCGCAGCGGTCAGCTCACTCTCCGCTTCACTCGGTTTCATTATCGACTCCGCTCGGTTTCATTCTCGGCTCCGCTCGGCTTCTACTCAGCTATATCAACACTCTCTACCCATTACTGGATCCTAATACCTAAAGGATCAAATTCATATAAGAAAAAATAACAATAACCTTTATACATATTTATGCCATTTTGATTAAAGAAAATTTGGAATATTTTTCTAGTGTCTCAAGACGCCAGACTTAATCCATAGCATTGTTTATCCTCTAAGACTATTTTATAAGTTAATGAAAGAAAATATATCGAATAAATTTTTCTTAAGTAACTCGCGGATCTGAATTCAAATATGTTGAAACTTTTGTTTACCTGTAAGGTGAGAAAAAGTGAATAAGTGCCTCACGAAACTTTTGGGGCTCTGAGCTTAAAAAAATTAATTTCCAATTTACGAACATTTTTTATTAATTTTGTCATGATACTCAGAAAACCAATTAGGCATTTCATACAAATGCACTGCGTTTGCAAAGTTTTACAATGCTTGCACCATTTTCCACTATCCCGATCCAACTATTCCGGAATTGGATGCTTTAATTTTTCACCTGGTTTGAGCCCTAATTTTTTTGTTAACGAGAGTTTGCAGACTGCTGCACTGCCTGAGATGATGGAGACTCGAACGCACGTCCAAAGGGAAGATCAGATCAGTTGTTTATTGAATAAGGTTTTGTTTTTAAATGTCACCAGACCTTCCCCAATTGGTTCGCAATCCGGTAGCTTGAGCAATTGCTCCCTGCTTCGGTTCTCTTTTTCTATGCGCCTGTATAAAATATAATATAACAATTCGTTGCTGCCATATCTATCAAATATTAAAAAAATGCGGGTCGGGGTATCCCGAGTTTTAACTCTTTTATGAAACCGTCCCATTAGTCCATTCATCAAGTCAATATCGCCTATGTGAGAGTTATATTTGTGGACATTCAGCTTCAATGTTTTGCTGGGATTTCTGTCGTAACCAGAAGCCTTAACTTGATTTGTCAATCGATAAGATTTACCTGCACTGTGTCTTTCGCAAGGTGTTATACCATCAAAGACAGCGACATATACAAATAGACAAAGTAAAGCATTGTTTATCGATGCACTAAGACCCGGAAGACCTGGCACGATCACATGTGGCTATGTGATTCATTTTTGTGCTGCATTATTTTTCGGAGACACAAAGACTTGCTTGCTTAGGCACGAAATCTCTGATAGAGAAATTCGGTTAATTTTCGCGAACGGAATAGTGGCTTATAGCTTGATTCACCGTTTTTGATCTTCTGTAATCCTATCGTAATTAAGAAATCCGAACAAAGGCAAATCCGATTAGATCCGCGAGTTCCTGGTATGTAACAATTGATAATAATTCATTACAAATAATTTGATACATTTTAAATTAAGATTAAAAAAAAATTAAATCAATTAATTTCCCAACATTTCTGCTGTGTTGATGCTCCATTAAACAGAAACCTGAAAAGAAGGACTCATTCCGCCAAATAAAACTTCGTGAAATTCCAATACCGATCAAAATCGGACTTCAGTGTAGACTTTAAGAAGTTAATTGCGTCCTATTGTGGACCTGTCTGCACAGTCATTAGTGAAGACACTCAGTTTACGCTTCAATTCTATGCTAACCCCTTGTCACTCACATAAATGGATTTTTTTGATTTCTAGAATTCGATTTTCTGATGAAAAAAAGTTGCTTTAGGATTTTTGGCTTGAATCTCGTTCTCTGACGAATACCGACTAGTTATACTCGTATACACGGCAGGTATCAAACTAAATAACAACATTTTTCGCCTGAGGTAGACCATCGGCAAAAAACACAAAACAACGTAAAATATACTTAAACTAATATATATATATAAATTAGGTCGACTAAAAACTTCGTTCGGCTTTATCTAAGAGATGGCGTTATTGTCCATAGACTAGTGTTACGTGTACGGTGCTGAAACGTTTTTATTCGCGCTAAAAGTTTATCTTTAACAGTTTTTCAATTGATTGACTCAGTACGTTGTGAGCGCTCGTCAAAGATGGACACCAGCAAAGAGAAAATTCGCTATATTTTATAATTTTTCTTCGATCAAAACGAATAAGCAGCCAAAGCGACTGAAAATTAATTTAGTTTATGGGACCGATACTGTAAACGAACGTGAAGCACAAAAGTGGTTTGCTAGGTTCCGTTCCGGTAATTTCGATGTCAATGATGTGACCATGCGTCGGGAGGCCTGTCGTCGAAAATTGCGATAAAATCATGGAAATAGTGGAAACAGACCGTTGCGTGAGCACATGGATTCAAAAAGAAACCCGATGTTTGGGTGCCACACGAATTAATGCAAAAAAACATGATGGACTGACTTTTAATCTGCGAATCGCTGCGATGAAAAGTGGATCACTTACGACAACGTTAAGCGAAATCGGTCGTGGTCGAAAGGCGGTGAGCCGGCGGAAATGGTGGCCAAGTCAGGATTGACGGCCAGGAAGGCGAGGAATCATCTACTACGAGCTGCTCCCCTGTTGCCAAACGCTCAATTCGGCCATCAACTGGACAGCTTGAAGGCAGCACTCATCCAGAAGAGGCCATCTTTGATCAACAGGGGCCGAATTGTATTCCATCAGGACAACGCCAGGCCACACACGTCTTTGGTGACGCGCCAGAAGCTCCAGGAGCTCGGATGGGAGGTCAGAGTGCACTCACCTTAGATTCCGGACCTGGCACCAAGTGATTACCATCTTTTCCTGTCCATGGCGAACGCGCTTAATGGTGAGAAGTTGACCTCAAGAGAGGCCTGTGAAAATTGGCTCTCCGAGTTTTTTGCCAATAAGGCTTTCATTCATAAGACATAGACTCTCATATTTTGACGAAGATGTTTCCATGATATAAATAAAAAATTAACATGATTTTTTGTTCCACTGTATACCCCTCTGCATGGGTATTTATATATTTACAATGCTTATAGCCGCCTGCACCTGCACATGCACATACGTGTATGCACTTCTCTGTACAAACTGTCACCAGTGTTCCGGTGCGCTCAGTGGGAAATGTGAATGCACCTTCAAGAGTGCAGAGTGAAAATGCACTTGAATTTTTTGATTTGTTTGCCACTTCCGCACCTTCGCTGTGTATGCAACACGCCACCACGCAGCGATGCAGCACAACGAATGCCGCAAAACGAATGCAAAGACGCGCCCTTCAAACTCTGGCAAATGCGAACGCCTTGTTGCTGTTGGGGCGGTAAATATTACATAGCAAACAAAATTTCAAAAATAAAAATAATCATAATGAAAATAAAACTGTTATCAAATAAAAGTAAAAACAAACAGAAAATTAAAATAAAAACCAACAACAGCAACAACAAAGTAAAAAGGACAAAACGGCATGTCAAAAAATCAAAAGGCAACGCTGAAAACTGCTGGGGGAAATTTTGCAAAAAGTTCGCTGATAACCAACGAGTGTCGTGTTCACCGCGTTTATACCTGACGATATCCTCCACCCACACGCTACTACCACGACCATGCCGGTAACTGTAGCTGCATACATAGAACGCGCGTTACCTAGCACGATTGACGCGAATACATATCCAAAAGCTTCTCGACTGGGGCAACTGCGCTGGCAGGTGCCTGTAGTGAAAATACAGAACCTGGAAGATGCTGAAAATGCTCGAGGCTCTATAAAGCAAGCATCGACGTGCTAGTAGACACGCGCCCAAGCGACTTGTCCCGTGTGGGTCCGCCTTGTGGTTGTCGTAGGCGCTTTTTAGACACACAAGACTTTAAAATGTTCTTGGTGATGTCGTTGATGAATTTGCTTTTGTTGCTGCGGTTGATTTTGTTTTTGCTTCTACATACAGTTGTTGTTGCCACTTGGCGCGTGCACCTGCATCAGCTTTTATTGAATCTCACCGTAGGTGGAGATTACACATACACGAGTACATACACTTACAGCGGTATTCCTCGAAAAGAGCGCAGAAAGTATATTTGATTGCTTTTATACTCAGCGTACTTTTTGGAGGGTATTTGAAGATTGATCAGGTGAAACATCATATTCAGTATATGTTGTTTATGTTGTTGCCTTTATTTTAAGCTTTAATAATCATTTGCAATTCTATTTAAAAACTCCAGAGAGTCAAAACACAAACATTTGAAGTGAAGCTAACATCATCACCAAGTAAAAAAAACTAGTCTTCTACAATAAATTTTTGCCACGCTTGAATGAGAAATCCCACTCTTAATGAAGACTACTGGCTGTGTCTGCATCACTGCATTGAGATAGAAGAAAATAAGATATGTTTTTCTTAATAACGCCCAATGTAGACGACGAAAGAACTCAGAGAGGCTATTTTGCAGATCTGCAGATCTTCAGAACACATAATACATTACACAATTCGGAAAAGTCGATCTCCATCTGGAAACCTTAATAAATTTTCTGAGGCCCGATTTTGGCGGAGCCCGAAATATGATTGTTTTAGCTGCTTGCCGTCTACCACAAATTAAGAAATTTGCTTTTACATAATGCCACGCGAAAGACTACTGTTATGTTCGCTTGTTGTCCTAGGAAACTTAGATCTTTCAGGATTCAAATAACCGCAAAAATGAATTGTTTTATATGAGTTGCGGCTTTCCAAAAAAAAACTACTTTGGGGAATATTTTTGCGGCTACAACAACAACAAGAACCACATGTTCCAATATATCTGTATCTGATCCACAATCGATGTTCCAGATATGATAGAGAACACAGTCTCTAAGTTTCAGTGGCTTAAGCTATGATTTGATAAGTGTTGTGACCATTTTTTTTGTAACCTCGGATGTAACCCTTGAAGCGATTTTCGGCCGAGCTCTCTCTTGTGGTGAGCGTTTTCATAGTTTTTCCTACAAATGACGGCCCTGCAGTTTATTCTAAGCCACCTCCGAACAGCTGATGGTTTTTTTTTAAGGGAAACTTTTTTATCTTCTATTGAAATACACTCAGGGAAGGTTGGCAGTCACTGTCGAGGGACGACGGCAATTGGAAAAAATTAATATTTTTTTTAGTTTAAACTAACTTTAATTTAATTTTTGGAAGTTGGTCGTAACAGTTGTCGGACCTTGGCCTTCCTAATGGCAGTACTCACTTCTATCCACTCTGGCTATTTTACTTGCAATAAAGTTGTAAAGTAAACTTTTCGGAAAAAAACTTTTTCGAAACAAAAAAATTCATATTCATACTTGAAGCTTTAGGCATCACTAGATTAGAGGACCAACCAGCAAATCCCATTAAACGTTTTACTTTTAAACTGTATGCATAATTCGGTTCCATCCATACTGAAGATCCTTCCTACTTGTTACTTTTAATTTTTATTTTGCTCACCTGCCCAACCAACTTATAATGATGTTCATTCGCAAGCAAAGCATCAGCCTTTGTGACAGTTGTAGCCGAGCCACTCACACCTTGCCCATTCACTTACCAAAAAAAAAAACGAAGAATATCTGAATATTTAAGTTTTTGTTTTTCAATTTTTTTCGCAAAACGGTAAAAACAATAGCAACGAAAAAAAACACTTCAAACGCTAGTGCAACAATATGGATGATGTCAGGTGATGCCGAGAGGTAGCGAGCCAAGGAGTTAGCACAGACACCACCGCCGTCACATATGCGCCTACAGATGCTCAAAGTCTTTTGGCAGGCTGTTTGGTTCCGCTTTGTGACAACACCTCACATCATGAGAGCACTGACACAGACTTTTTAAAAACACTTTTTTCACTTTATTGTTCATAGGGACATGGTTCCCTTAATTTGAATGCATAACTGTGAACGAGAGTTTGTCATGAACACGGTGAAACAAAAAAGATTACTGAATATTTTGTTTATAATAGCAAAATATATGTACTATATAATACAAGGGGCAGAGGGCCAAAGAAGAGCTCACAACGAAGCTGTTAGTTCGAGAAAATCTTCTGATTCACGCTGGTGTTTCTAAGTAAAATTAAGCAGAGGATATTAACTTTAAAAATTAATGTAAAATCCTTTACAAAATATCACAAGAAATAGCCTAAATACAAGTCTTACGATACTGGTTTCCGGGATGAAAGAATCTTAGACCATTTGTTAAGTCCAGCAAATTGAGGATTTGGTTGACTCAAGTGTGACCATTCTAATGGATTATATTACACTGGGCGGCGGATGCATCCTACATAGAACAGTTAGTCCTTCGCAGTGCCAGATAGAGATTCGTTTAATTGCCACCTAAAGTAGTGACGGTCGTGGTTACCGAGTGGTTATCATTGCGTACTGACATTCGGAAGGCTCGGGTTCAAGTCCCGGTGCCACCAACATCCAAAACGTTATGAAAAATTTATTTAAATAAAAAGTTAAGTTAAATTTTCTAATAGCGGTCGGGTCTTGGCAGGGAATGTCCACTCCTCCGAGTGTATTTCGGACATGAAAAGGCTCCTTGTTAAAAACTATCAGCCGTTCGAAGGCGGCTTAGTATAAATTGTAGGTCCCTCCATTTGTTGGAAAAACATCAAGACGCGAAACCACAAACTGGAAGAGGAGCTCGGCTGAAAATCGCATTAGTGGTTACAAAGCGCCAATTATATATATAAAGTAGTCGTCGAACAATAACCAAACTCTGCAAGTCCCTCGAAAAATGACATTTTTTGAGATAAATGATCGGATGTTTATTTAAATGTAAAGCGGAAGATATGCTACGGTATGCTGTCAATAGTTTCCCCGATTCCATCTCTGCGGTCCTAAAAGAAGAAGTCGCAAGGTGTTAGATCACAAGATCTCGGTGGCCAATTGCGATCACTTCTTCCAAAGATATCACGCTCCGGAAACTTTTCCTTTAAAAGATGGATGGTTTCGTTGCTTGTGAGACACGTAGCGCCGTCTTGTTGAAAACAGAGGTTGTCCAGATCAATACCATCCAAACCCGACCATTTAAATCATTAATCATCTCTCGATAGCGCAATCCATTCACCGTATCTTTGGCTCCAGCTTTCGAGAAAACAAAGTCCAATGCCGCTGAACCATAAACCGTGCCAAACAGTTACGGAGTAAGGACGGAGAGGCTTCTCATCAAAATATCTTGGGTTTTCCGAGCTCCAGGTGCGACAGTTTGCATGTAGCTATCGAGGTGGAAATGGGCCTCATCAGTCAAGGTAATTTTTCCATGAAACTCCGGGTCATTTTCATCATTTCAAGGACCTAATTAGCAAAGACACGACGTTTTTGATGACCGGCCGGCCTGAGTTATTGTGCTAACGAAACTTTATAAGCCTTAATACACAAGTCTTAATAAAAAATTCACCCCCTACGCTTGTGGAATGCCCAATTCCAAACAACGATGAGGAATGGACAAACCTGTGGTTCCTTCAACCCTTTGGGATACAGCAAATCCTTTAGAGCGAATGAAGAGACCGCGGCTGATCTGGCTAGGTCAGGTCGTCCGAATGGATGAAAACACTTCAGCTTTAAAGGTATTCGATGCAATATCCGTTGATAGAAGCATAGGAATAGGAAGACCTCCATTCCGTTCAAAAAAATCCGGTGGAGAGCGATCTGGTTGCGCTTCACATTTCCCACTGGCGCCAAACAACGAAAAGAAGATAAATGGCTGGATGAATGGCGCGTTATTGTTGATTCGGCTATAATCGCGGAGCCTACACCAAAAAAGAAGGAGAAGAATAAGAAGTAAAGTAGACTGCGCATGGGATTTCAATGCTTTTTGTGAAGTTCAATAGATCATTAATATCCAATTTTAATATTTCTCTCCAACCCATGAAACTGGTTTTCTATTTTGATGAAAAAAAAATCTCTTTGATCAGGGAAATTAGAAAAGCCCCTCTCCCTATAGGTATGTTGAACTTTTGACTTAAACAAAAATATGTGTTCCCTTTTCCAATCGTACTTCGTTATGATTTTATCGTTTAAATGTACAAAAATGTACACACATACCTATACACGTATGTACGTGTATACATTTACATATAATGTCAATATGAAAAATAATAATCTTTGTATTTCCCTCATTATTTGAGCTTTTTTCATATACAAAAAATAAAATAAAAATCCTTTTAATAGTTAAAGAGTATATTACACTCACAGGATAAGTAATTAGAAGCACTTCATTAAAATTACACCCACACTAAAGCAATTCGATAAATCTGAGGGGTGACAACACACAGAGCTTTAGTTTTTTTATTAACCCACTTTGTGGTTAGTTTTCTATTTAATGACGGCCGAAGTGGAGGAAGGGACAATTTACTTATGCAATTCAGAAAAAATAACTAAATCAACACAATTTCATGCTTCTTATACATATACCCTCAGGGAAACACATGTAATATCATATCATAAATATCTACAAATGTAAAAGGATAAAAACCATACAAAGTGAAACCTTGAATTGATATTTTTATGAAATAGTTCACACCCCAACATACTCGTACTGATTGGAAGTTAAGTGCGACACTGGAGATTTTGTGTTTGTTTTATTTTTTAACTTTATGTCTGAAAAGTAGAAGAGAGAAAAAACGAAATTTATATGCTCCTTATATGCTCATACAATATAATAGTCAATTCGTACGATTAATAAAAAATATATGCATATATTTATATTTTGTAAAAAAGAGCATTCTAAATATCGGAAAGTTGAAGAAATTAAAAGTTGAATGAGCGAAATGAAATAAAAATTATACAATTCGCAATACCCGAGACATTAGCAGTGCGTACTGCCATTATAGAAAATTTATTTAATTGCGGTCGCCCATCGATTGGGAATTTAAAGCTGCTTATATAGTCAATAGGTTGATCCCTCCAATTTTCGGACGTACCCAACAAATTGAATTTATCGCTTCAGCGATTATAAAGCGCCATTTACGAGGGGATTAACAAAAGGTTGGTAAGTTGACTGAAAAACACCAAAAAAATTCCTTTAGTGTTTATTCTTAACCTTCGTCCTTTTCTATCTTCTCTATATGTATAATCGCCATTGATTTCAATGCATTTCTTTTGCATGTAGATCCACTTCTGAAAACAGTCTTCAAAATCTTGCTTTTTGAGCTTATCAAAATCAGTCGATATTAAAAACCTTTTTTTTTACAATTTTTTTCAATTTTTGAAAATAACCAGAAATCCCAATGTTCTTTACCCGGGTAATATGGTGCTGGACGTATTTCTTCGATCCCAAAGGTCGCAATAAAATTATTCGTTATTTCAGCAGTGTGGGATGGAGCATTGCCATGATGTAGAAAGTAGTAGCGCGTTTGCTTTCCTAAACAATTTTTGAAAACTCTTGCTGATTTTTGTTGCTTAGATTTTACAGATGGGTTTGCTGTTGTTGGGCTCCATACTATGGACTGCTGTTTGGTTCCTAGATCGTACTTATAGAACCAAGATTCGTCACCAGTAACGACTTTACTAAAGTTGCTATACTGATTATTTCCGAATTTGTTTATGAAAAATTGAACAAGATGCACTCGAACCTCATTTAAAATTAGTGGTTTCCATCGAGCAGATTTCATCGTGTATTCCAGATAATTTCTTGGTATTCGAAAGTCACCAACTGACCGAACTTTTATTAATCCCCTCGTATATTAGACTAGATACAGTAATTGAATTAAAGGCTGCATTTATCATAGTTAGAGTTGTGTGACTTGCGTCAAATATCCCCCACTTTGCTCGATAACTTTTAGTCATTTTGAAAGTAATGTCATTATGCCTCTCTTTTCGAAACTCTTGCCCCTATTCGAAAAAAATGAGACAATCAATTTTCACATGCTTCCCTTGAGGTCAGCTCTACAGCAGCCAAATCATTCGCCATAGACAGGGACAGATATTAATTAGCACTGTAATTTGGTTGCTTAGAGCCTCTCAACCAAACTCTCAGAGCTTCTGGTGAGTCATTATCGGTGTGTGCGTTCTGACGTTGTCCTAATGAAAGACAACACTCCTCTTGTTGGCCAAAGCAAGCCGTTTCTGAGCGATTGCTTTCTTCAGACGGTCCAATTTCTGACAATACAATTCCGAATTAAAAGTGTGGGGAAGCAGCTCATAGTGGTTGATGCCAATCAACCTTCGTGGGCGTCAATCCCGGCTTTCCGCCCGTCTTTGTCGGCCTTTCGTCCATGACCGTTTTCGTTTGACGTTGCTGTAGGTGAGCCCCTTATAATCACCAGTCACCATCAGATTCAGAAATAGGTCGATTTAGCTACGATTTAGCAGCGATTCACAAATGGAAATTCTATACAGGAGATTTTTTCTCGTTAACTCCTATTATATCCATACACCGAGCTTCTTTGTGTATCCAGCCTAGTTTAAGTGGTGCAAACTGCTTTTAGTGCAAAGTTTAGCTCTTGGACAATCGAAGCGGTGCTCAGACTCGACGAGTTCCATTATTTTATTGACATTTTCCACATCGTGTAGCATCTTTTACATCAAAATCACTGGAACGAAATCGACGAAACCAAAATTGTGCATGATTGACTGTAACAGTATCAAGACCACAAACACTATTCACACTTTTTGTTGTCAGTCTTGCCTTTTTCTCATTGTTTTTATTCATCTTTGGCATACACTCAAACAATAATTAGTTAAATGCTTTTTCAGGTCATTGTTATGTTGAATTGTTTTTGGGTTTTCATTTAATTGGAACTGTTTCAGACCATATATTTTTTGGAAATAGTGAAAAAATTACAACAATAGTTTTGGACGGTAGAAGTTATAGCCAACACATATGGCACACATGTAGCTTAATGGGATAACCATTGGCTCGTGCTGTGGGCATCCCAAGTTCGAACTCAATTCGAGCAAAAGGTGTCTGGAAAAAGAAGTCTGATGAGGAAACGTGGTGGTTTCCGAAATAGCAGCTATAACTTCTACCGTCCAAAACTATTGTTGTAATTTTTTCACTATTTCCAAAAAATATATGGTCTGAAACAGTTCCATTTAATCGAAAACCCAAAAATAATGAGTTAAGTTATCAACACTTCACCTTTCTAACGTCATCTAACGTAATCCAATCACACTTTTATAATAACTCAATTATGTCCTTGGGTAAGTAAGACGATTGTGATTAGTGCACCTTGCACTAATGGTGAATATGGATGGAAGACACATAGTCGGATAACGGACTCGGTATCCTTCGTACACAGCGCGCTTTGCGGCCCCTCAGAAAGTTTCGAAGTGACTTTTCTTCACCACTGTGGTGTGGCAATGCTCATCGTACCAGCCCTTTCTTCGACGTTGTCGGGAATATACAGATACATTAGAGGCTGCAAATAGGGAATTTGAAATGCTGTTCGAAAGTTTCCTTATACCAAGTTGTTAATGAGTGCTCTTAGAGAGTGGGAGGGCAAGTCGAACAGAAAATCATTTGACTGTCCATTAGCATTACAGAGGTCTTAATTGCACAGAAGTGGGTTCATATCTTTGCTGCGGCCAATTAGTGGTACGAATCGACATTTGAAGCTCGAAAAATACGCACTGCTAGAACTCTAGACAAACGTATGTCTTTCGTCTATCACAACATACTCGACTGGGATATGAGTTATTCAATCCAGGACCGCTATGTCGCTTTTATGCCGGAATCTGGTACTATAGACATCCATATTTCGGGCCCCAGTGAAGTCAAATAGCCTTAACAACCTTAACACAATTGGTTATGTTCCACTCGGAAGTACGTTCCATTGATAATATTCTGTAAGGAAGTCTCTCCTTTGGGCCGTGATAGCCGAGTGGTTAACATTGCGCACTACCACTCAGAAGGCCAGAACTCGAGGCCTGATCCGACCAACATCTAAAAAAGATGTTAAAGAAATTTAATTTAATATAAAAACTAAACTAATTTTTCCAACAGCAGTCGCCCCTCTACAGGGTCCTGGTCCAACCAACATCTACAAAAAGCAATATTATAGAAATTAACTTAAAATAAAAACTAAATTAATTTCTCCAGCCTCTCTACAGAGAATTTCAAACTCTCCGAGTATATTTTTGGCATGAAATAAAGAATCCTCATAAAAAACTATCAGCCGCTCGGAGGCGGCTTAGTATAAACTGTAGATCCCTCCATGCATTTTTTGCTATCATTTCGAGTGGATGTTGCATATATAGTATATATTTCAATTATGTTGGCAGAAATTTAAAAGATAATTTCCTTTACAAGCGAAAAATTGAAAATTTTTCTTTTTTTTTTTTTGCTCAGACTTTCTAAGAATATTTTTATTGCCAAAGATTGAAATTAGTTAACGCATTTTCTCAAAGGGCGTTTAGAATTTTAGCAAAAGTCACGTCACTCTTTCTGTATACATAAATGCGAAGTCAATATTTGCAAATGTCAAAGTTAGATCAACTCAATGCTATTAAAAGCATAACTGCTAAATTTCAGTTCTTTTCAATTTGTTATTTTGTCGCAGATTTCCAAAAAGCAACCGAATGTTCAATATCTTTTACTTTGCATTCATTGCATAGAAACATATACATACATATATACATACATACAACCGTTGAGTTCCTTTTGATCCTTGGCACGCGCTGTAAATTAGCCTCATCAGCATGTTGCGCTGCTGCTGAGTTGCATAACTTTTACTTCATACTACTTACTGCAAGTACTTTCCAGCACTTCCGCTGATCCGCTCAACTTCGCACACATCTTAAAGTTTACAGCACATTTTCATTGAGCTCCACTGCGGTTAACCACCGCCTTCCCACCACAACAGAACTTTCAACTTTTTTGTTTGGCCACGAATATTGAATTTGTTGCATGCATTAATGCAAACTCTTTCATTTCCAAGTATGTGTGTGTGTGTGTGTAAATACTTGCAAATGTGTATGTACAATATATTTGTGTGCTCATAATGATACTTACCATACATGCAACATACCACTGGAATACATTATTTCCGCCGAAAAAGCGTATGCAGTGCAGCGCACTTTTTGCTTTGTTGCATTTCATTTACTCTATTTTATGATAATTACATTTAAAATGAACACTATGTATGCATTACACGTGGGAGGCGGGTGCAAGTAGATAAATTAAGACTCTTTGCAACTTTTACAAAATATTTCTACATGCATAAGTAAGAACAGGGTTATACACTTTGAGGTTTCGAAAATAAATTTAAAATCATTTTTTTCGTGAAATTCATTTTTTGTTACAAAGTTTGAACTTTGTGATTCAAATGACCGCCTCACGAGTTTTTGCAAACTTCGATCAGTTTGAGGTGAACACTTTTTAGGCTGTGTCTCAGCTATAACTTGACGAATTTTGGCTTCCAAAAAAACCTAAAAAAGTGTCCTACAGTATAAAATGGAACGATCTCGTTGGCCAATTGACACCGCCAAGACGAAAGATTAGGCTACCGAAAAACTATCTCTCAATAAAGCCAATTCGCCGGTGTTATGTGTACATGCCACCTCTATTGAAAAAATATACAAATATTATACAAATCATGTTCTTCAATTACAGGCCAAAAGAGTCGGCTATCATACGATCACAACGCTCCAAATTGACAGTCTCGCTGTTGTAGTTTTCAAAGATGTAAGCCCCAATCACACCTCCGAATCAAAGATCGCACCAAACAGTAGGGTTTATGGATGTAATGGTCTCTCTGGCGGCCGCGTTAGCTGAATGGTTAGCATTACCCACTGCCGTTCGGAAGGCCAGACTTCGAGTAAAATGCTTCTCATAAAAAACATTTAGCCGTTCGGAGCCAGCTTAGTATGAACTGTGGGTCTCTTCATTTGTTGGAAACAAGTCCCCGAATTGGAGGAGGATATATACATACATATATAATACTCTCTCTTCAATTATTTCAGGATTCTCGTATCCTTCGCAAGAGAAATGTGCCTCGTAGCTGAAAAATATTTTGCTCGAAAATTCGCCGAGCACTGCTTGTTGTTCCAGCACCAAATTGACGTATGAATGTACAGCATTGAGAATGGTCAGCTGGCTTCTGGAGTTATAATATCTTAAACCAGTTCCAGTTGGACGAATATGTGCACCGTAATCTCCTCTCAAAGCACGAAACATGGCCAGGTTTGAATCACTATTTTTGTGGCAGGCCATAACAATTTGATTTCATTTTCATAAATATCTGATTTTTACCTGAAACAAAACAGGTTTTGTTTGACAGTTAAGTTAGACAGATGTCTAAATACAACCCTGTACTTTCAAAACCACGCATTGAATAACCCTGTATAAACAAATATTTTATATCTACTTTGTATAAACACGTATATGGTATGCGTGGCCGTTTATTCATAAGGGCTGGAGTTACAAGGATACGTTCCAAATTGCTTTACGTAACTGAAAAATAAAAGCAGAATAAAGAATAAATAAAAAATATTTTCTATATTTACCAGGGTTGAAATTTGCCGGGTTTTCGATAAAGAAAACACTTAATTTTCAGAGGAATCTCAAAATTTTTTTATTCAAAGTATTGACCATTGGTTTCTACACATTTCGCCCATCTCTCAGGCAAATTATGGATACCATTCCAAAAAACTTTTTCTCTTTCGAGGTAAACCATTCGACGAGCCATTTTTCGACTTCTTCAAAATTAGCGAAGCACTGCTCTGCAAGGGAGTGTCCCATCGATGCGAAAAGGTGATAGTCGGACGGGGCTAGGTCTGAAGAGTACTGCGGGTGCGATAATATTTCCCAATTAAGTGTTTTTAATGTGTCTTTCACCAGTTTAGCGGTATGAGACGGCGCGTTGTCATGTTGCAAGATAACTTTGCCATGTCTTCGTTTTTCGATCAACGCATGATTCAATTTGATCACTTGTTGTCGGTATCGATTCGTGTTCACCGTTTCACCAGGTTTTAACAACTCGTAGGACACCACACCACACTGGTCCCACCAAACACAGAGCATTGTCTTACGGCCAAAAGCGATTTGGCCTTGCAGTCGATGGACCAGCTTCACCAGGGGAAAGCCACGATTTTTTTCGCTTCGGGTTCTCAAAATAAATCCATTTTTCGTCCCCCGTGACAATTCGATGCAGAAAAGATTTCCTTTCGAATCGTTGAAGTAGCATTTCACAAACGGTTTTTCGATTTTCCATTTGTCCATCGTTCAGCTGGTGTGGCACCCATTTTCCATACTTCTGGATCTTTCCCATAACTTTTAAACACTAGCAAATTGCTCCTCGAGTCACATGTAGTGTTTCTGCCAATTTTTGTTTCGATTGGGTTGGATCAACATGCAATTCCTCGCCTTCGAACTTTTTCGCTGGACCAGGATGTTCATTGTCTGTCAAATCGAAATCTCCACATTTAAATTAACGAAACCATGTCTCACATGTCTTAATCACTGGAGCATGTTCAACATAAGTTTCTACCAGCTTCAGCTGCTTTTTTCTTTTGACGAAATAAGAAAAGCAACGAATGCCGCAAATGCGATTTACTTGGAACGAAACTCGACCTATTCACTGAGGTAAACAAATATGACGCTATTATTTTGGCGGAATGTGACTTGAGTAGGTTAATGCCAATATAAAAAAATTACATACATGCCATTTCATAGAAATTTATACATATTGCTAGCGACATCTACTAGTAAAACCTGCACACTTCAACAAACACACCTGGTATATATTAAATATCGAGCTATCGTCTGAAAACCAATATTATCAACGACTATTTCGACCTTTGAGGACAATATTCTTACGCGGAATATATGGCAATCCAAAAGCTTATCTCAGTATCACCATAGCAGTTTTCTACATTAATAAAATTTCTTCGTAATTACAACTTTGATGCCCCGAATAAATATTTATCGAAATTTTTACAAAAGAGCGATTACCATAAAGATTTCTTTGTGACAAGGAAAATAATCAGGAAGACCTTCCTGGTAAGGCAATAAGGGATCAGGAGCTTTAAGTGTGCTCTACCGTGGGATAAGTCTCCTCAATATCGCATATAAGATCCTATCGAGTATTGTGTAGAGGACTAAAGTCCACCGTCAGACCTGGTAAGTCAACCATTGACCAGAAATTAACCATGCGGCAAATCCTAGAAAAGACCAGTAAAAAGATGATCGGCACACACCAACTTTCGTCGATTTAAAAACCGCCTTCGACACCACGAAAGGTTCTGCCTCTATGCCGCTATGCCTGAATTTGCTATCCTCGCCAAATCTATATAGTTATGTTAACTGGCACGAAGCATCAGAAGTTCCAGCAGAATCAGAAAGGTCCCCAACGAGCAGTTCGATACCATACGAGGTTTTTTTGGAAAACAAAATACGTGCTGGCATTGACATGCGTATTGATATTTATGGGCTCAACAACCGTGGCGTGAGTGCTGCTCTCTCCGGACCGAATAAAGAAGGGTAGGATTTGGGCCTGGTAGTGAAAGAAGGCAAGACGAAATAGCCCCATCATCAAAAAAACAATCATCGCATTCACCACATGCCTCTTACGTCACTGTTGACAGTCATTACTTTGAAGTCGTAGATAACCTCGCCTATTTTGGAACCAGTATTAATACCAACAATAATGTCGGCCTGGAAATTCAACGCAGAATCACTCTTGCCAACAGGTGCTACTTTGGACTAAGTAGGCAAAGTAAAGTGCTCGCTCAACTAACGAAAACAAAACTCTACTCATCTTCGTCCTGTACGAGTATATGGTGAGAAAGTATGGACAAAAGAAACAATCTGACGAGTAGGTGTTAGGTGTTTTCGACAGATAAGGGAATATTTATGGTCTTAGGTGAATACCGCAACCGTTGGGGCGATGAGCTGTACGAGTTATACGGCGATATTGGCATAGTGCAGTGAATCAAGAGACAGTAGTTACGCTGACTCGGACATGTGGATGGATTAGAGAACTCCAATTTTTAAAGTTTTCTATGTAGTACCCACCGGTAGAAGCAGAGGAAGGGGTGTACCTCCACTGTGTTAGAAAAATCGAATTGAGAAAGTCGTGGCTGCTCTTGGTAAGGCCAATTGGCGCTAAACAGGGAAGAAAAGAAAGGAATAGCGCGCGGTTGTTGACTCGGCTATAAACGCATAGGTGGTGTCTACGCCTGTGGTGAAGAAGAAGAAGATAAGCGTTAATTGGTTTAACAATGGAAGCTAATTGATTCGTTAAGAGACTTGAATCTCCTCAAACAAGTTGCTGAGGTGGTTTGATGAAGAATCACTTATTGCTTTGTCCAAAAGTATGACTTTATTGCACCAATCTTGAAGGATTGATAAATACATCAAAGATCTCATAATATAAAGCACAACGGGATTATTTAATAGATTCTTCAAAAAGAAGCTTTGGGTTGGTTTGCATGCTTCAATTTCAATCAGTCACCTCAAGGAAACCTGTAAGAACCTTCCTCTTTGCAAATGCATATGTCCAACGTTATCAAAAGACCAACGTTATCAAGAAAGTACTGCAGGAGACTTTGGTGTATCCGCTTCAAATAAAACTAAGATAGATGAAACAATTTGAAAAGGCACTTCAAAAGGCACAAAAGTTGCCAGACGTAGAAATTAGAAATTTTTAGGTGACACCAAAGACCCTGACTACTACGTCAAAAGAATGTTAAAAGAATTTCAAGCTTTGGGTTGGCTAATAGCTAAAACGTCGTTCATTCCCATCGCGACTACTTTCCAGAAAATTTAGGAGGTGTCACCAAAGAATAAGGTGGATGAATTCACCACCGGGAAGAGGGCGCTCGGAATGATGGACGCTTTAGGGAAACCTTCCGTATGATTTCTACAGCAAAATGTACTAAAAGGAATAACAATGGAGAGAGTAATTGATCTTCATAAGATAACTTCTTTAACATAGAAAGCGCTTAAGCCGAAGTCGACACATTGCCGCTAAAAAGCTGCAGCTTAAAGAGAGTAATTACGGGCGCATCAGGGAACATGCATAATGAAAACATCCATAATGATCTAAATATATCCACCATCAAGAAAGACATTGAAATCGCAGAAAAATAGTACCATCCGAACCCTTTGGCTAACACCTTGGCCCATGCGACAAGTCAAACCTGCCTCCGGAAAAGAGGCAAAGCAGCCTTCTAAAGAGCAACATCAAGCCAGCAGCCCATTCCTACTAATGGGCTTTATATTTTAGTTTAGTTTAAGATTTTATTATTTACTTATTGTTAGGCTTCTAATATCGAAGCAGATTCAATAAATAAATATAACGTTAATGTTTATAAAAGCAGATACATTGTAAGAAAATTTAAGGTTCTATGAAAAAACAAAAGTCAGTTACAAATTCGGATACACGAAGGTTAGATTATCAAAGGCAGATTTAAATAAATACAATTTGTATACTATTCCATAAAATTTTCCTATGTAAAATATGGTATTAAAACTTATAGAAACGCAGAAGAAAATCTACAATCGAGGAGTGTCTCTTTCTTGGACACTGATATATCATAGGAGTTCGATCCATTAGTCTGAAGTAAAATGGATTTTTTTCTGTTTTTTATTCGTACAATTTTTTTAAGTGCCATATCCCGAATCATACGCGAAATTCTGTCTCACTTTAGATTATTTCCGAACGAATGTAAGTTAGCTACCCAGAAAACACTTGATTAAAGTCCGCAAGTCTTGATCAGCTTGAACAAAAATAATCGTTTCTATCCTCTCCAAGGTGAATGGCCGACTGTGCTACTGAAAGATGACAGCGAAGAACTATAAATGTGCTCGCATCAGATTTGTTACACAATAAGGTGATTCCTCACATGTGACAGTTAAGTGATACTACGCACTGAACATAAAGAGAACCCCAGTTTAGCCAATTATCGTAGGATAAATCTTTTTGTATGTTATTTTACAAAAATGAAATGACCGTCACTGGCTATACATACGTGTATAACGGGTGATCCAAGTAGAAGTATTTTTTCAGTAGCCTTTATTTGACAGATCTCACCTGAGTTATGTCAAGCTGTCAGGTTATTTTTGTTCAGTATTGTTTGTCATTTCATCATGGAACGACTTACGCCTGAAAAACGTTTACAAATCGTTCAACTTTTAACAAAAATTCACGTTCTGTAAACAATATGTTTCGGTTGCCAAATTTATGGTAAACATAATCGACCTACTGAGAGTATTATTCTCTACACCACACCCATCTTGAGACCCAGCATCCACTATTGAATAATATTCGACCGAATATACCACCTTGGGCACGGAGTGAAGAAAATATAGCGCCCGTAGCTGAGAGTGTGCAAGAAGACCGTGAAGAGTCGATTCGGCCCCGTTCGCAGCAGCTCGGACTGACGCATTTTACGTCGAGATCTTCAATTAAGAGGGTACAAAATACAGCTCGTGCAAGAACTGATCGCTCGACCTACCCAAGCGGCATCGCTTCGCTCTATGGGCTCTTGAAAAGTTCCAAGAAAATCTGACGTCTTCAAGTCAAATTTTGTTCAGCGATACGGCCCATTTCTGGCTCAATGGTTATGTAAATAAGTAAAACTGTCGCATTTGGAACGAACAGCAGCCTGAAATGATCCAAAAGCTGCAATTTCATACGGAAAATATAACGGTTTGGTGTGCTTTGTGGGCCAGTGGGATCATCTGTCCATATTTCTCGGGGACATATGGTTTCAACAAGAAGTCGCCACTTCCAACACATCGCATCAATCAATGGATTTATTGAGAGAATACTTCGGTGAGCAGATAATTTCATGTTTTGGGCCGGACGATGGACCACCAAAATCGTATGACCATTAGACTTTTACCTGTGGGGTTATGTAAATTCTAAACTCTATGCGGACAATCCCGCTTCGATTTAGACATTGTAGCAAAACATCAAGTGGGTCATTCGCCAGCTACCAGTCGAAATGCTCGAACGAGTTATTGAAAATTGGACTCAACGGATGAACTACCTAAGACGTAGCCACGGCCAACATTTGAAAGAGATAATCTTCAAAAAATAAATGCCAGATAATATTTTTCCCATTCCCCATTTTGTTTAACAAAGTAGGGAACCTCGAAATGGATCACCCTTTACTTCGTATACCACGCATCGTCGGCCGAGGGATGAAAAACTGCAACTTTGAATATTTTGTACACTGCACCGACCGGTGGAAGCAGAAAAAGAGGAGAACCCTGGCTTCACTGGAAATATTGAATAGAGAAGAAGGAACCTACAGTTTGTACTAAAGCCGCCTCCGCCTCAGAGGAGTGGACATTCCCTGCCGAGGGGCGACCGCAATTAGAAAATTTAGTTTAGTTTTTTATTTAAATTAATTTGTTGGTGGTGCCAGGATTTGAACCCGAGTCTTCCGAATATCTGTACGCAATGCTAACCACTCGGCTACTGCCGATCTCGTAAATCTTAGCCTGGGTCGATCATAAAAGAAAGACAGATGTAACATTAAATAAACTATTTCAGTTTTAAGCTTTGCCTTTAATTTAGGTAAGTACATATATGTATATACCTATAATATAAATAATAATTTTTCATCTTCTTTTCTGAAAGCTGGTTGAAGGGTTCAGGAACATTTTGTTAAACATGTTAATATTTCAGCGCAATCTATCAACTCAACCGCTTCTTTCTATAGAGAATTTATATCTTTTAAAGTATGTGCATGTGTTGGTTTATGAAGTCAAACAGTGAAATGAAGAAAATACATTTCCTTGAGTCCTTATCGTTTCAATCTAATGATGTCACTGGGTAAAAGAAAGTCTTGCACGCTTTAAGCTTTAAAATAAAAAACGAAACGGCGAAGCATGGCAAGGTATGAAAAGAAAAATAACTGATCTTATCTATAGTGCTTTTTAAAAGTATTACATATATATATATATATATATATATGTATAACCACTTCTTTATACCAACACAAACGGCCAAAGTTCATAAGCAACAGTTATGTTTGTCTCCTCGTCCAAGAAGTTAAATTGCTCAAATAAAAACAAACAAACAAAAATACAGAATAAAGGGTTGCCGATTCAAAATTTAATGTATTTTGCAATGCTTTCATAACACAATACATATATATCTACATATATGTATAGCAAACATCTGTTGCAAAAAGCATTATAGAGCCAGTGGTTTGCATGGAAAAGCTTCAGTTGCGCCGCTCCCCTCCCCTCCCCTCACAGACGTTCTCACTTAAACTTGCAGTGTATTAGCACACCTATTGCGCCTGCGATTTGGGGCGTGAAAAGTGACAAGATCTCTTATCTGTAATTGCTTTTCGCAATCGTTATTGTTGTTGTTGTTGTTGTTGACTATGTCATTTTTACTTTCCTTTGGTTAGCAAAGCATACGTACGTATAAATATTTCAACGCACACAACTACCGCCAAGCCGCTCGTTCAACACCATTCGAGTATCTATGTATGTATGAGTACAGGCTGCCGAATGCAGCTTTTGATATTCAAATTGCAGCAGCAGTTACTTTTTCCGTATAATAAATTCTTTTCTTTTTTCTATTTTTCAACTTATGTATTTCCATGTTGTCACATATGTACATATGTACATATTTACTTAAATGTGTATGTGTTTGTGTGCCAGTAAGCGTGTTTGGATTTCTCAAGGAAATTGTTGCTTACATGACCTAATTTTCGAATTCACTGCATTTGAAGGGGTCGCAAGAAACGTGCTGACACCAAGACGCTCTAGTGATGGTACTACTCTAATAAGCGCAAAATCGACGAAGAAGGGGGATCTCACTGAAATACAGTTCCATACATACATATTTACTTTTATGGAGAATTTCATTTCTGCATCCGCATACAACGCCTTGAACGACAAATTTCCGCAAATTATCTACAAATGTAAAAATTACACGCACTCAAACATACAAATATACGAGCATACATATACATACGAGTATACGAACAAATATATCTGTAAAAGCAAAAACACATATATGCATGTGTATGTAAATACATGTATACCCACTTGTAAAACAGGTGAAGAGATTCGTCTTAAACACGTAGAAAATGTCACTCTAACTAACTGACACTTGTTGTTGTACAATGAACATAGAACGATTGCTATATTCCGTCACCGATTGCGACAGCGAATACTTCCTTGATGGTGTCAATTCAAAAATCAAGAAAATATGCTTCAGGCTAAGCATCAATTTCAAATACATACATACACGTACGTACGTAAAAAGCTTCTCAAAGTGTTTATCAACATAATAAAACTTAAAACGAATAAACATATTAGGGTGGACCGATTTTACGCCGACAAGGTTCTAAAAAGAAAAATGAATTGTGTTTAAAATTCTTAAAGAAAAACTAATTCATAACTTTAAAGTCAACACGAACAAACTCATTATGAAACTAAAAACCGTGAGGTATTTTTTGAAACATTTTTGCAGTGAATTTCTCAAAGGAATAAATTATAAATAAATATTTTATCTTTCAATTTAAAAAACACATACATATTCTCATAAAAACTTATCAGTAAAATTGAAAACTTTTCTCCATCCCTTTAAAGTCTGCTTTAAAACCTATTCTAAATGATTTATTTATTTTTTCGCGATGACTGTTTGCAATGGAATAGTCATATTGTTCCTTAGAACATTTTGTATTTTTTATATTTCAATTAATTATAGAATTAATTTTTTATTAATTCTAATTTTTTCGCATATAATTTTTTCAAAAGGCTACTTATTAAATATTTTCATATAGAACGCCGCTAAAATAAGAGTAGTACCCGACAGGGTAATTTAACTCTCTATTTCATATTTCTTGTAGACTCCGCATACAACGCCCTAATGAATGCGGCCATACATACATATATACGTACCACTTGAGTTGTGCAAGTTCACACAAAAGAGGGTAGATAAATGCAAATCGAACTTTTAAACTTCAACAGTTAAATGAATAGAGCATTTATTTTTAGTTACTCATTATTTATTACCACAGTTTGCTCGCGCTTTGTCCGTATAAAATTCTAAGATTGTTATAATAAGATTTTATTAGGTTTTTACTTTATTTATTTCATTATAACATATAAACTAATATGTTAAAATATATGAAAAGAGCTTTCTATGTTTTAAATTTCAAACAAATTGAACCATAAAAACCAGGCCCGCTTCCCAGAAGAAAAACTTTTCACCATATTGTTTCCAATATCTATTTAAGCAAAGGGCTACCTATGTAGCAAATTTCATAAAAATCGTACGATTATAAAAAATCCAATGACATGTTCTACGTACCCTCCAAGTATCGGGGTTCTACGATCAATGGTTTATGCTGTAGGTTGGTCCATTAGTCACTTAGAACAAAACCTTTTATATACGTAGATTATATTTAATTTTCATAAACGCCCATTTAATTTAATTCTACTCCAAACGATTAACTTATTCAAGAAGAGAATATAGGTATAATTGAGTATATACCTATTCCAGAGCACAAGATTTTGTTCGGATTGTTGAACAACGAGTATTCGCATACGTGTACTTGTTCAGTGCACAGTCTATATAATTTAGAGCTTTCGTTCGTTCCTTCTCTTCACTGTTGAAAATACAAAGTGAAGCCTCCTACCGATTCGTCCAAAAGAGTGGAGATATTTCCCTTCTGGCGTGCTTTCATCTATTTTAACGGCATGACCTAGCCAGCGAAACCGCTGCCTCTTCGCTAAATTATGGCAACGTCGGCATATAACTCGTAGACGAAATTTTCTACGAACTCGAATCTATACTTGTATATCGATAAGCGTATATAAATTCCATTGCATAATATATAAAAAGATTTAAACTTGTTTTCTGATCAAAAACTCTATTTGTAAGTCGGTGACTTGTAAATACTTTACCAGCGACTTGGAAGCTAAGAATTTCAAGTAATTATTCCAGCAAAACAGATATTTTTGATTTAGTAAAATAAAAAACCAAACACATTCTAGTGTGATTGTTCCCACAAATAATGCTAAGGTTAGATTATGTATTGCACTCACGAAGCTATACTCTGCCGTAGAGCGGAAAATCCATCCGATGCTAGTAGTTAACTACCTATACACTGAAGAAACTCTCAGAGCTAAAGTTTTTTCCAAACTAGACGTTAACTGAGGATTTTGGCTAATAAAGCTTGATGAGAAATCAAAGAAATTGACAATAATATCAAGCCCTTCGGATGGTACTAATTTTTGAGATAACCATTTGGCACTTCGTTCGCACCTGATATACACGATGTGTCCCAAAAATAACCGAACTTTATATTTAAATCATACAACATACAGCGCCATGTATTGAAAATTTGCAACATTAAAAAGATACATTCATCCTCTTTCAAACGCACCTAACTTCATGTAAAAGTGACAGCCATTTCAATAAAACCAAAAGTGTGCTAATGGTTCCAAAAAAAATGGAACAAAGAGCAAATATAAAATTTTGTGTCAAACTTGAAAAAAAATTGAAATTGAAGTTTCAAAAATTAAAAAAAAAAAATTGAAAAAAATGAAGCAGCTGAAGAACATTTCTATAAATGACATAAAAAAATCTATGCATGCGCTGGTTGATCGTTCCAAACGTTGTGTTGAGTCAAATGGAACCTATTTTGAATAAATAATAACTTTCAAAAATAATATAATGTGTATTTTACTATTTTTAATCCAAAAAGTTCGGTTATTTTCGGGATACACCGTGTATATCAGAAGCAGATTATTCTTCTATTGCATATATGGACCCATTCAGCGTATTATGTGAAAGAAAATCCATCATTGGCCAGATACGTCCGTGAAAAGCCATCACATCTCTTCGCCAATTTTAAAGCAACCTTCGATATCACGGAAAGGAGCTGCCACTATGCCATCATGATAAGGAAAGACTTCTCTGAACCTTCCGACACTAAATAAGACTTCAGACAAGGTTATCGTATAACTTATTTAATTTAAAAATACGAGCTTCAGAGTTAAATATGCTAAAAGAGTACACAGTTAACCATATATCCTGTACGTCCCCAAATTAAATAAGTGCAAATATGCATGCTTTAAAACCAGAAAATTTCCGGAAATTGTCATTTAAACTGCCCACACTTTTTTTGTGTTTGTTGGCCTCCTTAAGGGGTTACATACGTCCAGAATTTTCAAAAAATCGATTTTTTTTTTTATAGGTTATTATTCTTTATAGTTTTAGGCGTATTTCTGTGAAAGTCGATTGTAAAAATTTCCCATAGATACAAAGTTATGGTAGAAAATCAGACCGCCCGACGAGAGTTTAATGCACACAGGTAGCTGTCCTTCGTTTGAGGCAGCTGAAAGTTTAAACGCGTTTTTCTCGAAACTACTTTTCCCGGCACGGTCTGCATGATAACTCATACAGTTTTTAACATTTTTTGATGCGATTTTTTTTAAAATATTCGAAAATGTTTTCTCTATAGTCTGTCGAGCCGTATTTTCGATATTTTTATTAAAAAATTTTATGAACATAATTAAAGTGTGACTTTTATGACGTAAAACGCATACTTTTTTTCTAAATTCCGTAAATTGGAAAATTTTTCGAAATTAAAAAACTCGGCTCGGCAGACTATAACTACAACTTCATTTTACAAGAAATTTGTTTATTTTTACAGATCCATCAACATTCCAAGGATAAATGATGCAGACCGTGGAGCAACTTTTTTTTCATTGTACTTTGGGTCACGTGATATTTTATGCACTAATTTTTGTAAAGAAAAATTAAAATACATTTTTTTATAAACTTTAAGTACCAATAAACATTGTATAAAATTTCTTTATATTTATTTCTATTGTTATCCCTTCTGAAAACAGTTTTTGTTTTAGCGCATTTTTGGTGCTGCTGGACGAATGTAACCCCTTAATTGCTATGCCCAAAATAAACGCAATCTGTCAACCAGTTGTTTGCAGCAGCTGTAGAAATCAGTCAACCTCAGTTCCCTCTGCGAATTTTCTTTTACGGCCTCAATCGAGTCGAAACGGGTTCCACGGAGTGATAACTTGAGTTTTGGAAACAAAAAAAAAAGGTCTCATGGGCCCAAATCCGGTGAATACGGTAGTTGATCGATGGTATTGAACAAGTTTTTAGTCTTAAAATCGTTCACAACTACAGTTCGGTGCGATGGTACCCTATCGTTATGAAGAATACAAGCTTCATAGCCCACAATTCCGATAGTTTACAAGGGATCTTTTCGCAAAAACGTCTCAAAACGCTCAAATAATACTCTTCATTGACGGTCTGTCCCGTTGGAATGAATTCATGATGAGCAAATCCGCGAATATCGAAAAAAACGATATCTTTAAACTTACTGTCTCCAGAATCTCAAAATCTGTCTGCTAATAAGGCAAAGCTTTCATTAAACGTTATGCTAAGGAGTTTAATGACCCATTCATTACCAAGTTACTCTTTACCCCACTTTTAAACCCACTTTGAAATATGATTTAGTTGTATTGAGTCCGAACTATCAATTGTATAGTGATAAATTGGAATCGTACAAAAAAATTTATACTGCGATGAGAATAAGATCCTTCCTTCTTACAAAAGTAGTTTACGGCTAATAAATCTGCCTATAATCCATAAAGTAGAAAGACGCCTGGAGGTTTATTTTTACTGAATTTATTAGATACATGGCGAGTTTAACTTTACCCTCCCTTTAAGATATTCCAGACCTTTTAGATCAATATGTAGCTATTTTAATACACATATCGTTAACATTTAATCCTCTGACTCGTTTTTCTGTTTACTGAGTGCTTTAAATAATTAAATAATTTCCTTCCACATTTTCCATGTATTGTAATTTATAGCAGATGATAAACAAATCACTGGCGGATTAGTGAAAGAAGTAACCACTACCTTTCGCTATCGGTCCCGGGTTCAGGGCAGTCCGAACTGTCATTGGTTTTTGGTCATCGGTCTGTTAGATTTTTCGATTATCCTTGAGACGCGTACCTTGGACGGTTGATGGTGAGATGGGTAACGCTGGGTTCGTCGCCAAAAAAAAAAAAAAATTACATATACAAAAGTTTCCCTGATATTTTAAGATCGTACTGTGTTACTAAGCAGTGGGGATGCCAGCATATTTCTTCGTTTTTGCCATAAGTTTATGGAAAACATGGTGAGGCAAAGCTTTCATTAAATTTCATTAAATTAAATCTATTAAAATACTAAAATCTATACATATTTGTTGGCAAGAAGACCCGTACTATTTTCATAACTACTCCTCAACTTCTTTCAAAAGCTTAGCCTAAGTCAGCTACATTAACAGCAAAATTGTTCACAGGGCGTAATCCATGAGAATCTTTTGAGGAAGACGACGTAGCATGACCTAACATCGACGCCGCAGTTCTTTGGGAATTCGTCCTTTCTCCTCATTATTGATGTGGATGTAAAGAGTTACCATATATAACAGGCGAAATAGGCAAAGTGACAGCAAACAATTTTAAAGAAAGTAACAACGAAATACGTAAGCGGCATGATGGCAAAATATGAAGGAAACCACTCTTTAACAACTCCAATTTATACATTTTAAAAGACTAATACAATCCGCAAAAAATCTCGTTGCTTCGTTGGTCAGTCTGATATTCTTAAATTAAGCTTGATTAAATTTTGAAATAAAAAAAGCTCCTCATAAGAATCCTTAGGTCGTTCGGAGGCGGCTTAGAACAGTAGATCCCATCATTTGTTAGTAAAACATCCGTCAACGTACCACAAATTGGAGGGGGAGCTCGGCCGAAAAACTTTTCAGTGATTACGAAGTGTATATGTACATATATTATATCAATATATTATATAGAAAATTACTCAGTGGGAAATAATCGACACCACAGTCGGGAATCTATCGGTAGATGAAAGCTCTAAAGCTCTAAAATATCGCAAAACGTCTTGTTAAGTTACAATTCATTTGTGCGTTTGATTGACACACAATTTTTGTGTGACACGACACGATTCGTACACACACCCTTTGCTACAGAATTGAATTTTTAGCCAAAGGCTTTAAAATCAGTGTGACTTGTGATTTCTAAATGCAACTTGAATTTTTGATTGCTAACCGCCAACAGCGCTTTAAGGGCAATCACTATCGCACACGTACATATGTAAGCGTACACACATCCATTTATTTGTGTATATGTGTGGGAATATTGCACTTGCACTTGATATACAAATGTATGTTTTCAAAAAATATATAAAAGTTCTCTCGCTATACTACCAACAATAATGATTTTTTTCGTTCAACTTGAAATCGTTGGTAAATCTATATACGTATGTTCATGTCTGCTCATAGTGGTACAGAGTGCGTACATACATACAATATGTATTAAAACACCGATTTTTATAATTATTTTTAACTCTTAACTCTTAATCTGTTTATAAAAAATGTTCTTCTTGCCACAACTCTCATTCAAAGACTTAGATATGCATACATATATACATAGATACATGAATCCAAACAAAAGTGCAGTACGTACCATACATATGCACATGTAGTATGACTGTTTTATTCATTCGACTATACATAGGTAAAATTAGCTCAAGTGCTTCATTGATGGTGGTAATTTTTTCATGTTATTAGCGATTTATGCGTGAACTATTTTCAAAGCCTATTTTAATTAATCAAATGCTGGTCATTTTGTTTGCTTTTATCCCGCGCTGTGGATGTTGTTTTGTATTTGGCCTTTGAACAATTTTCCACGCTAATAATACGCGCCTTTGCTTCTCTCATTAAACTCCATCAATTCTTCAGCCTAATAACTCATCCCTTTCATAATTGTTGGGCATTTACAATGAATCAATTTGAATAATATTAAATTGAATTTAGTATTAACAGCGTAGTAGTAACTGGCAACGAGCTAAAGGTTAGAAGACCACTCCAAAAGCTTGGTTAACTTGTAATGAGCAATGAAATTTGTTTTATATTTTATATTGCATTACGACTCAAAAGGAATAGCCTCAGCTGTAAACCAGCGTAAAAGCCGCTATTCTAGCTGTCATTTTGAACAGCTAAAAAATATATATAAATATATGTATGAGAATAGGGATATAATATATGTATTGTATGTACATAATTATGTATTTAATTTACGGTCTAAAGTTCTTTGTCGTTTATCGGTTTTGAATTTCATTGCGTATACTTTAAAGAATTGAATTTAAAGTAATTTTCTTTTCTCATAAAATATTAGGTTTGTTTTTTTGAGACTTAAAATAGAGTAGAGCCGCTCAAGTTCGAGCAGAAGAGAGCAGCTGTCAAAAAAACAATAGAGCATGTTAGAGCAACTCGGAGCAAAAAACTCATGAAACATTTTTCGGGGAACAATTTTCAAATGCGAATGTTTGACTTTTCTGTTGTAAACAAAATAGAAAAATTTTACGATTTTTTCATATATTTCTTATCATCACTTGTAATTAAGCACAGCAACCTTTTCCCATCCCTTTCTTATTAATACTTTGCCTGCTTTCGTTTTCTAAACTCGTCTGACAAAAAAAAATCTAATTACTTGCTCTAAGTTACTCTACTAAAAAAGTCAGAGCAGAAAATCGTGATCTGAGTTGCTCTATTTCTGCTTAGAGCAGACTCATGAAACAAAAAGTAAAGCAAATAAGATCAAGAAAAGTTTTTATGAAACACAATTTTTTGATATAGAGTAACCTGGCGTAACCTAGAGCAGCTCAATAAATAAACCTATTTATTTCTTTGATGCCAAAAAATCTAGAATGAAGGTATCGAAAAGAAAAATAAAAGCAATAACTAAACCATTTTCATAAAGACTAAAGTTCCAGACTTTGTTCTAACATTTTCAAACAGCTCGAACATTTGAGCAAGTAGTGCTCGCTTACTTGTTCATTGCTCATTGTTTTTTATATAATTTTAATCATGATACAATAATTTAAAACTTGTTTCGGCATTTTCGTGCTACACTTTTCTCTTAAAATTAATTTTAAATAAAAAATATGAGGACAATTTTTATATATTTTTTATTGCATTTTCCAACCCCTGATGTGGACTTTATCGAGTGTTTGATTTTCATGGTTTTTGTATTATAGGTATATACATATATAGTGTTATGCATCTGCCTACAGTTTAAACTAAGCCGCCTCCGAACGACTGATGGTTTTTTTACGAGGAACCTTTATTTTTTGTCCGAAATACACTCGCTGGGGTGGACATTCCTTAACTTAATTTTTTAATTAAATTAATTTTCAATAACTTTTGGATGTTGGTAGCCCCGTGATTTTTGTATTACCACCTTATTAAATTTTAAGAGATATTTGAAGTAAATTTTGTAAGCCAACAGGATATTATTTTAATAAGTATTGGGTTTTTAAAGCAGTGCAAAATCATTTTAGAAATCTCATAATTACGCTAAAAGTCGTCTTGAAAAAAAGTAAAGAATTTTCAACTCTTTCCATTTTCTAGCAAATCCTTTCTTCTGTCGCCTAAGAAAAACGGTTTGTGTTTAAGCGTGTGCTCAAAACAGTAAAAACAAATGAACCACTCCGTGCTGTTTTAGCCATCACCTCCTTTGTGCGCACCCTAATGTACCTGCTGCAGCAAATATTATATAAGTCGTGTTTGCCAAGCGAAATACGAGATTTTATATTAATACAACGGCAAGCGTGCATGGGGCGTTACAAAAACTAATTTAAATTAATATCATTATAAACTATATATGTATATATCTGCTTAGAAGATAACCACAAAAATAATTTAAAAATCTCTAAGTTGAAAATTTTATAAGTGGCAAGATCAAACATTTCTGAACAAACACGTTTAGTGTCAAAAATTTCGAAGTGAAACTACCTAATAGAATTTTTGTAACGTGATTTTAATTTTATTTATGCAAAGTGTAAAACTCATTAATATACTAAAGAAGTTTTGACAAACAAAAAATATACGAGTATTGTTTTAAATTGTAATATTTTAGTATCTTTCAATAATTTTGCCTAAGTTTAAATTATCAACATTCCAGATATTGATGGAATACCACTTCATTCATATAACTGTCAGATCAGGGGGACTTGCAGTGTCCCTTTTTTTGTTCTTTTCGTCCCAAATGATGCAGTTTTATTTGTTAATACAGTCACCGAGGTGAATATGAACATCATGGAAAAGGATGATTGTTCGGTAAATATTCTCATTCTCTGCCAAACGATCTTTAGCGAACTGAGCGAAGCGAAATCGCTCTTGAAGCTGATGGCCGATCGCGCACACTTTAAACTAAAGCAGCAATAATTTCCTTGGAACGACGTATGCGCTGCATAAATTGTTCGACAGACTGCTTGGAAAGCGAGTTATTTGGCTCTATATCGTAATGTAAGTTGTTATTGAAGATTCGACAGTTAAAAAGCAAACGCTAGATGGCTCATCCTTTATTTATTTGCCGGAAATATGCAGCTTTATAATTTAATATTTAAACTATGGTCCGAAAAGTCCAGGGCCTAACGCAGAGGTAGCAATAATGAAACTACATTTATTATCTTCAAAACAGCGGATGAAAAATAATTTCTTGTTTTAGTTTGACACGGATTCTTAAAAAGAAAAATTACAGTTCATGGAAACAATGGATTGTAAAGATTCTATAAGGCCTACCCTGATTAGAACCAACAACAAAAACGTTGGTTTGTGATTTCAAACTATTTTGCGAATAAAATTTATTATTAATTCAAATTTAGTACATCGCAGTCGTATATGATTCAATCTTCAAAACTTTTTTTAATCGCATTTTCCGAAACGAAAACGAGTTCTCTTTTATTTCTTCTACAACTAATGCCTTTTATTTCGGGGTTAGAGTACAAAAACAGATATTATTCATCGAAAATTGTTTTACTGTTTTCCAATATATTCTCCATAAAGATATATATACTTTTGCATGTGCTTGAACTAACTGTCGAATCACGTTTGCCAGTCTGATTGAAGTGCCTTCAAAACATACATTCTGAAGGCATCTAGCGCATAAATAAAATTCGTTCGCTCCCAAGCCAGGACAAATCAATGTTTTGTGGGCTCAAAAATGCACTTGTTTCAGTTGACGTGTGAGAGCTTACATTGTCATATTGAAGAGTTCTCTATCTTCGACACTTGGATTTCCTGATTTCTTGAAGGACAACTGGCAAACAAATGATTGTGTAAGACTTTGAATTTACTAGTTCATGTTGTTTCAGTGCATCAGTAGTTTCCGAAACTATAACTGATTTTGGACGACCTAACGAAATTCGTCTTGGAGTGATCTACCACCTCGATTGAAATCACCATACCACCGCTAAACAATGGTTCTTCATGGCCAAAAATTAAATTAAGTTCATCGATACACTATTGCTGAGAAAATGCACATCGAAAGTTGTAACAAAGAATCGCGCAAAAATGTTCCCGATTTAATTCCATTTCATGGCCGAGATGAATACTATAAAGAACACATATAGCGCTCGTAGGTCAAAATGTACGATAAAGTTGTCAGTTGCCATATTTGCAACCATAGAGTTACCAAACCTCGATATAAAATATATAAGGTAGCCGACGTCTTTACTGAAAGTGTTGCTTCGAAATGGTAATGGATTTCTTTCCACAAAACTGACATTTTTCGAAAGAATGTATTCCTCAACCACCGCTTTAACGCTCTGATTGATGTTCTTTATTTACCATCTGTGCTTTTAAAAATAGCACAACAACGAGAGACAGCAGCTTTGAAGCGAGACACTATACCGTGGCTATCGATCTCAAATTTAAAATACGTTTTTCAGACACCATTTCATTTTCTTAAGCGTTGCCTTTTTTCTTGGGGACATTGACAGCCGATTTTCTTTTCCTTCGATAAACCAAATTATTATGACTGTAAAATTTGATTTGAATTCCTGTTCTTCATTTCCATATATGGTACAGCCAAATGTTACTTCATCTACCGTTTGATAACTGATAAGAGAACTATCGAATGCTTATAGCAGTTAACATATTCTTTTGCAACAACCCGTATGAGCTTAAAGCTTTTATAAACCGTAAGCTACGTAAGCTTTATCAATTACATAAAACCAGCATAGTGTGCTTTCAATGTTGAACTTTGAATGTAGAGCTTTTAGTGTTGAGCTTTCAGAAATTTGGTAGGAAAAGCTTTCAAAATGGTATAAGTTTAAAAAGTTTACCATCAGCAAATCGTATAACGGGACGATATGGAATTAAAAACGATTGCGTGCCACAACAGGGTGATGAGAGAATAAAAAATTGGACCACAAAAAAACGGTGTTTTGCTTTAGTTGTAGTCTTAACGACAAGTCATTCAAATTTATCATAAAATTATAGAAATATAATAACATTTATATTAAATGTGTTTAGTATAATTAAGACAAAAATATATTAGCCTTTAACCTTCAAATAAAATTCCCTTGTCAGTGCTGAAATTAGGCCATAGATAGAAAAGTATAATATTCTTATAATTTTCACGACTATCACCCTTGCTGTTAACTACATATCAATTACATTGTAGCTTGGTGTTTTCAGTCCTGAAATCTTCTCCCTACCTGCAAGCCATTACCCCTGAATGAACGATTCGTCGAACGGCTCCTCCTCTTTCTAGCGTAGTTCGAGGCCACCTTATTATGTTGCAGATTTATTTAGAGTAAAGCATTGATCTGGAAGATATAGCTCTGATTCCCCTCCGTTAGTTTGTATAGTAGATACCTTCCAATCCCACGTAGGTGTTTTCGGGTTATGTGTCAGCAACAATAGCAGAGCTTTCTTTGACGGGATCCACACTTCAGCCATTGGGATCGCAGCGATCAACCATCACCACCAACTTGGAGTCGACTTGTTTTTGGAGGTGTGGAACCACTCCCTTCACCCTTCCCTCTAGAGTCGTCGCATTGTTGCATTTAATCATCTTAACTCCGCTAAACCACCCTGCAGTATCGAACGGCGACATGGTTTACCTAGTGTCTCTTACATGAGTCTTATCATGAGGCTTAGCAGCTCCTTTCCACCAATTTCTACCTATCGGTGCTCATCTGACCATAAGGTTGTTTAGTCAGGTGTTGTTTGGTCACTTCACTTAGCCTCTCTGCAGGTGTTGGAAGCCATGTATTGGTAATATTTGCTGCCCTTGATGTAGAGTGAATTTCTTCGTCCCATCTTGCGAGCTTTTTAAGTTTTTTGTGTTATTTCCTGCCGGTTTCAAGTCGGTTTATCAGAATCGCTGAAGCGTAACCGCTACGACCTCGGTCTGCTTTCTAGCTATGGCTTAAAGTTCCCTCTGTCTTGTGTAGATTACAGAGCTCATGCCAACTGAATCGGAGCCATCTCTGATCACCTTTTATCTGGGGGCGCAATGGGCCCTTATTATTTGTGTTTTAGTTTGTTCTTGTGTTCGTCTTGCTCGTACGACCACCTGTCCGTCAAGGCAGACTCAGCGATCAAAGTAGTGCGTGGAAAATTCCACAGTGTACTTCAGTAGCGCTCTTTGCACGGTAAGGTAACCCTTACCCCCTAAGGCGCTCCGGTATAAGCTGGGCTCCGTTTTAATCCAGCCGTGATTACCGCCTGGCCAGCAAACATCACCACGGAGACTATGCAAAGTGCTGGGTAGTGAAGCGTTCCAGCTGGAGTATCTGCCACGCTCTTAATTAAATTTCAAATGAATTACCAATATTTACATGTATTGATGACTTGCCCGTGGTCCATGCAAATGTGGCCGTTGGGCGCATTTTGTTTTCACATTTCGTTCGGTTCAGTGCACGCGTATTGCAGCAAAACAAATGCAATCGAAATAAATACAGTGGTTATAATGAAGGCCCAACCAACAAAAATATGCAAAAATTGTTAAATAACAGACGGTGGAGAAATGATAATGCGAAACATTAAGTAAACAAACAATACGAGTACAAGCAATAGTTCATAATAAGTATGGTATGGAGTGTTGTGTTCGGCTTATGCTGTGTGAGTAAGACACTGCGAATGAAAGAAGGTAGCGGAACTTAAAAAAATTACGAAAGGTGGAGTTTAAGAATTTTTGTAGTCCGGACGACAGAAGTAAAGCTCGAAAATACTGTGAAAAAATGCGGCAGATTCTGAGATTTACCTAGAGACCAATGTTCAGAGCATACTGAGTTATGAATGGTACACTTTTTCAGCTTACTTGTAATAAAAACAAAACACCTGTAGTTGGCAAAACCGAATACCAAATTGATAAGGCTAAAATCAAATTTATAATATCCAAAAATAATGAAGGAATATCCGAAAATCAAGAAATCGACGTTAATTATCGTGGGATATCTAGTATTTTAAGTGAAAAATTATAGCCTCCGGCAATCTGAATACCCTTAAGGACTCATTCACATTCGGTCCGGATAATATCCCAAGTAGGATACTTAAATTTTGTGTTGAATCTCTATATATACCCTTGACGAACATGTTGAATGCTACATTAAAGCAAAATTTATTCCTTTCTTTGTGGAAAGAGTCTTTATTTAACCTCGACATAAATTTGGTAGAAGATCTTCTATAGGGAATTACAGCGGTTTGCAAAGTTATGCTCTATCCTTAAAATATTCGAAGTTAATACAACAGATCAATTAGTCCATTCTGGATCATCAATTATTTACATCTCACAACATGGCTTTTGTTAAGGCAAATCTTCCTTAGAATTCACCACCCATACCTGTAATGGTTTCAAAAATGATTATCAAAATATTATCTACACTGCCTTTCATTGTTTACTCCACTTTAAACTCGATCACCGTTGTTTCTCAAGTGGATTTCAACGTACGTGACTGGTAGAAAGCAAAAAGTAAGTTCGTTCTATTAAAGATAGAGAACTTTTGCATATGTGTTTCTCTAGAAAATCTTTCCAATCCTTTGCCTATATGATTTATAATCCCAGTGTTGAACAAATACTTAGAAATCCTATAAATACTTGTGCTAATACTGCAAAAGGCTATGGAGTTCAATGACCCATACATTACCAAATTACTCTTTACCTCACATTTGAGATCCACCTTAGAATATGGTTCAATTGTACGCACTATTAATTGTATAGTGATAAATTTGAATCTGTGAAATAGCAATTCCTCTTATTCATGTTAAGAAATTTAAAGTGGGATGCGATTAAGAACCTTCCTTTCTCCAAAAGTGGTTTACGTCTCATTAATCTGCCTACTCTCCATAATCGTGGAAATATGCTTGGAGTTATATTTTTTAACTAAATTGATAAGTTGTGTTATCAATAGCCCATTCTTACTCAGCGAGTTTAACTTTCCTATCCCTTTAAGATCATCTAGACTCTTTAAGCCCCTTTCATTGCGTTCGTGCCGTTTTAGATGCTTGTGCAACAATTTTAACATTAATTCCGCCAGCATTGTTTCCACTGACTCGCTCTTCTGTATCAAAGTCACTTACTGAGTGCTTTAAATAATTAAGTAAATTCCTTCTTTTCTTCCATGAAATTTTTAGCATCTGATGAACAAATCTGTAGTGAAAGAGGCAAGTGTAACCCAGAGCGTAGATGTCACTTACGAGATTATAGCCGAGTTAGGAACAACGCGAAAATCATTTCGTCTATTCAACTGTGTGTACGCAAACTAGTCCCTCAGTTTTTGAGATATTTTACGATCATTTGTCAGAACCAAATCGGATCACTATAGCATACACATACCTATGTAATAAGTTTTTCAGACTTGAAATTTATGGTCATATGGTCCAATATAAAATTGTTCTCAAGTGTGAGGTATTTAGTAAAAAAATCAACGTCAGATAACCGCGAAAATTGGTATTTTATTAACGTGTATATAAAAATAAGCATTGTCACTGAAGGTTGCCGAAATCGGATATCTTAATGAAATAGCTCACTATAACCATTTTTTCAGATATAATTGTCTATATTTCATCCTTAACTGAAATACCATAAATTTGATATGGTCATGACAGGTATGTTCGAAGACAGCTCATTTTTCTGGTTTTATTTTAGTTTTGCACCAAAATCGTAACAACTGCAAAGCACTTTAAACACTCTCCGAGAACGACAATGATTTAGCTCTGGGATCCACGTTCTAATACATTGGAACTAGTAAAAAATAATCCATTATTTTCCAATTGCTTTAGTGATCTGTATCTCGCATTATATGTACCTATACCATAAGTGCGAGATACTGATACGTGCAATATATAAGGGGAATTGTGTTCCATCAGAACAAAGCCAGGTCATATACATCGATCCAAGAGCTTGGTTTGGAGGTCGTTATGCATCCACCTTATAGTCTGGGCCTCGTACCAAGTGATTACCATCATGGCAAATGATTTGAGTGCTGCAGAGGCACTGACAATCAATGGTACCAATTTCATGCCAATGGGGAAAAAGATTTCTATAAGAGCAGCAAAATGACATTATATTCAAAATGGCTAAAATATATTTGACATTAATCGGATAATTCTAACTATAGTGAACAAAACTTTCAATTTATGAAATATTAATGGATTACTTTTTACTGCAGCTCATATTTTCAATGCTTTCATTATCGGATTTCAAATGAAACGTGATATATTTTTCAATGAGTGTGCGTATAAATATATGTACATACATATGTTTCTATTTGCTTTCACATGTACATACATACATTTTTATTCTATTTACATACATTGTTGTCTATGAAAATGTATGATGACTTTAAAATATACATTTCTAATGTCTATAAGTATTCTTGGAGGTTGGGTATGTAGGTACAACTGTACAAATATGGAGAATATTCATGTTTACATTGAAGCAGACAAACCAATTGGGAGAAAATTGTACATTATGCATATTTGATAAGTCTAAAAGTTATTCATATCTAATGAAGAGCAAATGATATCTTCATAGGTAAATAAAGTTCATTGTACTTTAGGTAAAAGCAATAAATATTTAAAGAGAGCTTAATCGTGTTTGCATTTAAGATGAATGCTGTTGTGACGAAAGATTTACACCCCATTACACATATTTATATCAGAAAAGCCATTAATTTGCTGATGGTTAAAATGAGGCGAAAACTTTTTCAATAACTTGCGAAATAAACAAACAAGTGGCTACTTTCATATTGAACCTTTTCCCCATATATGCTAAGTTAGTTAAGTGGATCGTTATATATTGTAGAAAATATAATTATTGTATAACAAAGTACAAATTGTTAATACCCAATACTTAAGCCAAAAAAAAAAGAGTGATGTTGTCATGGCACCCGTAAAAATAAAACACACAAAAAGAAAAACTTTTTACTTATTTCTTGCCTACAAATAAAATCGTGAAATAATTGATAAATTGGTTAGAGTGGAATGTAATGTAGGTATACATACGTACATATTTATTTCCACTCTTATTTTAAACTTAAATCGGTTTTTCAGTTTAACGGCTTATGTTCAGTTTTCATAATATTCATTTAGGCTTAATTTTTTTTTTTCAATAAAACTTAGATTAGTAATTCTTTCTTTTTAGTTTGAATTTAATATATTTTAGTATAATTAAAAGCAACACTTTCTAGATTTTTTTAAGGGATCACATTTATTTAGAATTTAAAAAAAATTGATTTTTTATTAATTTCGTTTTCGTAATGTACATTTAAATACTCTGAAAATTTCAAGCTGATCCGACTGTTCTTTTGGAAGTTACTCACAAATCTGTAACGACCCGTCATAATATTTAAAAGCGGTAAGCCGGTGCCGGCGCAAACGCTTTGGAAACTTCAACATCGTTTTTCTCAAAATTATGTTGTTCAAGTCGGTGACCAAGATTTCTCGAGAACAGCTGAGCGGATTTTACACGGACTTCTGAATAATATTTTCTAGTACTCAATCGAAGCTCCATTACCGATGAAAAGTTTTTCTCAGAAATACAATGGTCACCGCAAAACGCCCTTTTTTGGGAGGGGTCCATGGAGATCTGCTATAGAAGCTTCAAAAACTGTCATTTTTATAAATAAAAAATTGCTGACAACTCTTCAAAGGTGCCATAATATGTGTAAATACAAATGCTCAATATAATAAAGCTAAAAGTTTCCTCGCGAAAAATGTTTAAAAACGTCATTTTTTAGGGCTCCTAACTAGATGTAACCCCTTAAATTATCAAATTTTCAAATTTAAATTTTTCATGTTTACTTATTAAATTTTAATTGTGAAGCGATCGGTGATTAAAGTCATTATACAGCCTCAAAGTAGGAAAACTTAGCGTATGTTTCCGGTTTGAGTTCACAGATGTGATCACCTGATCGATTCCGTTTTTTACTTCACTTGCACTTTTAAGCGCAGAGTTGCATGTTTTTGACTGACATTTACATATTACTTAAGTAAAACACGACTTCCGATATTAAACTAAGTCTCCACTGGGTAACCAACAAACATCTGTTCGGAGGCCAGCTAAAGTGAGAAGGAGGATCCACTCATGGTTGTGCGCAGAGTTTGTGAGCCACCACATAAAGCATATACACCAATGAGAGCATATAATACAAATAAACCTCGGATGAGAGACCACCTCCTTTGGATGATGACATCAGCAAACGTTTTAGGGATCACGATTTGAAGGCATGTACCTGGAATTCAGTGTCCTTATTTCGAAAGATGTCTCCGCACTGCTGATTGATGTCCCCGTAAAATAAATGACTGCGCTGTTAAATTCATAACAACATTCATATAAAGGACCCCATCAAAACGTAGTTCTTTAACATTGCACTCACACCCGGAAGAAAAAGAAAGACGATGTGAGCAAGGATGTTTTTCATGGACATCTGGAATGCACTTATGAGTGTTCCGCGTCACGTTGTTTAAATACTTCGTAGCAACTTTAATGAGTGGGAGAAAACGGTTTTTATGGTACTGTCTGCATGGTGAGAAGAAGAACTATGGCCGAAAATACGATTATCTGTGGCACCAAATTTTGGCACAAAAAAATTCAGCAAGCTACATGGTTTTCGCCTGATTAAAAATCTTCTACGTACCGAGGATCTAATGTCTACGTTACAGGTTCAACATCGAAAACATATATTTATAGCAAACACCCTGCAGGGTTTCTCCTCGTTTTGCAAGTCGAGCTCGTGGCTGAAATGCGTAAGTATGAAGTGCTTGTGAAGCTGGCCGACATTAACTCTGGAAGATTCAACGAATCACAGGAGATTTCAAGACTAAAGTATACTCATGTAGGAATCAACAAGACTATTTAGTGACCTAGTGTATGTCTAGAGCATATTTTGTGTATGGAGGGCACACTTCGCTAGCCTGCTGAATGGTAGTAAAAGTGCATCACTTGGAGTTGATGAGCCGGATCAACCAATTCAATGGTGATGGAAAATATTATGAAGCAGTACGAAAGGGACTAAGCAGCGAGAGCCAGCAGCGAAGAACTGCCAATGGGCTTCTTTGCATCAAATGGTTGGACAAAAGCATACTCGACGTTGATAACCGCAGTATGCTCTGCACAAACCATATATAGGTGGCACTCCGGTCTGTGCCAATTACCGTCCGGTCTCCCTCATACCGTATATAAAGCTCTAACTAGGATATTGTGTGAAAAATTTAAGCTCATCGTCAACAAACTGATTGCACACTGATAAGGTGGCTAAGGATTTTGGAAAATAATCAATACACGCCTCCTTTTCAACGACCTTAATGCAATATTCAAAAGCAGCTATGCCTTTATGCCACCATGTCTGAATTTGGTATCCTTGAAATAAATAGTCGGCGCATAGTCATAACTTCGATTAAGGATTGTTTTCGAACTTGACCGATCAGTAAGTCATCACCGTCACGACTAGCAACGACCAATTTTAGGACACATTTACTGTTAATTTACCGACCAGTTTCATGTTGAAGATCTTGAAAAATAATCAGCAAAAGAAATATAATTTTTCTTGCCTTCCTGTGTTCTTTTCGATGAAGTACATTACCGTATTTCGATATAAACACTTATGAGCATAACAAAATAATAATTCTCCTCGTCAGCGCGTAGTACACATCTTAACATATTTGATATAGCAAGGCAATCAATCAAACATGATCCCTCACTTTCCTTTCACTTGCATAAGTTTTATTTAAGAAACTTTAATTTTTCTTTATTTTTTCTGTGTTTTCATGGTCGATTTCATTTTGAACTATTTTTAAAACGATGCAGTGAATGACATGCAGCTTATGAGTGATTGGGAGAAAATAAAATAAATATTTCAAAAGCATAAAGTATTTCTTGGAAACTCCTTAAACGCATTAAAGTTAAAAAATAATACGATGGAGTGTTTCTATGTGTGGGGCATAAAGGGTGGAAATAAAAAGGCAAATTATTTTCAGTTAAATAAATATATTTACCTGCAAGTCGATTATAATTTTCAGATCTTACAATTAAATCATTTAAAAAAATTGTACATTTTAAAAAGTGTTCAAAATATCTCCTTGATGTCAGCATCAGTGATAAGTTTTTTACCCACAGCTCTTTTTCCAGTTTTGGAAACACAGTTTTTTCAACTTTTTAGATAAGTTTCGGCGTGGCCACCCAGAAACTCCTGTCCAACCTCGGGTCGTCTTGAAGGGATCATCTTCCCCGTTAACCGTTAACCATAAATTTCCCAATTTTGCCAAACACTTTGAACTTTGCATTTGGAATGGGAAATATTCAAAGAGAGTTTCATATAACTGATCATCTTGTTCCCCCTGACGTCCTTGCTAATATTGTTTGGTAATGAATATGTTGAAACGACGAAATGTGCCTTAAAATAAAGCCAAGACTAAATTTAAAATTTGCTAGTTAAATAGCGAATTATCAGCTAGATCTAGCTGAACTTAAATGGCAACACTGATTGTTATTAGCCGCTTAACTACAATATTATGCCACTGCTTCTTCAACTGAGATAAACGAAATATTCTACCATGAGACATCCACTACTGAACAGAGGTACCTTGAATTGCTATTGCTTGTTGTTGTAGACAGTCTCTCAGAAAAGAGACGAGTATAACGTCACAAAAGTATAATAAACTCTTAAATGTCAGTCATTTTGCAGCGCTGCCACCCTTCTTATACGCCTATTTTCTTTCGTGAATCAATGCTATTATTACATTGCTCTTTGGTTTTTAACGTATCACTTAATGCTTTCCATTATCAGCACCATTCCTTGCCGCGAGAACCTCCGCTTGGATATCTTGTACTAAGAAAGATATCAAAAAAATGGGAACAGATTTTATGATTCTGATATTGTAAAAGTCGATCATGTATAATTTTGGCAATTTCGGCAATTTTGATGTATGGTAAAAGACGCTCCGGGGTGTTGAAGACCAAATGTCCATAAAATAATGAAACTCGACGAAATTGATCATCATGCGAGTATTGTTTCGGTTTCCCATGAGCTGAACCTTTCACAAAAAATAGATTAAATCACTTGAAAAAGGATGGATATACAAAGAAGCTCGTTGTACGGGTACCACAGGAATTAATAAGAAAAAACCACGTGTACCGAATTTGCATTTACGAATCGTTGCTGAATTGTGAAGTGAATGGTGGTGATAAACAATTACAACAACGTCAAATGGAAACGGTCGTGGTCGAAGGGCAGTGAGCAAGCACAAACGGCATCCAAGCCAGGAAGGTTTTGTTGAGTGTGTGATGGGATTGACAAGGAATCTTCAGCTGCTCCCCTACACACATTGATACTGGCTCGCCGGAGGTTACGCGAACTTGGTTGAGAGGTTCTTAAATATCCGTTTTATAGTCCGAGCCACGCACCAAGTGATTACCATCTGTTCCTGTATATAGCAAATGATTTGGCTGGCCTTCACAAATTGGCCTCAAGAGAAGCATGTAATAATCGATTGCCCTAATTTTTGGCCAATATGTAGAGACAAGGCTCTCTATGGGGAAGGCATAACGACATAACCTTCAAAATCATAAAATGTTATTGAGCGAAACGTTGCATAATAATATTAATCGGATAATTCTAACAGTAAGGGATATCTTTTCATTATAACTTTATTTACTCAATACCTGGGGGAAACAATATTTTTTTGTTTTACCATTGTCATTGATCCACTTGCCGGAGAGAGAAATAGTCCGACTTCTTGAATAGGCCAGTCTGCAATCCACCTCCTGGATAATAAAGTAGTTTTCCTGCTCATCTGAGTAAAAATCCATCGAATGTACCGAATTCCAAGTAAATCCTGCCATAAATAAACTTTTTGAATATCTCAGTCCCTGGTCAAATTTGTGAAGAGAAGTGTAGTCTTCGTGTTAATCTACAAAATTTCAAGTAGTAGAGTAGTAGATAAGGACAATTTTTTCTTGTAGTTCAGTCCTTGGTCCACTTCCCGGAGATAGTAGTAGTAGGTCGGTTCCTAGTCCCCTTCCCGGAGAGATGTGTAGCCTTCCTGTTACTCTAAGCACAAAGCCACTTGTGTACCAAGTAAATCAAACCATAAATAAGATTTCTTCGAATAGGCTAGTCTCTAATAATCTGAAGAAATTTTAAATCAATTGGTCGGTAACTTTTGGAGAATTTTCGAGATTGCTGGATTTTTCCAAGCGGACATAATTTTTCTATTTAAATTAATTTTCTATTTCACTCGGATGTTGGTCGTACCAGGACTTAAAGTCGGCTATCGCGGACGCCAAACAAAAAATGGAACTTAAACATATAAATACATATGTATGTGATATAATAAATCAATATAATAATTCACAAAAATTTGAATTGTAATAAAATTTAATCAAAAACATTTCTTCTTTTTTTTATTGCATTTTAAGGATTTGTAAGCAAAGCTGATGAGAATTACCCATTTCGTTATTCAAACATACTCTCTTGAAATTCGCGTAAAAAAATATACTCACAATACTCTTACGAGTACATACATATATTAAAAAACCAATAAAATACAAATATATGTTTATAACAGGGCAGAGAAAAAAAGATAGCAACAATCAAAAATGGCTCAATTATAAATAATAAATAAACAAAGCACTGAACCGCTAAAACGTTGAACGTGGCGTATACGTAACATTTATTCGCACACTTACGCCAAATCGAATTTTGATTATTTTTATATTCGGTTGTGGCGGAAAGTATATTTGTTATGCACAGTATATATACATATATTGGTACAAACATATTTATATACAAGCTTATACATTTTGTGGTTTCAAAAACAAATGTAAATGAAATGCGTTTAAAATATTTATTTTTATGAAATTCCTTTTTTATTATAAAGTTTGAAACCTGATGTTATCTCATTTTTGTTGCAGGTTTTAACAATTTTAGCGCGTTGTGTGGTTGTTAAGTAGTCCAATTTAATAAATGCCTGACTTTTGACTAAGCCAGCACATATTTGGCTTGGCAGTTAAGTTTGACAGATGTCGAAATACAGCTCTATACATTTGAAACCACGAAATGGATAATAGCCCTATATATTTCATTGAATAACAAATCATCTCGACTTAGCTGTATCCGCCTATGTACACGATAACTCAAGTAAGAATTTAAACGTCTTTTCACAGTCAAAATCTAGATGTCAACATAGTGCCTAATGTGCAGTTAGCTTTCTTTACTTGTTCTATTATACACTCCTTTATTAATTTCATTTTTATTATGAATATAGACTTCAGTGTCTTAATTACTTTATAAGAAGGTTTGTCGAAAAACTTTGTGTATTAACAAAATTTTTCCAACTGGGTTGCCTCATCTGTGTTCACAAATTTGTGAAATGCCAAAAAAAGAAGTTATTTGTCGCGATAAAGTTGTTGCTACATTTATGAAAACGTTCATAAATAATCAATCAAATTGAAAATATACTGATGAAAAAAGGTGGGAATAAGGTTAAATTTACTTACGTTAAATGAATTGTCAACAAGTGAAAAATTATTTTTTTTTCTGCTGTCGATTGGTCATTAAACAGTCAAATTAATAACAGCTTCTCTCAATCTTAAGTATAAATTTGTTTTGAATCTTATGAATATAAATATTTTGCAACAGAAATAACAGAAAAAAATTCTAATTTTTATTTCATATGTTTAATACATCGTCATTGTCTATATATTACTCCCTATACATGAGCGCAAAATCATTGGCCACCAATATCGAATAAATAATTCATATCAAAAACGTTAAAATCCTTTTTGAACGCATAACTTTTGAGAAAAATAGAGCATGAAAGGGAAGTATATTTTATTAATATAAATTTTTCCAGGAAACTTAAGTTTGTAGCAGCTGCAAATAACAGAAAATAAATCGTTAAGTTCAATAAAAAATTCTTCACTTAAAATGAAAAAGTTTGTATAGCTAAAATCTATAAGTTTATTTAAATACATTTCTCTACAGGAATTCATTAGATAAAGTGAAAGACTAACTTTCTCTTCTTCTTTTTGAATGGAGCTTAATGTTTTTGCACTTCAGCACTGTAACTATTAATAATTGTGTTTTTTTTTTTTTTGCAATGGAAAATATTGAAATATACATGAAATATGAGAAAAATAATAAGTTTTATCTAATACTATATAAAATTCTCGTGCTACATTTCATTTCATTGAAATTTTATGTGCATATTCAGCTGGTCTGGGAATAGCATAACATTTATTTTTCACACCCTGAATTGGTTTTTTTTTTTTGATTTTTTGGACAAAATTTTTTTTTAAATTTTTTTTTAGATGTGACATTAAAACAAACTCTATTTTTTTCCAACCAAAAAAAATTGTTTTCCCAAATTTTGTTCACAAGCTATTCAAGCATAGATCCGATTATTATTTACGTGTCGGGCTTTGAGTAGCGAGGAATATAAATAAAAAAAATTTTTATTGGGAATTACCAGGTGTACAAGTATGAAATGTCGGTTCGAACATATAGATGTCTCGCAAACGTAAATATTTATCGATTGTCATAAAACTTTGACCTTGTGAAGTGTCAACCTTGACTGTCGAACCACCATAGTTTTGCGCGAATCGAGCGTCATTATCGTTTACTCTCAGTGCAGTCAACATGTCGAGTTTCGTGCCGAATAAAGAGCAAACGCGGACAGTGTTAATTTTCTGTTTTCATTTGAAGAAAACAGCTGCGGAATCGCACCGAATGCTTGTTGAAGCCTTTGGCGAACAAGTACCAACTGTGAAAACGTGTGAACGGTGGTTTCAACGCTTCAAAAGTGGTGATTTTGACGTCGACGACAAAGAGCACGGAAAACCACCAAAAAGGTTCGAAGACGCCGAACTGCAAGCATTATTGGATGAAGACGATGCTCAAACGCAAATACGGCAAGCTACCAACAACAATTGATCAATTTGAACCGTGCGCTTCAGAGAAAACGACCGGAATATCAAAAAAGACAACACAAGGTCATTTTTCTCCATGACAACGCTCCATCACATACGGCAAGAGCGGTTCGCGACACGTTGGAAACACTCAATTGGGAAGTGCTTCCGCATGCGGCTTACTCACCAGACCTGGCCCCATCCGATTACCACCTATTCGCTTCGATGGGACACGCACTCGCTGAGCAGCGCTTCGATTCTTACGAAAGTGTGAAAAAATGGCTCGATGAATGGTTCGCCGCAAAAGACGATGAGTTCTACTGGCGTGGAATCCACAAATTGCCCGAGAGATGGGAAAAATGTGAAGCTAGCGACGGCAAATACTTTGAATAAATGATTTTTTCTTTTTCCACAAAATTTAACGTGTTTTTTGATTTTAAAAAAACGACATTTCATACTTGTACACCTGGTATATGACGTTTTATAAGGGGTTTTTGTCATTCTTTGCGAAATACAGAAAGCCACAACATTGTGTGGCCGGGTCTGCTAGTATATATATATATATAATAGGCGTTTTGATGTTTTCCAACAAATGCATCTATAATTTGGGTGTTTGTCGAACGAGAACTCGAACTAAGTAAATTATAAAACACTACTGTTCAGATCGATGACACTTGCACCAAAAGCAATCACATCAACGATACTAAAGTTCATCCGTCCATCAAGGTATGCTTTCTTCAACATTGAGCCGAACACTTGTCCCAGCCTTTAACGGACCTTCTTAATGTATCTCAAAAAAAAAACCGGCTGGAAAAACGCCGCTATGCCGGAACTTGGTATCTCCGAAAAACTTATACGGCTATGTAAACTGACGTTAAACAACACTAAAAGCTCCCTCAGGATCGGGAAGGGCCTCTCCGAACCGTTCGATACAAAACGAGGTTTCAAACAAGGTGATTCTTTATCGTGTGACTTCCTTAATTTAATGCTGGAGAAAATAATACGAACTGCAGAGCTGAATAGGGAAGGTACAATTCTTCTATAAGAATGTACAGCTGCTGGCGTATGCCGTTTATATTGACGTTATTAGCCTCAACAACCGCGCCGTGAGTTCTGCTTTCTCCACACTGGATAAGGAAGCTAAGGCTCTGGTAGGGAATGAGGACAAGACGAAATATCTCCTGTTATCACAAAAACAATCACCATTCATCATTCGCGTCTCGACTCTCACGTTACTTTGGCCTGAGTAGGCAATTGAAAAGTAGAGTCCTCTCTCGACGCACGAAAACCAAACTCTACCATCATTCCCGTCCTGCTATAGGGTGTGGAAGCGGAAGCGTTAGGATTTTTCGAGGGAAAGGTTTTGCGTAAGATTTACGGTCCTCTGCGAGTTTGTAATGGCGACTACCGCGGCCGATGGAATGATAAGCTGGATGAGACATATAGCGACATTGACATAGTTCAGCGAATCAGGAAACAGCGGCTAGATCATGTCGCCCGAATGAACAAATGCGCTTCAGCTTTGAAAGTTTTCGATGTAGTAGCCGCCGGTGGAAGCAGAGGAAAAGTAAGACCTTCACTCTCCAATTGGCGCCAAGCAGCGAGTAAAAGGAATGAATGGCGCGATGATATAAATTCGGCTAAAATCGTATAAGCGGTGTCTACGCCAGTAAAGTAAGGAACTAAGTAAAACAACGTATTTTTCTTTTGCTTTGGAAAAGATCGTGTATAATTCCTTTGTATATGAATGGCAGTAGATCTTTGATAAAAAATTACAGGGAGATCGCAAACATATTTGCTATACATAAAGCAATAATTACTACCGAATTAACTTTATCCATATTTCCACAAGGGAAATTTACCCTTTGCTTAAATTTGTTACTCATTTTAAAATTGATTTAGGGAAAACGAGAATACTGAAGTTATATATACTTAAGTAAAGCATTCGACATAGTGAATCTTATATTATATATCTAATTGCGCTTTATAACCGTTGAACCGATTTTTGGCCGAGCGTCTTTTCCAATTTTTTGGTATGCGTCCTGAAGTTTTTCCAATGAATGTTACCAACATTAATACTACTGTGTTGTAAGCTTTTATAAAGCGATGGCCCAAAGAATTTAAAGACCTTTATGTTGTGGTACTTTTTACGTCATAATGCGATCAATATTGAAGTACGGTTCGATAGTCTGGAATGCCAATTATAAAGTCTATTCCGATAAAATTGGCTCCGTTCAAAAATGTTTTTGTTTTTCGTTTTGCATCATTTCCAATGAGGTGCTCATGTGAATTGCTAGGAGTAGCTTTTTTAGTAAATCTTCTAAGTGAACAGATTCGCAGTTCATTTCTATTAGAAGAAGTAAATTTGAATGTCACCATCCCACTGTCAGTACAGTGACCTATATGAACTATTTCGCCATTTATGTCAATATTTCAATTAATCACTTTTCGTAACGAAAAATACTATACTACGGTGTACAAGTATGAAATGTCGTTTTTTTTTAATCAAAAAACACGTTAAATTTTGTGGAAAAAGAAAAAATCATTTATTCAAAGTATTTGCCGTCGCTAGCTACACATTTTTCCCATCTCTCGGGCAATTTGTGGATTCCACGCCAGTAGAACTCATCGTCTTTTGCGGCGAACCATTCATCGAGCCATTTTTTCACACTTTCGTAAGAATCGAAGCGCTGCTCAGCGAGTGCGTGTCCCATCGAAGCGAATAGGTGGTAATCGGATGGGGCCAGGTCTGGTGAGTAAGCCGCATGCGGAAGCACTTCCCAATTGAGTGTTTCCAACGTGTCGCGAACCGCTCTTGCCGTATGTGATGGAGCGTTGTCATGGAGAAAAATGACCTTGTTTTGTTCTTTTTTGATATTCCGGTCGTTTTCCTCTGAAGCGCACGGTTCAAATTGATCAATTGTTGTTGGTAGCTTGCCGTATTTGCGTTTGAGCATCGTCTTCATCCAATAATGCTTGCAGTTCGGCGTCTTCGAACCTTTTTGGTGGTTTTCCGTGCTCTTTGTCGTCGACGTCAAAATCACCACTTTTGAAGCGTTGAAACCACCGTTCACACGTTTTCACAGTTGGTACTTGTTCGCCAAAGGCTTCAACAAGCATTCGGTGCGATTCCGCAGCTGTTTTCTTCAAATGAAAACAGAAAATTAACACTGTCCGCGTTTGCTCTTTATTCGGCACGAAACTCGACATGTTGACTGCACTGAGAGTAAACGATAATGACGCTCGATTCGCGCAAAACTATGGTGGTTCGACAGTCAAGGTTGACACTTCACAAGGTCAAAGTTTTATGACAATCGATAAATATTTACGTTTGCGAGACATCTATATGTTCGAACCGACATTTCATACTTGTACACCTGTAACCTCTCTTATTGACTTTTTTTTGCCGCCGCTGGGCAGTTTGAAATCCCAACGCTTAACAAACTCTTACTTCTCATGGCTCGGTAAATTCCATACATCTTGCGGATGGCTCCCCTAGTGTCGGCTGGCTGAGAGGAGGGTAACCGTAATTTTGATTATTATTATTGTAATATTTGATTTCCAGTATTTCAAGTAATCTGAAATCTGTTTTTGTGTTTGAATTTGGCACTGTAAAGAACTACCATTACGGGTGTTGGCGAAAAGCTTTAGAACTCTTGGTGTGGTTTCTTCGGGGAAGCTAAACTTTCCAATAGTTGACAGAAACCTGTAATCTTCGATCCAAGCATCATCTTGCCAAGATGCGGATAATATCAAAACACAGTACCGGTTCAAATCCAACACCAAATTTATAAGAAAGTTATACCTTTCACCTTCCTTCTGTCGTCCCTCTCCTCTCTTGGACTACAGCCATCTGAACTTAAACGCTTTAGCATACCTCCGTACTGCCAGTGTTCGAGTCCTCGTTCGACCTACATACATTCAAAAGTTATTGAAAATTAATTCAAATAAAAAATGTATATTTCTAACTGCGTTTGCGGAGAATGTCAACGTTCGGAGGCGGCTTAGAATAAACTGTAAATACCACCGTTTGCTATAAAGACATCAAGACGAAAAACCACAATTTGGAGGAAGAGCTTGGCCGAAAATCGTTTCAGGTGTTGCAAAGCTATTTAGTCATTATTATTTACTTATCATAGCCTTAGTGGACTGCTCCGAACTGCTTGAGCAAATCAGCTTTAATGTTCCTCATAGAACTTTGCGCTCTCACTATCCGTTTTGTTTAGAAGTAATTGAAGCTAATTATCGCAACTAAGATCGCTCTCTGAATTTAATTGCATCTCAAGAATCCTTGATCTTGATTTTGCATTTCCGAGATCTCGTTTTATCTCTCTTATTGAATCCCTCTATTCATAATTTTAAGTATTTAAATTAATGTTAATCACCAGCTTGTTTATCTAGATTTTAAGGTGTATAAAATCATTGACTTAATGAATGAAAAGAAATAAAATGAAACCAAAAATATTAATAATTAATATTTTAACCAATTTTTTAGCTAGTTTACAAATCACTTCAGACTTGTTGCAGTTCCCACTGAGTTCTGGGACCAAGAAAAAATCATTCTTACTTTCATCATTATGACAACATCATTTATATTCATATTTAAATGGTAGGCAGACACTCACTTCGTCAAAGCAAATCAAATCAAATATTAAAAAGAAATCGGGATCCCAATAATCACAAACATACGCCCACACATGTATTGCACAATTAAATGGCGTTATCAGCATGGAAAGGAGAACTCTCGCTGTGTGTTATCCTTTGAAGTTATTTTTATTACGTCAATAGAAATGTTAAAAAAAGAAAAGAAAAGTCCAAAGTTTTGCTATAAATATACTTACAACGCATTATACTAATTTATAGGTATGCATTTCTATATTGTTATTATTGCTATTGGGAATTTGTTGCCACTTGCATTGCAGTATTCGCGATTTTTCTCTGTTTACTTGTTAAGAACAAGCAATGAAGCCAAACAACAAAACACCCACACAAATTCAATGCCAAAGAATGGAGAATACATTAAGTGTAAACATAAATTAATTTCTATTATTAAAATGAAAATATTACAAGGAATGCAATTTTTATTTTTAACTTTTGACATAGTGAACAGAGTTGGTTGCCTAAAATTCCGTGTTTAATTCAATATTTAAGTGTTTTTAAACTTTCATAATATTTATCCGTACGATTATACATTTCCCCTTAAAGTTTTGAATCACCTACTTAAGCTTAAAATCATATCAGAGGGACGGATGATAATATCGCGACCTAAGGTAATTAGAGATGACAAATCAAATCGTTACTGATAATACTAACAGCGGGACTCATTACTCGTATAAATAAGATATCTTTTATTTATTATGTTGATTAGCATTTAATTCTCGGAACAAACAACAACACGATGTCAACGGAAACTAGAAATTCTCGCAATTTAGAGCATGGCGCTACGACTCAATTCTTTTAAAAAATAAGTAAGCGGAAAAAAAATTTTAAAAAGATGTCATCGGTTCTTCTGGACACTGCCCCTTCATATACGATGGTGAAAAATGGGCACGGCAGTTTCAACAAAAAGGAGAGACCTGTAAAGGATTACCCCCACCCGCGGCACCCAGTGACGGTCGTGACCAAAAAAAATGTTCAGAAAGTCGACAAATTAGCACTGGCTGATCGAAGACTTAAATTGTGGCAGATAGCAGAAGGATTACAGATTAACAAAAAATGAGCTGGAGAAATTTTGGATGCCCATGCCGTGCCCATTAGTTCGAGTTGGGTACCGCTCGACAAGCAGCGACGATTTGAGAATTGCAAAGATTTTTTGAAGCTGTGAGAAGATGATTTTGACGCAACCGCATTGTTACAGTTAATGCAACTCGGATTCGTCAGTATGATACCGAGTCCAAGCTGAAGTCGATGCAGTGGACAAAAAAGGGGAGAGGCCCCCAAAAAAATTCTAAATGGAGTAATCAGCATCGAAAATTATAGCAGTCATTTTTTGGTATAGTGAGGGAATATTATTAATTGATTACATGCCAAAGGGATCTACAATCAACGGCCAGCATTACGCTAATTTGTTGAGTCAGGCGCGTGAGGTAGTCATATAGAAGAGACTTGGCAAATTAGCACGCCAAGTTTATTGCTACTGGATTTACAGAATTTGGCCAATAGTTCAGGCCTGGCTTCCAGTGACTTTTTCCTTTTTTCAAAGTTAAAAAAAGGTGTTAGGTAGGCTTCCAGACGATATTGAGATGAAATCGGCCGCAGAAAACCATTTTGAAGAGACTGGAAGCAGCTATTGCTAGTGCTGGAGAACTCTCAAAAAAGTTTAGGTCCGGTAGATCAACACTGGGAGCAGTTGGGAATGTAGTTAAAAGCATTGAAAAATCTCAACAAGGGCGTCACAAGCAAATAGTCCTACTAGCCACATTGGACATTCGAAATGCCTTCAACAGTGCACAGTGGAGGGCATGATTGAAGCCTTAGAGTATAAATTCTCCATCCCTCGGTATTTTGGCATAATGATGTGGAGCTACCTTAGAGACAGGGTCTTACTATACCAAACTATCGACCGGCAGCGAAAACACAAGGCGACGGCAAGAGCAGCGCGGGGCTGTATCCTCGGGCTAGACCTCTGGAACGTCCGCTACGTGACATATCTTGTGGTATCATATGCTGACGACATTGCCACGATAATTACTACTTGCGACACGGGGGACGAGCGCAGGAATGTAAATCAAGTAATGACAAGGACAAAAATGTGGCTTGACCAACGCAGTCTCAAACTCGCAACAGAAAAAACCGAGTTACAGCTATTAACGATGAAACACAAACACATACACATACACGACACAGTGATGATCTGAAAGGCATTTTTCTTCTCCTCACCCGCAAAAAAAATCTAAGCGATAAACTACCAACAAATTAAATTTCAAGTGAATCGATCCGTAGCTAAGATTATCTCTCATGAATCGGTCCCCGAGATTCTCTTAATAAAGTTGAATTTTATTCGGTCGAGCGTTCCTTCCAACAAAGCTTCAGCTTAAGAGAATATTCATAAAACAAAATGGCACATGGCAAAAAATAGTCACTCTTTATAACAGCATTAACACAGTGCAGCGTTAAGCCCGATTAACTGCATTAGATACAGAGAGTCAGTGGCAGTTCCGTTGGCAACATTGTTTAAACTTGACAGTTGCATTTATTGTGAATAAAAATTATAACCAACTCTGCTAGTTCTCTTAAATGAAGTTTTGAATTACAAAAAGTAAGTATTTTCGGATTTAGTATTTTTCTTGTAAATTAAAATTCCTATCTTTCCTTATATTTAAAGTGGTTTGCCGAAAGATGAATCGAATGCATACATTGCAATGGCCACGGTTGTATCGTATATAACGGCATAAATTAATCAAGCTCCTTACGTACAGCTGCAATCGAAACTATTGGATTTAGCAGGTCGGAAAAACAGTTGGTACGATGAGGACTGCCCTGCCGCTGTGTAGGGAAAGCAGGCTGCAACTTCGCAACGTTTCGATCGACCACCACACTTGCAGGATACAGTAGATACCGAGAATTGAAGAAGGAAGTAAGACGCATATACAGACAAAGAGGAAAGAGGCTGAAGTACGTGATTATTAAGAGCTTCTGAAACTGGCCGACAAGGGTAATGCTCAAAAATTCTGTGAAAATATGCGGCGGCTCGAGTTTCAAGACCCAAGCAGATTATTGTAGGACACGAGCAGGTGATATAGTAACCGATGCCAAAGTATACTGAATTTATGGAGGGAAAACTTTTCCAGCCTTCTTAATGAATCGCCCGCTTAAAAAACAACAAAGCGGCTGGGACCAATGGATTACCGGCCGAGGTATGTATTCAAATTAGTCGGTGAAGAACTGATAATGTGCAAGCACTAGCTTCTTTGCATAATATAGTCGTATGAAAGCATGCCCCACGATTGGAACCTAAATGTGCTGAATTTGGTATTCCCGCAAAATGTAAACGTTAGCAACGCCAAAAGCTCCGTCAGGATCGGGAAGGACATGTTGGAGCCCTTGGATACCAAACTTGGTTTCATATAGTGCGGATGCATGGACGATGACAACATCAAATGGGTCTGCGTTAGGAGTTTTCGAGAGAAAGGGTTTGCATAAGATTTATGGTCCTTTTGAGTTGGGAACGGCATATACCGTAGCCAATGGAAGGATGAGTTATATGAGAGATACGGCAATATTGACATAGTGCAACGCATGAAGAAACAGTAGCTACGCTGGGTAGGTCAGCTTTCAAAGTTTTCGATTCAGTGCCCGCCGGTGGAAGCCATCGACTCCGTTGAAAAGGCTAGGTAGAGACGGGCCTGGCTGAACTTGGTATTTCCAATTGGCAAAGGGAAGAATGAATCGCGCAATATTGTTAATTCGGCTATAACCACCTAAGCGACGTCTACGCCAGTAAAGTAGGTAAGAAAGTATTATTAAACAGAAAATTAGACAATATATTTGTTTTTCAAATAAAGGGTGGTTAAATTGTAAGGGCCGGTGTTGAATGTGAACCACACCTAAACGCCAAGTTTTTTTCCGAATTTAATTTGACATTTCTCTACTTCAGACTTACTCAATTTGAACCATGGAGAGATACACAATCCAACAACGTGTTAAAGTTATCCAGACTTATTATGAAAATTTTCGAAGAAAATCATCTTCAGTGATGAGGCACAATTTCACCTCAGTGGATTCGTCAATAAACAGAATTGCCGCATTTGGGCGAATGAGAATCCAAGAGTGATTGTCGAAAAGCCAATGCACCCACAAAGAGTGACTGTTTGGTGCGGTTTATGGGCTGGCGGCATCATCGGGCCGTATTTTTTCCAAAATGAGGCCGGTCAGGCAGTTACTGTGAATGGTGTTCGCTATCGTGAGATGATAACGAATTTTTTATGGCCACAATTGGAAGATATGGATGTGGACGATATGTGGTTTCAGCAGGACGGTGCCACTTGCCACACAGCTAACGAAACAATGGCTCTTTTGCGCAACAAATTCAATGGCCGTGTTATCTCACGTAATGGCGATGTCAATTGGCCCCCAAGATCATGTGATTTGACACCGTTGGACTTTTTTCTCTGGGGTTATTTGAAAGAAAAGGTGTACGTCGATAAGCCAGCAACAATTCAAGAGCTAAAGGATGAGATAATTCGGCACATTAACGGCATAGAAACTCCATTATGCCTCAGCGTCATCGAAAATTTGGACCATCGTATGGAGGTGTGCCGCCGAGGTCGCGGCGCTCATTTGGCCGATATTTTGATACATACATAATTGAGTAATACCAATATATCATAATAAAATAAAATTTCAATAATTTCCTAAATAGTTTGTGTTTTATTCAAAATCAACATCGGCCCTTGAAAATTTAACCACCCTTTATTTGATGATTGAAAATTATCTGCTGTTGGTATATTTTTGAACACAATATTTCTTTATTGAAAATAGCTTTAATCAAGTACATACTATTACTATTTACTATTTACGACTTTTTGCCATTTTTCGGGTATTTTGATAATTCTATCAGTGTTGTGGTTTATCTACGAAGTACTCAGCAAAATGGATTTATTTTTTACCGTCAAAAAAAGTTTTGGAGAGACCACAACAAATGTCAGATGGACGCTGTTTCAAATCTTCCCAACCGAACTCCATCAATTTTTATATGGCCATCAAAGTGGTTTTTGATGTGGGCTTGTCGTGATGAAACACAACACCCTTTCTATTTGTCCATTTTTAGATGCCATTTTTGAAAACCTCCTTGTACAATAGAGATTATCATCTTACTCTACGCGTGTATTTAAAATATATAGTCTCTTAAGGCAGACAAATAATAAAATTTGAAATGTGAGTCTTCAAGCATTGCGGACATTCTTATTGCTTTTAATTGAAAATATAAATTCATAAATCTTTAGTAGCTGCGGACATTTTCTAACAAAACCGTACAGTAGCAGTAGCATAAACCTGCACAGTTTTGTTTGAAAGACTTACTGCAACTGCTAACAGAATTAAAATACCAAGCCTCCATTTCCATCACTCTCACTTCAATCAATTGCAATTTAATTGATTACAAATACATTTTATTCACAAGGGTGCAAAATCACGGCCATTTGCTACTCTTCACGCGCCAATGAAAGCCGCAAATATTGACATTGTTATGAGTAACCACAGACACCACATTGTCGCGCCTGGTATTAGATAGTATATCAAAACACATAGATATATTTCATTTAACTAATCATCGTGTGTGCAGAATTTATTATAAAATGAAGGAAAAATATCAGTTTGACGATAACAAGTAAGGTTAGCGAAGTTCGAGTGAAACATAACATTAGAAACTTATAAAACCCTCCAATTAGAGTACTAAACTTGGTTGAATTGACTAATGACTTAATGTTCTGTCTTGAGTCAAACGGGGGTCGAAAGTCCAGAGTCCGTCATATGCTACAAAGGTGTAGTTGTTGTCCGATAATGCCCTTTTTCTATTTTATCGACGTCCGTCCGGATTTCCAGTGGTTTCCTTGATATATTTTTGTGTTATCGTGCCCTAAGATGGACTCACTGACAGATGATAGATAGATAGATAGAATGGAAGCGGCCAGATGAAACAAGACCGAAACTATTGACTACTTTTCAGTATTTAACAACAAGCAAATAATACAAATTGGCTGATAATGCCAACATATGATAAACATATGTGTACCAACATATAACAAAAAATGTCCATAATCGAATATACACAGCCCACGAAAAATTAAAATTCGCCTTTTCTTTTCAACAGTCTCTCTCAAGTGAAATACACTTTTTACATCGTAAGTACTATGCTTTAATATCACTGAAAAAATATTGTTTGGATTTCTCCTTAAAATGGTTTTCTATCGCCGCTTTCTTCTCACTGTCGTCTGAAAATTTTCGTCCCCGTAACTCCCATTTTAAGTTTGAAAAAAGGAAAAAATCACTGGAACCAGGCCGGAACTGTAGGGTGCATCGTCAATTTCTGTAAATCTAGTAGCTTTTAAGACATCCCTCGCAACGGGAATGTTGTCTCGAAGAAATAGCCCCTCGCATGCTAACTTGCCACGCCTCTTCTGTATGACTGCCTCACGCGCCTGACTCAAAAAATTACCATAATACTGGACGTTCATTGTACGTGTAGTTCCCTTTGGCATGTAATCAATTAATAATATTCCCTCACTATCCCAGAAAATGACAGCCATAATTTCCGATGTCAACTTCTCCATTTAGATTTTTTTTGGTGGCCTCTCCCCTTTTTTGTTCACTGCATCGACTCTTGTTTTGACTTGGGATCATACTGACGTAACGAGAGTTTCATCAAACAATCGACGACGGAGTCCCTCTCCCACCACGTGTCCGACACCAAATTTACGCTGGCCACTGTAGCAAATGTCACAAGGACCTACTCGCTTCAGTTCTTGTGCCATCCATCGCACTTCTTCAACGGCGGTGATGTCAGCTTTTATTCTTAAGAAGACATCAACCAACTGGGTCTTTCCAATTAAAACACCGGACATTCCAGGTGCATGCCCTCAAATCGTGATACTTAATTCGTTTCCAGTGCAGTAATCAAAAGGGGGTTATCTCATCCGAGATGTTGTTTTGCTTTCCATTAGAGCTGGCTTCTACGTGGCGGGTCCCAAACCCAGCGCGCAACATCGCTGGGAGAGTAAATTAAATTTTTTTACACATTTATATAGCGAGCCGCGTGCTTCAAGACCGACGCCCATTCGCAGCCGCACCTCCGGCGAACAGACGCTGCATTTAGACTTCAGCGAACTCTTAAGCCGAATAAGTCTAAGTGGATTCTCTGGGACTTCTTCTCTTTTAGTCGTGGGCCAAGGCACCACATGGGTAGGTTACCGCATCTTGCACAATGGTTGCTCACGTTTCCAGGGTGCGCGACACAAGAGTAGGAATTGACTATAACCCCGCGACTGCTACTGGAAACCCAGAAGCTTGACTATATCCCGCCACAATTAATAAAAAAACAATTACTATGGAACCAATTATAAAGGCTGCTCGAATTTTTAAAGAATTAAACATTTTTTTGAACTATTTATATATAAGTAAATATCATTTCTTTATTTGTTGCTATTGAAAAATATAAATTCATTCAATCATTCGTAAAAATATAAAAAATTATTTGCCTTAAATTCTACTATTATCTTTTACATACGTGTACATATATATATTTTTTTTTATTTATTTTTTTTTTTCAAAATATTCTACTCCAGCTTGCGACTGTCGACATGTTTCCACATATAAAACTCGTATACTCGTACGTATATACATATGTATGGCATTGACAATTATTAGGGCCAATGTGAGCTCCATCTGCTCTTGAAACAAGGCCGTTGTATGAGTAGACACAAACATGCAAACAAACTTCACGATATGAAAAACTTGCATGGTCCACACAAAATATGCATTCTTCTAAATATACACACTGGACACTGAAGGCTGAACATCAATTTGACATTGATTTGTAGACGCACATCATCGGCTGATGGTTGCACTTGCCATCAAAAAAGCATCGAAGTAGACTGGCAACAGCTGTATCCTACCGAATAAGGTGTGGTTCATAGTATGTAACCTCATACAAGGTCCACTTATGTTCTACACCTTAAAGTGCCTTCGGCAGTGGGTTATGAGTTTTAGCTACGTCATGTGAAATTTCGACTCAGTTTTTGTCATTTATAACTAGGGCTGTTACGCTCAAACAGTTTCAATAAGCTTGAAGTGCGCTGGAAGAGATAAACGTAATACCAGAGTGTGCGATTCAAAATTTGCTTCAATTTTTAATTATACAGACAAAGCAAATACTGCTAATGGAAATGTGTAGATATATGAGATAAGAGAATGTATGTATAGTCATTGTGAGGTCACAGCTCAAAGAATAATGTATGAGCTCAACCCACACGTATTCTGACGTTATGTACTTCCTTCTGACGTTATCTACCCACACAAGCTACTCGAAAGTTCTTACATTCACCTAGAAAATACCCAGTATAAGGTAATTAACAATCACTAGACGGACTGCTCATTATTTTTTCGTGATTAGATTTTGATTGAACTGGTGTTGAAACAGCAAAGACAATTATTGAGGTTTCAAGATTCACAATGTTGTGTAGGCTCAAAAACAATGTAGTTATTTGGTACAAGAGACCCGCTTCAGGCGCTTATATGTGGGAGTTGACTCATCCACCGGTTGCATTTCTACTTAGGATGGTAATGAATGGAATGGTGGATTCTTTGTGGGCTTAATAGATTTGATCATCCAGCTAAAGCAGGCTTCGTGTCTTTAAATTTTACCGATTCCTCTGCAGTAGATGTATAAATTCGAAGACATTCAGCAGATCTAGAAAGCCTTTTCTGGATATTAACAAATGATTAAGGCTCATATTTCTGTGTATCTGTATCTGATTATTTTTTTACCTTGACTTAAATAGTTTTTTTGGCCTTCTCCTTCTGCCCAGCATTAAACGTGGTAAATTTGGGGTATGTAAAAAAAGACCACCCTGATTCACCTTTTAGTATGACCACGCTTGAAGGAAACTTACAAAGAAGGTAGCATGAAGTTCATATACAAAGTTTTTGACATTTTTGATATTCAAAGAAAAATTCCATTTTGCCATTATGCCATTAATAAAGGAAAACAATATTAGCCAAATAGCCTTTTGCGAAATTTTCCATCACGAAATCGCAAAGTGGCTGCTATATGACCTCAATAGCTTTACGCATTCCATCTTTGCAGTTTTGAATCGACGTTGGCCTCTTGACCATGTGACCTCGAAGAAAGAAGTCCCTAGGTGTTAAACCACAAGATCTCGATAGGATTATATTAAATAAAATTAAGTCAAAATAAATAAAATAACTTGAAAACAAATAAGTCTTATAAAATAATAAGGTGAGCTAAAATAATACAAAATAAGTTATATTAAATTAATAAAAATAAAGAAAATCAATAGAAAAATTAAATAAAATAAAAATATAAATTAAACTATAATAAAACAAAATAAATTAAGATAAAATCAAATAAAATCAAATCAAATAAAGTAGTATCAAATAAAATATCTAGAATAAAGAACTTAAAATATAAACACATAAAATAAAATAAAATAAAAAAGTAAAATAAAATAAATTAAATTAAATAAAATAAAATTAACTAAAATAAAATAAAAGAAAAACAAGTCAAATAAATTAAAATCAAATAAAATAAAATCAAATAAAATAATATAAAATAATAAAAATTAACTTAAAATATCAAAAAAAGATGTAAAAACAAGTCATATAAAATAAAATAAATCAAACCCAAATCTAAATCCAAATCCAAGTCGAAATCCAAACCCAAATCCAGATCCAAATCCAAATCCAAATCCAAATCCAAATCAAATCAAATTAAATCAAATCCAATTAGATAACAAAAATAAAAATAAAATAACATAGCCTTAAATGAAATAAAATAAAATAAACAAAGTAAAAAAATAAAAATATTAAAAATAACAAAAATAAAATGTATAAAAAAATGAAATATAATAAGCCAAAAAATAAAAGAAAAATCCAATATATTGGGTTGCCCAAAAAGTAATTGCGGATTTTTCATATAGTCGGCTTTGAAAATTTTTTTGAACGGCGGTGACTCTGTAATTGCATTCTTTCTTTTGTCAGTTATTAGCTGTCACTTTTAGCTTGCTTTAGAAAAAAAGTGCGCGAAATTTTGTTTACATTTGTTTGTTTGGCGTCAATTTTAATTTGGAGCCCACAAAAGAGCATTTTCGTTATATTTTACTTTATTATTTCCGTAAAGGAAAAAACGCGGAGCAGGTTGCTAAAAAGTTACGAGATGTGTATGGTGATAAAGCCTTAAAAGAAAGACAGTGTCAAAATTGGTTTCGCAAATTCCGTTCTGGAGATTTTTCACTTAAAGATGAGCCACGTTCAGGTCGGCCAAGTGAAGTTGACGATGACGATATCAAGGCTTTAATCGAATCGGATCGTCATGTAACTGAGCGTGAGATAGGAGAGAAATTAAATATACCAAAGTCAACCGTTCATTATCACATAAAAAGTCTTGGACTCGTAAAAAACTTGATATTTGGGTACCACATGAATTGAAAGAATTTCATTTAACAAACCGAATCAACGCTTGTGATATGCACCATAAACGCAATGACTTCGATCCGTTTTTAAAACGAATCATAACTGGAGATGAAAAATGGATTGTTTACAATAACGTCAATCGAAAACAATCATGGTCCAAGCATGGTGAACCAGCTCAAACCACTTCAAAAGCTGATATCCGTCAAAAGAAGGTTATGCTGTCTGTTTGGTGGGATTGGAAGGGTGTGGTATATTTTGAGCTGCTTCCAAGGAACCAAACGATTAATTCGGATGTTTACTGTCAACAATTGAACAAATTGAATACAGCCATCAAGGAGAAGCGACCAGAATTGCTCAATCGCAAAGGTGTCGTATTCCATCATGACAACGCCAGACCACACACATCTTTGGTCACTCGCCAAAAACTGAGTGAGCTTGGCTGGGAACTTTTGATGCATTTACCATAAAGCCCTGACCTTGCACCATCAGACTACCATTTATTTCGATCTTTGCAGAACTCCTTAAATGGTAAAACTTTCGGCAATGATGAGGGTATAAAATCGCACTTGGTTCAGTTTTTTGCAGATAAAGGCCAGAAGTTCTATGAGCGTGGAATACTGAATTTGCTGGGAAGATGGCAAAAGGTTATCGAACAAAATGGCAATTATATATTTGATTAAAGTTCATCCTAAGTTTTATTAAAAATGCATTTACTTTCTTTTAAAAAATCCGCAATTACTTTTTGGGCAACCCAATAATACTTGCGTCTATTCATGGATATAAGCGTTACCATGTTATTGAAAACAAATCAGAAAAACTAAGTCTGGTCGGAGTCAACATATTTTGGCTCTACATTAAAATTTGTGCCCCAAAATAGATTATTTTCATTATTTCATATTGTTACAAACAATGCTTAGTTGGACAAAAACCACATCCGCTGTAGTGCAGTTGGGTATAAAAACAAGAAAAGTTACCCACAACACATTTCAGCATACTTTCTTTCTATGTGTTGAAAATTACATTTGAACTCGAATAAACATCTGTATCTACTCGTACGTGGTTGTATCTAAAAAGTTTTAACTTTTCATCTAAAACGAAAATACATGAGTAAATGGCTGCACTGCACTTAAGTATATATATTCAGCAAGTAAAAATAAATAATGAAATTTAAAAGTTAAAATAAAAGCTACTAACTATTAACTTTATTCACACTTTCTTAAGTTTTTTTAGGTATTAATGCGGTTTTTTTTTTGTCCAGGGTTTGTATTTATTTTAAAGCTAAATTGTATACAAAATAGCTTTTGCTTAAGCTTAAAACCTGAGAGCATAGAAAGTAATATACATATATACAGGGTGTTCTAAAATCAAAGCAAGATTTTAATTTGCAGCCATTTATGTAGTAAAGTGACAACCCTAAAAAACAAATAGACAGCTGATAGCTTAGGCTAAATAAAAAGGGAGCTTTACAAGATGGAACAACGTGTCTTCATTATTGTACAATTTTTCAAAATAATGAAAGCTTGGTGGCCGCAGTTCGAAAATTTCATACAAAATAGGTTTTAACTTCACCAAATGTGAAGAGAACAATTGAAAAATTCGGGGAGACAAGATCCGCTAGAGGCACCGAACACACTGGTCGCACATAAACAAGTCGTTCATATGACAATATCGAAACAAGGCGTAAAAGTGTCGGTAACAATCCAAGAACCTCGATTTGGTTTCGGGGACAAGAATTACTAATTTCAAGAAGCTCTCTACAGCGGATACTGGAATTCGATATGGCGACTGACAACCCAGTTATTTTAGCCGAAATTGGATGATATTGATGAGGCAAACATGTGGTTTCAACAAGACGGTCACACATGTCGTATATATAGCCCGTTAAATACTTCAACTCACTTCCAGATCGTGTACTCTCTCCTTTTGGTAATCAGAATTGGCCTCCCTAATCGTGCGATCTAATACCATTACATTTCTTTTTATGGGATTATTTAAAATCTAAGGTATATTACAACAAGCCCACAACCACGCGTGCTTTAAAGAAGAAGATTCAACGTCGTGGAAATTTTCGACAAAGGAATGCGTATTTGTATGGAAAGTCGGGGGGGTTATTTGGCCGAAATGTTATTCCATTAATAACCCAATCCTATTTACTTAATGATTCAGTAAAAAATTACAATCGGAATACTAAAAGGATCACATATCTATGTAGAAATGTAATGAACTGTGTTACTACAAGAATAATTTGAAAAAAAAATACTCTTACCATTTGCAAATTGATGGAAAAGTACCCATAATGATTGAAATAGGCTTCTTCATGACTTCTGGAGCTCTTGATTGAAACATGGGTGCTATCAACAGCGCCAATAATGCCCCAAAAAATGGCGACAATGATAAGGCAAATATTTCCTTTGCAGCTTGCGGCTCTATTTGGTCATTACGGACGACTGACTCATACACGTATGTATATAGTTTCGAAATCTGGCGTTAATCTATATAGTGTAAAGGATCTCTTACTTACCAAAGAAAACAGAAGGAGAAGATACCACCTCATCTTTGAATAAAACGTATGCCTAATAAATATTCAAAATCCATTTTTGATTATCAATTTTTTTTTTTATATTACGTAGGGGATTTCCTGATCTATTTTACTTTAATCTTAATAAAATATCAACCTTTTGTCCATGGCGCTAACAACTTCAAAGTAATCGTCGTTTAGTTACCGATTTGTAGAGTAGCTGACAACAACGACTGATCAAGCTATGGCGAATACCGCTAAAATAAGAACAGCGGCTATTAAAAACATTAAAAAGATCGCTAAGTTATTTTGGTAATTCGAAAATCGCTTCTTCTTTGTTTTATTGGTAGTTGGAGAAAAATCTGATCCTAATTGGAGGAAAAAGGATGTTTCAGGGACCAAACTACGAAATATATTCAATCTAACATAAAGGGTGTTAACTCCACCGAGTGTATCCGTGGCATGAAATAAAAGCTCATCATAAAAATCCATCAGCATATGTACGAGGGGCTTAACAAACATTCGGACAGTTGTTGAATTTCAATTTGTTTTTTACAAATCTAAAAATACCAAATAATTTGCAATTAATTTATTAGTCCTCCTTTCAAATCTTACAACGATCGGATTAATAGATCAGACGAAATTCCACAATCAATTCAAACAGAAATTCGCCATGTGGTTATCTTAGAGTTTCGGCGTAATTTACAGCCAATACAAATATTCCGTGTATGCCAAATTGCATATGGAACGGTTGCACCGTCTTTAAAGACTATTTCTAAGTGGTTCCAAAGATGCCAGACCGTAAATTTTTCTAAACTCCACTGACGAAGTCACTGTAGCTCTGGCGAAGTCCAAAACTGACGAAGACTCACGATTGACACAAGAAATGATTGCTAGCGAATTGGGCTTGAATGCCATGACTATATTGCGAATATTAAGTAATCATCTGGGGTACCCGAAGAAATCTGCTTGATGGGTAGCACGAATTTTAAATGAGGCCCAAACAGAGGCTCGAGTACATTTTATTCAATTTTTCCTAAACAAATTCGAAAATGGTCAGTCTAGCAAGTTTAGTAAAGTTGTTACTGCTGACGAATATTGGTTCCATAAGTACGATCCAGAGACCAAAGAGCAGTCCATGGTATGGAGCCCAACAGAGGAGCAAATCTACCCGTAAAATCTAAGCAACAAAAATCAGCAGCAAAAGTAACGATGTCAGTTTACTTCACCCGATATAAAATCGTTGGTACTATTTCACTGGAAAAGGGTCAGACGGTAACTTCAAAATGGTACACCAAAAAGTGCTTACCAAAAGTTTTCAGAAATTTGTTGGAAAACAGAAAGCAAAAGGATTTGCGGCGCCACTTTTTACAGCATGCCAACGCACTATTCAACACTGCTGTAATAACGAATAATTTTATTGCGATCTCTGGAATCGAAGAAATACGTCAAGCATCATACCCCGGATAAAACACCTTGTGATTTCTAATTATTTCCAAAAATTAAAAAATAAATTTACAGAAAAGGTTTTTAATAGCAACGAGGAGATAATTAATGGCAATTATGTAGAGAAGATAAAAAAGGACAAAGGTAACGAATTAATACGAAAAGAATTTATTTCTTTCCTGTTCAACTTACCGGATATTTGTTAATCCTCTCGTATGTATATATATGTGTGTATATGTACATGCAACGCAACAAAAACGAGGAACGCCCTGGACGTTCCAACCTACGAAAGCTTGGGAACAGTTAAAGAAAGTGTTATGGGTGATCAACGTATCGTAATGAGAGAAGTCTTTGAAAAAATTCCCATTCGATTTGAGGCGTATTTGCTTATATGATAAAAACCACGGTTAGCGCAGCAGATGATGTTATGGTGTCATCATTTCTAGATATGCTATTTTTCGTATCTCTCTATCATGCAAGTTTTGGCTTTACGAACATAACGTTTGACATGCATATATAAAATGTGCCGCTGTTGTTGCCTTCTTTATTAACAAGGAATTTCTATGACTAAAACCCGATACTCAGTGGATTACTTACTTACTTTACTGGCGTAGACACCGCTTGTAAGCCGCTGCCTCTTGATTCGCTGAACTATGTCAATGTCGCCGCATAACTCGTACAGCTTCATCGTTCCATCGTCTGCGATATTCGCCGTTGCCAGCTCGTAGAGGACCATAAAGCTTACGCAAAATTTTTCTTTCGAAAACTGCTAAAGCCGACTCATCAGATGTTGCCATCGTCCATGCTTCCGTACCATATAGCAGGACGGAAACGATGAGAGAGTTGTAGAGTTACTTTTTCGTTCGTCGGGAGAGGACTTTTCAATTGCCTACTTAGTCCAAGGTAACACCTGTTGGCAAGAGTGATTCTGCGCTAGATTTCAAGGCTGACATTGTAGTTGTTGTTAATACTTGTTCCAAGATGGACGAAATTATCTACGACCTCGAAGTTATGACTGTCAACAGTGACGTGGGAGCCAAGTCGCGAATGTGATGACTGTTTGTGTGATGACAGGAGATATTTCGTCTTGCCCTCGTTCACTACCAGACCCATATCCTTCGTTTCCTTATACAGTCTGGAGAAAGCAGAGGCCAATAATGTCGATATCATCGGCATATGCGAGCAGCTGTACACTCTTATAGAATATTGTACCTTCTCTATTTAGCTCTGTTGCTCGTATTATTTTCTCCAGCATTAAATTAAAAAAGTCACACTATAACGATAAGGAATCACCTTGTCTGAAACCTCGTTTGGTATCAAACGGCTCGGAGAGGTTCTTTCCGATTCTGACGGAGCTTTTAGTGTTGCTTAACGTAAGTTTACATAGTCGTATAAGTTTATCGGGGATACAAAATTCAGACATAGCGGCGTAAAGGCAACTCCTATTCCTGCTATCGAAGGCGGCTTTAAAATCGCCGAAGAGGTGGTGGGTGTCAATTCTCTTTTCACGGGTCTTTTCCAAGATTTGGCGCATGGTGAATATCTGGTCAATGGTTGACTTACCAGGCCTAAAGCCACACTGATAAGGTCCAATCAGTTTGTTGACGGTGGGCTTTAGTCTTTCACATAATACTCTCGACAGGATCTTATAGGCGATATTAAGGAGGCTTATCCCACGCTAATTGGCGCAGACTGTGGGGTCCCCTTTTTCTGGATTGGGCAGCGCACACTTAAATTCCAATGTTGTGGTTGTTGTAGCCGCAAAAATATTCCTCAAAGTAATTTTTGGTGAACGTTGCGGGAATGACAGTCCTTGGCCGGATATAAAATCCGGGTCGTTCCGGTATAAAGACCCGACTGTCGCGGGAACTATTGGATTTTAGTCGCCTCTTACGACAGGCATGCCTTACCACGGGTAAATTCTTGAACCCCTAACCCGCAGGGGTCCTTAAATTCCAATCGTCGGGCATGCTTTCATTCAACCATATTCTGCAAAGTAGCTGATGCATGTAACTTTTCAGCTCTTCACCGCCACGTTTGAATAATTCTGTCGGTAGGCCGTCAGCTCCAGCCGCTTTGTGGTTTTTTAAGCGGAGGTTTTTTATTCGATCGTCCTCATTGTCTAGTAACGGAACGTCTTTCAATCCTCATCGATTGGGGTGTAGGCAGTGTGTTTTCTCTCCCCTGCGACACCGCAGTCCTCATCGTACCTGCTGATTTTGCGACCTTTACGAAATCCAATAGTTTCGCTTGCAGCTGTATGTAGGAAGCTTGAAATGCCGTCCCACAGTTCACGCATATCGGATTGCTGATGAGTGCTCTCAGAGAGTAGGAGTGCAAGTCGAGTGGAAAACCGTTCGGCAGTCTGTTGTGATTACAGCTTTTCGCCGTCGAACTTTCCTTGTGTGTGTTGACGGGCGTTCTTCGATACATAGAGGCGCATGCGAATCTAAGCTGCAACAAGATAGTGGGCATCTTAGGCTAAATCGTCGTTCTCCTCCGTCGGGGCGTGGGCGCAAATCATCCATCGCACTTCTTGGACAGTGGTGATGTCAGCCTTTATTCTTACGTGGACATCAACCAGCTGGGCAGCAGCACCTTCCCAATTAAGGGACCGGGTATTCCAGGTGCGTGCCCTCTAATCGTTATCCTTAATTCGTTTGCAGGGGTCGTCAACAGAAAGGGCTTATCTCATCCGAGGCGCTGGTTTCAACGTGGCGGGTCCCAAACCCAGCACACAACCTCGCTAGGCGAGTAAGTTTAAAGATTTTACACATTTATATAGCGAGCCGTTTGCTACAAGACCGACGCCCGCTCGCAGCCGTACCTCTGGTGAACAGTCGCTGCAATTAAACTTCAGCGGACCCTTAAGCCGAATAAGTCGGAGTGGTTCCACTGAAGTTTCCTTTCTCATTAGCCGTGACCCAAGGCTTCACAAGGGTTGCTCACGCTTCCAGGGTGCGCAACGTGGACGCAAGAGTAGGAATTGAGTGTAGCCTCGCAACGGTAACAGCATACCCAGAAGCTTGACTACATCCCATTACACCCCAAGCACTAATTATTTCATGGTCTCATCCAACGTTAATTTGTTTCAGGCAGTTATGCTCGCCTTCCTTATGCATTATACCAGTGTTAACACTAAGTCACACTTTGCTTACACATTAACTGTTATATTATATGTTAGGACCTAATTTGCCTGTGGGTTAATAGTACCCGAATTTGGCCTTCTTCTGATAGCCGTAATGTCGACCACCTAAAAGCGAGGCTACTTCCCCTTCAATAAATAGTGTAAGAGGGTTTTCCTCCAGCCACGTGCCCCTGTGTAATCCCGTCTCGCAAAATCTGACTATTAAAACTTTTCAGTTTTTCCACTCTTTTAACGATTAAGTGTTTTCATTCAAACACTTTCGGGCGCTATCAAAAGTATTTACCCACTAAGCGGCGGTTTTGCGGAAAGTATTGTATTTGTGTGTTGGCAGCAGTAAATGCTGAACATTTCATTTGGCGCAAAAACCGCAAAATTGTTCAATATTGATATAAATCCAAAACACAAGCAAAAATAGCAAACAGTAAATCTGAGTTAACCACACTAAAGCATTTGTACGTGTGTACGTGTGTTTACTACCAATATTGAAATCCACAACTCACTCGCAACAATTTCACCCATTCACATACCCGCCTAGATGAAATGTCGCGTTCGCTGAGGGCAATTTTAGTGGTCTAAACAGCAGCAACAGTGGCACCACAGCAGCCAAGAGCAGCCAAGAATCATGAGTCTGCTAAATTTGAGAATTCATCTAGGAAATTAAGGGCACCAAGAGTATCTTTATAGCTAAACAGTTAAAATAAAAACTGGTCATTATGATAAATATGTTCTTTGAGCCAACTGATGTTATTTGCATTTAACATTTACTTCTTTATTTTATTTTTTAATTATTCGTTAAAGAGGACTAATGTCCAACAATTATTTTAGCCTTCTAAATATGAAGTATTTAAATTTTCAAAAAGAAAGATTTTTATATTTTTAAACTATTTATTTGCAATTGCTTGCCGCAAACTGCTACTGCTAGTTTATGATAGTTTTATATTGCTTTTATTTAAAATAATGTTCACCGTTTACATTTACGATATTCCAACAGTTATTTTTCATATACCATAAAAGCTTCAAATCCGGTTGAGATTAGACGCAGGCGCTGTGCGTCAGCTTGCACGTGTTTTTTGCCCTCTACATGTTACCATCTGGCGGCTCTCATTTCGCGCGTTATTCTTTGTGAAAAGAAGCATAAAAAATGTTAAGAACTACTTACACCAAACTTCTTCTTGATTCCTTATCAAAGTCAATAAAAATAATTTATTTTACTTTCTACTTAAATTTTTAAGAACAAATTTTGTTTTTGTGGCAAAGTGAAGAGGTTGGACAAATCATTTCAAATGGCAAACGTATTTTATTTATAGAAATTCTAACACACCACAGCCTTCAATTGTGAATCAACAATACAAAAATGAAAAACAAACATTAATAATTTAAAAGACCGGAATGAGATTACCATACTCATTCGTGGTGTTTTTTAAACATAGTTAGAGTTATTAGAAGAGGAGTTATTTTAACATAAATATGACTTAAATTTAATACAGATATAATCGTTTACCCTTTACCAGTTGTTGAAATGTCAATCAATTGTGTATGATAAAACTTATCCAAACCATTAAAAATTTTATATTATAAAGAAATAAACTTAAACATACTATTTCACATAATAAATAAACGGAGTGTTTTCAAAACAAAACTCAAAAATATCTTTCCTTGGAAATTTTAAATTTTGGATTTTAATATAAAAGTAGTAAATTTCTCGGATATAACAAAATGTTTAAATTCCCAGTCTCTTTTTGATTGTCCATACTTAAATGCCTGAACCAAACCATAATTCCTAACTTCACAATCGCATCGGCACACGAGGCTGATTCCCAAGAAATTTAATCACTCTCAGCTATTTTGTACTTTGATTGGTATAATACGCCTGTAATTATGCCATCATTTTTAAGCAATTAGCCACAGCATTATTTACAGTAGCGCACAGTGTAGCATAGAGCAGAATAAAATTAAAAAAAACATTAAAAATTAAATGAAAAAATAATAATAATAAATAATAAATATAGAATATAATAACTCTAAAATAAAAAATTTATATCCATTATAAAATTAGATGTAGTTAAACAAATATAATATATAAATAAGGAATATAAAACAAATAAAAAAATCAAAAACTAATTAAATGAAATAAAATAAAAAATTCAAAAGCAATAAAATAATAAAATAAACTTAATATCCTAAAATAAAATAAAAAACAAAAACATGAGAATGAAATGAAATAAAAAAATAAAATAAAACATAAAATACATCAAAATAAATAAAGTAAAACCAAAGATGAAAATAAAACAAAAAAAATAAATAAAATACAAAATCAAATAAAACAAAATAAAATAAAAAATATATTAAAACAAAATAAAATAATATAAAATAAAATAAAGTAACCTAAAATAAAATAAAATACAATAAAATAAAATAAAATAAAATAAAATAAAATAAAATAAAATAAAATAAAATAAAATAAAATAAAATATAATAAAATAAAATAAAATAAAATAAAAAAAAATAAAATAAAATAAAATAAAATAAAATAAAATAAAATAAAATAAAATAAAATAAAATAAAATAAAATAAAATAAAATAAAATAAAACAAAACAAGTAAAATAAAATAAAATAAAACAAAATAAAATAAAATAAAATAAAATAAAATAAAATAAAAATAAAATAAAATAAAAAAATAAAATAAAATAAAATAAAATAACCTAAAATAAAATAAAATAAAATATAATAAAATAAAATAATATAAAATAAAATAAAATAAAATAAAATAAAATAAAATATAATAACATAAAATAAAATAATATAAAATAAAATAAAATAAAATAAAATAAAATAAAATGAAATAAAATAAAATAAAATAAACTAAAATAAAATAAAATAAAATGAAATTAAAAAAATATAATAATGTTAACCAAAGTAAATAAAATGAAATTAAACAAAATAGAACCAAATATAAAAAAATCATTTAAATAAAATAAAACGAAAATAATCAAAGAAAATAAAATTATTTGATATAAAATTAAATTAAACAAAACAAACGAAATATAAAATATCAATTGGAAATCTAAAATAAAATAAAATGAAATCAAATAAAGTAAGATAAAATATTTAAACTTCAATTATGCAAAGTTAAACAAAATATAAAAAAACAATTAAAAAACTAAAATAATATAAAATAAAATAATACAAAATGAAATAAATTAAAAATTCAAATCAAATTAAATAAAATAAAATAATATAAAATAAAAGAAAATAAAATAAAACATAATGAAATTAAATAAATAAAACATAATGAAATTAAGTTTTATTTAATTAAACAAAATGATATAAAAATAGAATAAAATGAATTAAAATGATTAATTTACATAATATACAATAAATAAAAATGAAATAAAATAAAATAAAATAAGATAAAATAAATATAAAAGAAAATAAATCCCATAAATTAAAACAAAATGAATTTAATTATTTGGAATTTAACTGCATTCCATTTAATAAAATTAAAGAATTTAAATTAAATTAATTTAAAATAAATTTGTTAATCAAATATCGAGATTCAAATGATAATACGATATGAATAATAATGATTCATATATGTATGATCATTTTACATGCTACATATGTATATACCGTAGTCACTGTGCACTGAAATTATTTTCGGTCAATGGGGAGCCCGAGTAGGTCTGCGACACAACATAATTAAAAGCAACAGAAGCACAAAGCAGCGCACCGCAAAAGAGCCGTTGGCGTAACCGGACAGCAGAGAAGCAAAAGGAAGATGACAACGAAAAACAAAAGACTGGAAATAGCGGACGAGAGTATAAAAAGCTGTCATGGCGACTAATCTGTGTTTAAAAGGCAGACGAAACTAATTCATGAAGTTGCAAATTGCTACCGCTCAAAACTGCCCTTCCATTAACGAATACGAGAATTTTTACTTTGGGGAATTTAATCAATGAATATACATATGTATGCTTGTACCGCAAATAGTAAAATCTTTCAAAAAGTAATTACAAAATTTTAATTCAAATTTAAATAAAAAAAATAAAGGTGTTCGTGGCAAATTTTATGTGTAAGCATTTGCGAAATTAAATCAGTAAATATTATTTAGAAATCAAAACCAGCTAATTTCTACATGAACAGATATAATTCAGCTCTGAATTGGTTGCATAAATATTGGTAATGGCAAAATATATTACATTTTTCAGTGAAGTCGCAAATTAAACATGCTCATCTCAAGCTTCGTTATACACTAAAAATATGTAGAAATTTGTATTGTACATATCTACAAAATTAATGTTAGTCATTAAAAGATATACAAACCATTCAAATAAATTCAGTAAAGCCTCACTGCACTGCATCGATACATACGTATGTACTTATACATATATGTATATACGTGTACATAAGTATTGTATATCTTTCAGACCGAACACCTAGCGTAAACGTAATAAAAATCTTAACTGCCTCATTGCCATAAAGACAAATATTTTCACGTTCAAATGAGAATCACATTATAATAAAGGGTTTTCCAATAAGAGGTGTTATTCTGCCACTTTTGAAGCTGTAATTTTTTGACATTTGACAAGCAGGAATTACGCCAGTAATAAAAATGGAACGATGCATGCTCCGACAACGCACTGAAAAATTAAAATTAACTTTAAAAATGGTGAAAACCTGGCCGTCGTGAAGCACCTTGTCGGATTGCAATACAGAAATTGGCGGAGAAAATGGAGATGTTGGGATAAGTTAGTGATGTGAAGACAAAAATACGCACACGTCGCTCAAGAACCAACACAGAATCTCTTTTTCCCACAGATTTATCTGAAATTTTGATGATAGCTTCACAAATACATTTTTTTTGAAGTACGTAGCTGTTTTTAAATTTAATTTAAACTTTTCTGTATTATATTAAATATAAAACCGTACGTACTTCCAAAGTCCTTAGTTTGTAGATTTTAAAACTTTTTGCTTTTCTATTCTAGGTCTCAACTTTTAAAAGAAATCGGTCCTCCCGTGGACACCTTTCAAAAAAACATGGATTAAATAATGGAATTTGTCACCGCCATTTGTAACAATAATAAGTAATAATTAAAGAATATTTTTTTGTACTTCAGTATATGTTCAATGAAATGCTTAAATAGAAATACTTTTCCTTTTCCCACACTCCTACATTAAATTTTTAAAAATATGTCTATTTTTCAACCACTAGAGTGGCTTCACCATTTAGGTAGACAGTTCTTCGAACGATAGGCCATTATCGGCAGCAGAGCGAAGAAAACGGAATGCGGATAATGCACAGTTATTCCGGAACTGAAAGTAAAAAGTTACACAATATTAACTGCAATATATGTATGTGTATTCAGATATATGGTAAATCTTTTATGTGTCGCAACACAAATACATTTACAGCTCAATACTGTTTGACGTTGCACCTTTAGTCCCTCACAGATTGAGCAGAAAGTAACATATACTTGACACTCGGTGGCTTAATTGTGTACTTGTTCATTTGACTCCTTTCCGCCTCCATCGCCATGTGTTGACTTACACTTGTACCAGCACACATCATTTATTATCACAGTTCACTCATATCACGATGGCAGGTAGGTATGAGGCGATACGCTTTCAAACAATGAACGTTCCACGGATGCGGTCGAAGGTTATGCCGGTTGTTAAATATATAATGTATGTATGTATGCACATTTTTACGCAATGATGTTGAAAGCTGCATACGAGCACATAAGCACATGTATATATGTAGGTGCAATTACCAATGTACGAGTATATTTGTATCGATTGACCCAGAGCAGAAAGTAAAAGTGCATGTAGTGCCGGGAGGTTGACTTCTGCTATTCGATACTTTTTATAAAACTACAGAAAACAACTGTTTCGTTTTCCCTACTGCAAGTGGAAGAAACATTGACCTCAAGCGGAGTCAAATGACTAAGTGTTGCATTCACCGCTTTTAGCTGCTAATCAGGACACAATTACTGAATACTTTCTCGACTACCTGCTTTTGTTGCTTTGTTCTCTTCAAATACAATATTTTGCTGTTGTTGTAGCTAGTCATTTATTACACGCATTCGTATTGTTCTAATTTTGCCTTATTTAGTCTATTATTTTATATTTTCATAAGTTTTTATAGACATGATTGCCGCTTTGGTTAAAATTAAGTAAAAATAAGAGATTTTGTAAATAATTATTATAATTGTTAATAAATCTATTTACTAATGCAATAATATTTAAATTTCTTAAAAATAGCGAGATTAACAAATTTGATTGAATTTTGCACAGTGCTTTCTGAGGTATCCTTTTGCAGTGAAAAATTGAGTGTTGCTATGTCTAACCGAATTTTTGATCCACCTCCCAAAGCAAAATGGCTTTGATTGTATATTTAACTAAGTTATCGTAACTTCAGAATTTTAAGTCCCACAAATGAGAAGATTAATATATTACAGATTTAAAACTTTAAGAGCTAATTTATATGCATAATGGGTGTAGCAAATAGAATTTCCATTATTTTTGCATAAAATTGGATGGTTTAATTTTTTCTTTTCGCATCCAGCCATATTTAGATGGTTCCAAAAGGTTTTTTGTACAATTTTTAGCTTTTGGGCAATCGAAACAGTGCTTGCATGACGGTAGTACTCGACAATGTCCATGATTTTATCGACATTTTCGACAATTGGCCTTCCGCTCAGTGAAACATCTTTTACATCAAAATTACCGGAATGAAACCGAAATTGTGCATGATTGATTGGAATGGTAGCAGGACCATCAACGCTGTTCACATTTTCAACCAATCACAAAACTGTCTGGAAAGCTTTTTTTTAGTACGAAATGTCATCTTTCTAACGCCATCTAGCGGGACCCGATCGGACTTATACAAAGCGAGATATAGATAAATAACGCCATCTATTGGAAAAATTCTCTTTACTACACCTAATATAATATACAATAATAGCTAATATATCAGGTGTGTTAGTTGAAATTTGCCGGTCTTTTCGAAAAGAAAACACTTAATTTTCAGAGGAATCTCAACATTTTTTTTTATTCAACGTATTGACCATTGGTTTCTACACATTTCGCCCATCTCTCAGGCAAATTATGGATACCATTCCAAAAACACTTTTTCTCTTTCGAGGCAAACCATTCGACGAGCCATTTTTCGACTTCTTCAAAATTAGCGAAGCACTGCTCTGCAAGGGAGTGTCCCATCGATGCGAAAAGGTGATAGTCGGACGGGGCACGGTCTGGAGAGTACGGCGGGTGTGATAATATTTCCCAATTAAGTGTTTTTAATGTATCTTTCACCAGTTTAGCGGTATGAGACGGCGCGTTGACATGTTGCAAGATAACTTTGCCATGTCTTCGGGCCCATTCCGACCGTTTTTCGATCAACGCATGATTCAAATTGATCACTTGTTATCGGTAGCGATCTGTGTTTACCGTTTCACCAGGTTTAAACAACTCGTAGTACACCACACCACACTGGTCCCACCAAACACAGAGAATTGTCTTACGGCCAAAGCGATTTGGCCTTGCAGTCGATGGACCAGCTTCACCAGGGGAAAGCCATGATTTTTTTCACTTCGGGTTCTCAAAATAAATCCATTTTTCGTCCCCCGTGACAATTCGATGCAGAAAAGATTTCCTTTCGAATCGTTGAAGCAGCATTTCACTAACGGTTTTTCGATTTTCCATTTGTCTATCGTTAAGCTGGTGTGGCACCCATTTTCCATACTCGTATTCTTCTATATAAAAAAGCTTTGTCCTTAATGATTGGCGGCTCAACACACAGCTTGAAGCGTTCTATGTCTGACGTATAAGAAAGAATTTTCCGGAAAGTGCACCTGGAACCGATACATTTATTTTTAAATCGCTGATTTACATAAAGTTTCGTACGGATTTACCCCTTGGAATCCAAGAGAGTGCACTTTCCCTTCAATACCTAGAATGAAAGCTCAAGTCCAAACACTTAAGATAGCAGGAGTAAATTAGAGAGAAAGCTACTTCACCCATAGCCCAGTTGAGTAATCACACAGAGTAGCTTGGTGATTCTAGCCCCTTACGAAAAAATAAATCATATTGCCTACAAAGAAATACTGGAAACTTACAGTACATTGGAACCAAAATTGTTATATTTTATATGTCTTCAAAAAAATTTCATATAATAATTTATGTATTACTATAAACAAACTATCTTTAAAATCCAACTTAAAACTTTTTTAAAAGCATTTTCAAATTCCGTGAGCTCGAATTCGTAGGCAAACTATAGTCTATATATATAAAAGGCTTTATCCTGAATGAGGATGTATTTTGCGTATATCGTAGGCACCCGAAAAGAAAGGATGTTCCGAGATATGCACCTGGCACCGCTCTATTCAAAAATATGGAATTGATTTTTAGCTTACATGAAATTCAATACAGTAGTCGCTTTGGCTCCAAATTACCAAGGGAAAAAAGTTCCGAACCGATCTATTCGACTAATTTGTTTTATTTTTTGGATTTACATAAAATTTGGTTTAGATTTTGCTTCCAGTCTAAAAGAGCATTGAAGACAGTTACGATATCAATTCCTTAGCAGAAGCAGTGTAAAGTATAATAGTTAAAGCTTTTTAAGAAGCGAACGAGGACATATACATATATTACAAAATACTTTGAAGTATCGAAGCAGGGTTTGAAGAAATCTTTTTTTTTTTTGATGCTGGAACAGACAGGACTTTTCTAATATCGCCTTAGCGACATCGTGCCGAACTGCTGTCACGATTTGGAGGAGTTACTGTATTTGCTAGCTGACTAGTTCAGGCAGAGTTTACCAGTAGTGATCAAGCGAACGCGAGCGGACGAAGTAAAAACATGCGTAAAACTATTTCACTTTTATGCTTCAGTGAAAACCCTGAGCCTCACCAAAAAATATGAGAGTATATTTAAGAGGAAATGTCATTGCCGGACAGCTGTAACATCTGTTTTTGAATTGAGGCCGTAAATGAAAATTCGCAGAGGGAACTGAGGTTGACTGATTTCTACAGCTGCTGCAAGCACACTGGTTGACAGATCGCCCTAATTTTTGGCATCATAATTAAGGACAGTTCCACCAACTTATCAAAATTAAATTGCTGATATATGAAATATTCAGCGCGTGCTGTTTAAATGACAATTTCCGGAATTTTATCTCGTCTTAATGTATGTACAAAAAAAGTACACTACCTCCATAGCGGCTTGGAACATTTTCCAGCAAATCTTGATAATCTGAGTGAAGAACAAAGGGGATGGTTCCAGCAAGTCATTCGAGCTATGAAGGAACGTTACCAGAGTCATTGGTATGATCATATGATTAAAAACTATTTTTGCTCGTCGAGCACTAAAAACTAATAAAAAAAGGTTTCATAAGTAGAGATTTGATTTTCTTTTTAGTTATATCTCAAAAATTAAAGCTGATACAAACAATCTGGATCCACATATTAAATCAGCAACCCAAAGAAGTCATAATACTTCATGCAACAAAAAATTTAGTTGAATTTATGATATCAAACGAAACAAAGTTTGAGTATGCTTTTGTAATACCTACATATTACATACACGTATGCTTGAACCGTCTGGATCGGTACTGTTTTCTTGCGTTGATTGATTTTTGGTCATAAATACTTCATTAAGTCATTTAAGGACATGAAAATATTATTGTACACTCATATAACGAAGTAAACATTGGTACTGAAAATTATGGAACACGAACTACTATATCATATAGCTTCTCTACAACGAATTGTTTAGATATGAGAATTAATATTTAATCCGGAGCAAACTCTTATGCAATAGAACCCAGAGTTCGGTGATGATTGAAAAGACGTTCCATTACTCGACTATGACTTAGTTCTAATAGCAATTGCCCGCTTAAGGAACAACAAAGCGATTAGAGCTGATGGCCTACTGGCAGCATGGTGGTGAAAAGCTGAGAAGGTGCATACATCAGCTTCTTTGCGGAGTATAGTCGGACGAAAACATGCCCGAGTATTAAAATTTAATTGCATTCTGACTATTCTATTACAAAATGCGCCGATTACTTTGGGATTTGCCTTCTAAATATAGCGTATTGCGTGAAACACTAAACACCACCGTCAACAAGTTGGTTGGACCTTATCAGTGTGGATTTAAACCTGATAAATCAACCATCTACCGTTATTCACCATATTCACCATGCGCTAAATCTTGGAAAAGAGCGATGAAACGATCGATACACACCACATCTCGTCGATTTTAAAGCAGCCTTCGACAGCACGAGAAGGAGCTGCCTTTATGCGGCTACATCTGACTTCCTGCAAAACTTATACCGCTGTGTAAACTGACGCTGAACAACACCGGAAGTCCAGTCAGAATTGGGAAGGACTTCTTCCGAACCGTTCGATACAAAACAAGGTTTCAGACAAGGTAAATCCTTATCAAGGGATTTATTTAATCTATTGCTGGAGGATATAATAATAAGAATAGTGTACAACTTATGTTGTTTGTCGACGATATTAACATTATTGGCTTCAAAAACCGCGCAGTGAGTTCTCCTATCTCCATAATGATTTTTTAATACTTTTTAGCAGCAATAAATTATTTACAGTTAGATGCTATTACTTTATTTTATGGAATATTTATGCTTGCAATAAATTAGAAATATCCTATAGTTGTTTGTATGTAAATTCATCATCCTACAGCACAATTAAAATTTAAGTAAACCATAATCTGGGTTTGAACTACAAGTAAATGCATTTTATTTTTTCTTTCCACGTCAAACTTTGCTGGCTGTTAGACGGAATTCTTTACTACAACGAACTTCTTGTTAACTTTCTATGTAAACAATAAAAGTGCTGTTAGCCAGACTCCAAAGAAAGTTTGTCAACAAGAAGTGCGGACGAGAAGACAAACCAAAAGTACTGTTACGGCTTTTAAGAAATTAATAGAGAGTACATAAGACATGCAAAGTTTCTATAAAAATTATGATTCTTCTTACTAAGCATTAAAAATGCAATATTGAAACAAAATTTGCACAAATATCCGCAATTATACACGTGAATTTTCAATGTGAGGAAAATATTTCTTTTCACTCTGCTGGTTTAGTTTTCTTTTTTTGCCAAAAACCATAAAGTTGGCTCTTAAAGGAAGAGAGCAGAAAAAGATTTTCAAAAATTCCTTAAAAGCTAATGTAAAGTTGCAGAAGACGAAAAAATGTTACAAAATCGTATATTATTACCGTTAAGTTAAAAGATACTTTAATTTAAGTTAAAAAAAAATTCTTCCTCATTGCGGAAAAAACCTATTTCAATTAAAACGTGATGTTTTGGATTTTTTCATACTGTGTTGCGTTAAGGATTGCCACCTCTGCCGCCTTTGAGTGTTAATAGGGGCGGATCCAGCTGCTGGTTCAAGGTTCAAGGTTAGACTTAACAGGAGTGGGGCGGCACTAAAGAAGAAGTGTCGAGGTAAATCCTTGAAAACCATGCAACGTACCGGTCTACTTGATATAGCCATCGCGATAAGGACTACCCAAACTAAGGCTCTAGGTATCATCCTTGACATCAGGCCAACTAAAATACAAGCTATGCATGAAGCAGCGCTAGCAACTAGCCACCTAAATGTTACGGAAAATTGGATCCAGTCCTCCACTTTTGAAGGACATGACAGCATTCAGAAAATTATATCAGCACTCGAACTAAACTTAAAAAAGGCGGACCCATCAAAAACACTCAAAGGTATCCATATCTAAACTGAGGGGTTTAAATGAGAGGCAAACACAGGCTGGGGTTTTCTGCGACCACGCCAATAAGCAAGGCTTCAAACTCGATGACTACAATTCTGTCTTTCAAGTAGAGATTGTGAACATTAGGCAAGCTGCCAAGTGAGCAACCGCTTTAACAGGATGATCTGTCACGTCTTTGGTAGACAGTCAAGCGGCAATTAAGGCAATAAGTATGTCTATATAAGGTCCAAATGCGTAATAACAAGCAAAGTGGCAATTAACAGACTATTGCGGGAAAATGCAGTGATTATCATGTCCACTGGTCGTATGAGCAACATTTAGTCATCGAAGGAAAATTTAAAAATATTAAATTTAAATATATATTTCAATAAGTGTTGAATGTCCTTTTTTTAACTATTCCCACAGATCCAAAAATCGTTGAAATAAGATATTTTTGGCGAAAAACAATAAATTCTTATGTAAAAAATAATAGTTTTTTGTTCAAAAAAAAAATTATTTTTAGTTGAACTTTGACCTTGAATAACTTTGACGCTAGTGATTTTTTTGCAAAACTTCAGAGAAAGTTTTTGTAGAACGTTCAATTTCCTACAAAAATAATTTGATGCCGCAGCATTGTATCAACTGGCTTCGCAAAGAAAAAATTAATAGCAAAAAGTACGAAAACTCCATGTTATTTACACGGGAAATGAATCGCCTTTGCGGCACGGTTTATTATCAATATTAAGAGTTCATATGAGTTTCCTAATTTTTTTAGGGCATTTACTAAAAATTTAAGGGGCGCTGCAGAGTCAAAAATCAATTTGGGAAATAACGGACACCCTAATGTACAAACAGTTGGAAATTTGCGAAACGGTCTCATCTGGAATAGACATTTTTTACGTTCCTAAGTCAGCGACATCTCGCGCTGGTAGTTCTGAGTGGTATGCATGAACAAAGATAAAATCTTAAAAATGGAAAAGTTAGAATTTAAAAATGTTTATAGGTATTAGCTGCTACTTAAGTATATTGTCGATAATTTGAGGAACTGACCTCACAAACTGTTATTTACAAAGTTTTTTCAATTATGGCTTGAGGTGAAAATAATTTACGATTCAAGCAAGCGCCTAGTAATTAATTTTTATTAAAAAAATGCCTTTAATTTAGCTAAAATTTCAAATTTTACTTGTCTGCACAAAGTAATCAATCTTTCCTCTCACTTGCTTCAGTTCTGTGAAAAACATTTTTCAATTTTGTACCCTTCATAACTACGAAATGGTATATTAACTGTGGTCCGAAGTAAGAGTATGTATTTTAAAAACCAGAATCTGTTGGTTCTGTATATCCGTCTATTTGAACGTACAACCATAAGTTTTTTACATATTTCAACTAAAACTTGGCACGCTTGTGTAGATTTATACTGTTTTAATAAATTATCGGAATCAGCCAGATCGAACCACTATTGCAAATATACGACAGATTTTTCTGATTTGAGATTTTGGGTCGCAAATTTTTCCAAATAGCTTCTAACTGAGAACTATCGAGTTTGGACAACTGTAACCTAAAGCTCTCATACAAGCGATTTACTTCGACCAAAACCTCATATTCACAACGTTGTCAACGAAAATTACCGAAATCGGAAGACTATATCACATAGAACCACACAACCGAATCGTTCAGATATGAAGTTTTTGACCAAACATCAGCCAAAAAAGCATTCTACACACCTATGAACAAATAAACATTGACACTAAAATCATCAAAATCGGAAAACTTCATCATTTTTCAGGTATGAGTAATTAAGCATTTATCACCCTACGCTCAACCTATACTTTTGGCTTTAGCTTTTTGCTAACCGTTCTTTGTATGTGATACACATGCATGCTTACCAGGTGTGTTAGTTGAAATTTGCCGGTTTTTTCGAAAAAGAAAACACTTAATTTTCAGAGGAATCTCAAAATTTTTTTATTCAAAGTATTGACCATTGGTTTCTACACATTTCGCCTATCTCTCAGGCAAATTATGGATACCATTCCAAAAAAAAACTTTTTCTCTTTCGAGGCAAACCATTCGACGGGCCATTTTTCGACTTCTTCAAAATTAGCGAAGCACTGCTCTGCAAGTCTGGAGTTTTTAATGTGTCTTTCACCAGTTTAGCGGTATGAGACGGCGCGTTGTCATGTTGCAAGATAACTTTGCCATGTCTTCGGGCCCATTCCGACCGTTTTTCGATCAACGCATGATTCAAATTGATAATTTGTTGTCGGTAGCGATCCGTGTACACCGTTTCACCAGGTTTTAACAACTCGTGGTACACCACAACACACTGGTCCCACCAAACACAGAGCATTGTCTTACGGCCAAAGCGATTTGGCCTTGCAGTCACTTTCACCAAAGCCATGATTTTCATTGACTGTCAAATCGAAATCTCCACTTTTAAATTGACAAAACCATGTCTCACATTTTCTAATCACTGGAGCATGTTCATCATATGTTTCTACCAGCAACCGGTGAGCTTCAGCTGCTTTTTTCTTTTGATGAAATAAGAAAAGCAACGAATGCGGCAAATGCGATTTACTTGGAACGAAACTCGACATATTCACTGGGGTAAACAAATATGACGCTATTATTTTGGCGGAATGTGACTTGCGTATTTTTGTAGGTTAATGTCAATAGAAAAAAATTACATACATGCCAAATCATAGAAATTTATACATATTGCTAGCGACATCTACTAATAAAACCGGCACACTTCAACAAACACACTTGGTATATATATGCACAAGTTCAATTCCCAGGTGGACAGTGAAGCAATAAACTCGAAATGTCACAAATTTTGTCATCAAGAAATGCCCAATCGTTTTTGCACTCACGCTTTTTTCTCTGCACTCTTTTCTATCGCAAGAACTAATACTGTAATACTGGTATCTCATACACAAATGATTAACCAGTTGTTTGCCGGCTTCTGTATATTAGCAAGACGTTTTTCTAGGGTCTCTCAAACATTGAAACATCTTTTAAAGACAGTGAATGTACAATGTGATTTCAGCCAACTTTAGTTCAAATAAGAAAAAATAAATTAAATTCGGTTGATTGGTGTGTTGTGAGCCTACATTTCTTTTAAATCATGTTATTCATTTAATATTCTTTAATTTAAAAACTTAAAATCACTTTAAAGTTTCTTCTGTGTACACTTTTTATATCGGCTTGTACTACAGATTGATAATTTATTTTAAAGCCACTCGTGTGTAAATAACAATTGAATTCGAAACCACAACAACGCCGCGCACCACATACTCATGTGGACATATAATATGTACTACTGTATTGCGGTCGCGATTGGTTAACATTGCGTACTGCCATTCGGAAGACCAGAGTTCGAGTTCTGGATCGCCCCTCGAGCGGCATATGTTAATCCCTCCGAATATTTTTCTGACATAAAAGGAAGCTCCTCATAAAAATCTATAGGCCTTTCGGAGGTCCCTTCATTTTTGGCAAAAACATTAAGACGCACACCAGAAAATCGAGGAGGAGCTCGGCCGAAAATCGCTTCATCAGTTAACTAGCAACAATATAATATATGTAACGGAGTGCATTGTATTTATTAATTGTTTACCTACTGTTCTACAATTCCATTTGTCAATTTTCTCTTGTTCAACAGTTTTTCCATTGAAGAAATACTTCGTCGCCTTAACCACCCACCTATTGGCTGGACGTAACCGCTCCTTTTGTTTTGATTTCATTTATCTTGTTTCAGCAAGCATGCAGTGAACCGAAGTAACAAGTGACAGCAATTTAAAATAACAAAGCGGAAGTAAAAACAGAAACAACCACGTGAACAACGGAGACAACGAATACTTTAATGAAATTTAATTAAATGGACAGCACATTTATTTTGTACATAATAAATGTAAAGCATCTCGACGTAGAATATTTAAATCGACTTGGAGCGTCGCACAGGAAGTAGCTAAGTGTATAGAGATAACTAAACTTAAATGATTGTAAGTGCTTTCTATATTTTATAATTTCTTTTAAGAAATTTTAAGAAAAAAGTAATCATGACTTTACATTAACACAATTATCAACTTTCAAACTAATTATTTTTCAATTAATCACCGAACTCATTATCAAATATTTTACTCATGACTCCACTCATTACGACACATATTTTCGCCAACAGATCTTCGAAGGAATATATTTGTTTGAAGACTGACTGTCATGGTCAATTTAGTGTAAGTCTCTATTGAATGACATCTAAAATCACTTTTGATCAATGAGCCATTATATAGTCGGCGGACCGCTCACAAAACTGAAAAGAGCAGGCAGCACTTTTTAAGGTTCTAATACTTCTCAGAATAGCAATAGCAGAATATTTCAAAGGAAGTACGCAGATTACAAAATTCTCTCTTCCAAAAGCTCGCTCAGAACACTGGTTTCTTAACGGCCAAACCTTCAGTCTGGAATAACTTATGTGCGTTGGTCGGATACTAAATCCGAATGTAATATTTTATATGAATCTATGATAAATTTGTATAGAGATTCATTCCTCCCAGATGAGATGCTCAACTAACTAAGCGATACAATTACGTTTTGTTAGTATGAAAAATACTGTTAACGAAATGATTTTGTTTCGTTTCGGCGCCAAGATATTAAAACGTAACGCAATAATAACAAATTTGTAGCCTTAAAATAGCGTGTTGTTATTTTAGAGACCCTTGGCAAGGCTGAGCTAACCCCAGCCAAGTGGAAAACTCCATTTTTATGGCAAATACGGTGTAATATATTTTGTGGAATACCCTATTCGATGAAGAGTGGACGTACTTGGATTTTCTTCAACACTTTGAGCTAGAGCAGCAATATTCTCAGTTGTTCTTGAACGGCGTCATATTACTAACTTCTACCAACAGCTCTATTTTTTCCATCAATTTATGTATTGCAGTCCGACAAGGTGCTTCACGACGACCGAAAAATGTTTTAATTTAACAAAGCGTCTCTGCCAATATCTTGTTGAAGCGTGTATCGTTCCAGTTTAATTAATGACGTATTTTTTATTTGTCAAATGTCAAAAAAGGACAGCTTCAAAAGTGAAATCTACCGGAATAGCAGACTATTCAAAATAACACCTCAAATAAGTACAAATGTAGGTTTGTTTTAAACACTTGAAGCACTGCAGAGTCTCTGTTTGACATTAGACATTGTAAACATGGTTGCCATTTTAACTGAAATATACTAATTTTGACAGCGTCCAAAGTACTTATTTGATAATTTGAGCATGCAAAGTAAGACAAGTCAAATTCGACTTTTTCCTATGAGAAGGCGCCATTTTGACAAAAAAATTTTTTTTGCTTATTCCTTCGTGATTAATCACTAGATTTAACATTACTTTAATGAAATCTGTTCGGTTTTTTAATTTCAGGTGATCCAGTTCAGAGATAGAGTGGTCACCGCAACATGTTTTCTCAGAGGACCTCCTGGACATCAGCTGTAGCTCTTCTCCAGAGAAATATTTTTACTGGTTATAAGGATTAAAATATTGTTGAATAACACCATAATAAGTATGTAAACTTTTTGAATCACTAAATTCTAAAGACTTCTCAAAAAAATTCTTAAAAATTTGTTTTTTTTTTTTGGCCCATTAACTGTATATAACCCCTTAAAGCATGGTGGTGAAGGTGCTATGATGTGGTGAAATTTTCAGATTTTTGGGTCGAATAACTTGATATTTTAAATACAAATTTAAACGAAAGTACAGTATTGCTTAGACTCAGTGACCAATTGAATTGTCTGCAATTCTCTGGCCAATATATAAGGGAAACGTGGAAGAAAGCGTTGCTCACTTCACAAGTGTTTTACATTCTGTTTTCAGAAAATTTATTACTCTAACAAATAAGCCGACCCGTACTCAAAATGCTTTATGGTTTAATGGAGAATAGAAAAACATAAAAAATAAGAAGACTACACGTAGATTATTCAAGCTCTACAAAAAGTCTGGCCAAATTTCTGATTATGGTGTTTATTCCTTACAAAGTATTAGGTCAAGTAAAAAATTCTTTCGGTTTTTTTATTGATTTTTCAAAACACGATAACTTTGTGTACATTTGTCCGATTTAGTCACGCTTTTTTCTCTGCACTCTTTTCTATCGCAAGAACTAATACTGTAATACTGGTATCTCATACACAAATGATTAACCAGTTGTTTGCCGGCTTCTGTATATTAGCAAGACGTTTTTCTAGGGTCTCTCAAACATTGAAACATCTTTTAAAGACAGTGAATGTACAATGTGATTTCAGCCAACTTTAGTTCAAATAAGAAAAAATAAATTAAATTCGGTTGATTGGTGTGTTGTGAGCCTACATTTCTTTTAAATCATGTTATTCATTTAATATTCTTTAATTTAAAAACTTAAAATCACTTTAAAGTTTCTTCTGTGTACACTTTTTATATCGGCTTGTACTACAGATTGATAATTTATTTTAAAGCCACTCGTGTGTAAATAACAATTGAATTCGAAACCACAACAACGCCGCGCACCACATACTCATGTGGACATATAATATGTACTACTGTATTGCGGTCGCGATTGGTTAACATTGCGTACTGCCATTCGGAAGACCAGAGTTCGAGTTCTGGATCGCCCCTCGAGTGGCATATGTTAATCCCTCCGAATATTTTTCTGACATAAAAGGAAGCTCCTCATAAAAATCTATAGGCCTTTCGGAGGTCCCTTCATTTTTGGCAAAAACATTAAGACGCACACCAGAAAATCGAGGAGGAGCTCGGCCGAAAATCGCTTCATCAGTTAACTAGCAACAATATAATATATGTAACGGAGTGCATTGTATTTATTAATTGTTTACCTACTGTTCTACAATTCCATTTGTCAATTTTCTCTTGTTCAACAGTTTTTCCATTGAAGAAATACTTCGTCGCCTTAACCACCCACCTATTGGCTGGACGTAACCGCTCCTTTTGTTTTGATTTCATTTATCTTGTTTCAGCAAGCATGCAGTGAACCGAAGTAACAAGTGACAGCAATTTAAAATAACAAAGCGGAAGTAAAAACAGAAACAACCACGTGAACAACGGAGACAACGAATACTTTAATGAAATTTAATTAAATGGACAGCACATTTATTTTGTACATAATAAATGTAAAGCATCTCGACGTAGAATATTTAAATCGACTTGGAGCGTCGCACAGGAAGTAGCTAAGTGTATAGAGATAACTAAACTTAAATGATTGTAAGTGCTTTCTATATTTTATAATTTCTTTTAAGAAATTTTAAGAAAAAAGTAATCATGACTTTACATTAACACAATTATCAACTTTCAAACTAATTATTTTTCAATTAATCACCGAACTCATTATCAAATATTTTACTCATGACTCCACTCATTACGACACATATTTTCGCCAACAGATCTTCGAAGGAATATATTTGTTTGAAGACTGACTGTCATGGTCAATTTAGTGTAAGTCTCTATTGAATGACATCTAAAATCACTTTTGATCAATGAGCCATTATATAGTCGGCGGACCGCTCACAAAACTGAAAAGAGCAGGCAGCACTTTTTAAGGTTCTAATACTTCTCAGAATAGCAATAGCAGAATATTTCAAAGGAAGTACGCAGATTACAAAATTCTCTCTTCCAAAAGCTCGCTCAGAACACTGGTTTCTTAACGGCCAAACCTTCAGTCTGGAATAACTTATGTGCGTTGGTCGGATACTAAATCCGAATGTAATATTTTATATGAATCTATGATAAATTTGTATAGAGATTCATTCCTCCCAGATGAGATGCTCAACTAACTAAGCGATACAATTACGTTTTGTTAGTATGAAAAATACTGTTAACGAAATGATTTTGTTTCGTTTCGGCGCCAAGATATTAAAACGTAACGCAATAATAACAAATTTGTAGCCTTAAAATAGCGTGTTGTTATTTTAGAGACCCTTGGCAAGGCTGAGCTAACCCCAGCCAAGTGGAAAACTCCATTTTTATGGCAAATACGGTGTAATATATTTTGTGGAATACCCTATTCGATGAAGAGTGGACGTACTTGGATTTTCTTCAACACTTTGAGCTAGAGCAGCAATATTCTCAGTTGTTCTTGAACGGCGTCATATTACTAACTTCTACCAACAGCTCTATTTTTTCCATCAATTTATGTATTGCAGTCCGACAAGGTGCTTCACGACGACCGAAAAATGTTTTAATTTAACAAAGCGTCTCTGCCAATATCTTGTTGAAGCGTGTATCGTTCCAGTTTAATTAATGACGTATTTTTTATTTGTCAAATGTCAAAAAAGGACAGCTTCAAAAGTGAAATCTACCGGAATAGCAGACTATTCAAAATAACACCTCAAATAAGTACAAATGTAGGTTTGTTTTAAACACTTGAAGCACTGCAGAGTCTCTGTTTGACATTAGACATTGTAAACATGGTTGCCATTTTAACTGAAATATACTAATTTTGACAGCGTCCAAAGTACTTATTTGATAATTTGAGCATGCAAAGTAAGACAAGTCAAATTCGACTTTTTCCTATGAGAAGGCGCCATTTTGACAAAAAAATTTTTTTTGCTTATTCCTTCGTGATTAATCACTAGATTTAACATTACTTTAATGAAATCTGTTCGGTTTTTTAATTTCAGGTGATCCAGTTCAGAGATAGAGTGGTCACCGCAACATGTTTTCTCAGAGGACCTCCTGGACATCAGCTGTAGCTCTTCTCCAGAGAAATATTTTTACTGGTTATAAGGATTAAAATATTGTTGAATAACACCATAATAAGTATGTAAACTTTTTGAATCACTAAATTCTAAAGACTTCTCAAAAAAATTCTTAAAAATTTGTTTTTTTTTTTTGGCCCATTAACTGTATATAACCCCTTAAAGCATGGTGGTGAAGGTGCTATGATGTGGTGAAATTTTCAGATTTTTGGGTCGAATAACTTGATATTTTAAATACAAATTTAAACGAAAGTACAGTATTGCTTAGACTCAGTGACCAATTGAATTGTCTGCAATTCTCTGGCCAATATATAAGGGAAACGTGGAAGAAAGCGTTGCTCACTTCACAAGTGTTTTACATTCTGTTTTCAGAAAATTTATTACTCTAACAAATAAGCCGACCCGTACTCAAAATGCTTTATGGTTTAATGGAGAATAGAAAAACATAAAAAATAAGAAGACTACACGTAGATTATTCAAGCTCTACAAAAAGTCTGGCCAAATTTCTGATTATGGTGTTTATTCCTTACAAAGTATTAGGTCAAGTAAAAAATTCTTTCGGTTTTTTTATTGATTTTTCAAAACACGATAACTTTGTGTACATTTGTCCGATTTAGTCAAATAAGCGCCGATTTGTTCGTAGACTTGTTGCCAACGAGATGCCAACTTCATTATACCCCTCTCGTAGAAGGCTGCGTCCCTATTGGCAAAAAACTCGGGGAGCCAATTTTCACAGGCCTCTCTTGAGGCCAACTTCTCACCATTAAGCACGTTCGCCATGGACAGGAAAAGATGGTAATCACTTGGTGCCAGGTCCGGACTATAAGGTGGGTGCATTAGGACCTCCCATCCGAGCTACTGGAGCTTCTGGCGCGTCACCAAAGACGTGTGTGGCTTGGCGTTGTCCTGATGGAACACAATTTGGTCCCTGTTGATCAAAGATGGCCTCTTCTGGATGAGTGCTGCCTTCAAGCGGTCCAGCTGTTGGCAGTAGAGGGCCGAATTGAGGGTTTGGCCATAGGGGAACAGCTTGTAGTAGATGGTTCCTTGCCAATCCCACCAAACACACAGCAAAACCTTCCTGGCCGTCAATCTTGGCTTGGCCACCGTTTCCGCCGGCTCACCGCGTTTCGACCACGACCTCAAAAATGGTTATCGAACAGATGTTATCTACACTGACTTCAGCGAAGCTTTGGCCAAGGTCTTTCATTCTTTACTTCACTTTAAACACGATCTCTTCGGGTTTCCGCCTTCCTTTCTCAAGTGGATTTCATCGTATTTGATTGGAAGAAAACAAAAAGTAATTTTTAAATATTGTGCATCACGTGAAATAGCAATAACATGTTCCTCAAGACACCTTAAGGTACGTTGGCACTTTACTCTTCCTTATATTCATCAATGACCTTCCAAATGTGGTTCTTCATTCTATAATACTCATGTACGCATACGAATATGATGTCAATCTCTTTAAATCAGTTCATTCTATTGAAGAAAGAGAACTTTTGCAACTTAACCTGATGCGAACTGTATGTACCTAAATTTAAATAAGTCCAAATATATGTGTTTCTGTAGAAAATCTTTCCAATCCTTTGCCTATATGATTCATAATCACAGTGTTGAACAAGTTACTGTTTTCATATAAATTCTTGTGCCAATAAGGCAAGAGGCTTTTTAGCTTTCATTAATCGTTGGACTATGGAGTTCAATGACCCAAACATTACCAAATTACTCTTTACCGCACTTTTAAGCCCATTTTGAAATATGGCGCAGTTGTACCTATGTAATCTGTGCAATAGCAAATTCCTCTTATTCATGTTAAGAAATTTAAACCGGGCTGTGATTAAGAACCTTCCTTCTTTAACGGCCTACACTCCATAGATGTAGAAATATGCTTGGAGTTATATTTTTTACTAAATTGATAAGTTGTGTTATCAATAGCCCATTCCTACTCAGCGAGTTTAACTTTACCATCCCTTCAAGATCATCTAGACACTTTAAGTCTCTTTCATTGCATTCGGGCCATTTTAGATGTTTGTACAACGAATTTAATACACATTTCGCCAACATTGATTCCTCTGATTCGCTTTTCTGTATCAAAACCTACTTACTAAGAGCTTTAAATAATTAAGTACAATAAATTATTTTTACTTTTTCCCATGCAATTTTATAGCAGCTGATGAGCAAATCTGTAGCTGTTTAGTGTAAAAGGCAAGTGTAACCCCGACCTTCAGCGTTCAGTCTCGGGTTTAGGGCAGTCCGGACTGTCACTGATTTTCGGGCACCGGGCTGTTGGATTTTTCGATTATCCCTCAGACGCACCTCTCGGTCAGTTGGGTGGGAGGTGGGTAACGATGGGTTCGTCGTAAAAAAAATGTATCTTCACAATTTACAAACAGCTGATCTTAACCCAATTAAGCACTTATGGGACCTACTAGAAACCAAATTAGGCAGCGTACTGTAACCTGCAAGAAAATGCTTAAGAACGCGATAACATGGGTAGCTATAAGTTCAGAAATAATAGCCAAACTTGTTGAGTCATTAAAAGTCATTAAGAGACGTGGTTATCCAACCAGTTATTGATTTAATATATTTTTTCAGCCTTTAGTCCTTTCTGAAGTGAACGCAGATTTTTCCTGTTTGGTTTGAATAACTCTTTTATTTATCTTTTATTTTATTTTAAATAAAAATTCTTTGTTAGTAGTAAAAATTACTCTTTATTGGACTAAATATAATAATGAAAAAAATTTTTATGAATGACTTATTTCTTTCGATTTTTCACTGTGTACAGAAATTTTTGGTAAATGAACACATACTTTTACCATTGATTTGGAAAAGCAATTATATATTTACTCTTACATTTGCATCACTGACTGTCTGTGAAATCATATTGAAATCAAAATCCAAATATAAAATTTAAAAACTTACCAAAATATAAATTGGAAACTTCAATCAAATTGTAATTACTATTGGCAAATACATTTCGGAAGTCAGTGAATCCAAATGTACTATGTGTTACTCAATAGGCAATTTTCAAGGAAAAGCTAGGCCATTTTGGGCATATAATTGACATGAAAATACAATAAATTTATTTAATGATTTCTTACGAAAATTTACGTGTTCAGAAGTCTTGCTTGTTGTCATGCAGAAGTCTTTATTCCTTTTATAACCATATCATATTTATGATATTTAATTTAAGGTTTAAATACTAGACCTTTAAACCAATATGACTAGATACGAAACTTACTCAAAATCACTCATATTGATGCTGAGAACTGTTGGCAGCTGTGTCAGATCGGAGAACATTCAAGAGATGATGTGTAAAACACACCAGTACCACTTTGTCAATAAAAACATCCATTGCTTTTGTTTCAAAAGAAATTTGCTTCAAGCAGTCAATATTAAAGAAATTATTGTAATTTTATTATTTAAAATTGATATAATTAAATATTGGATTGTTTCTCCACAAAATATTTTAGTGAAATTGCAATTAAAGATGTCGTTGTTTGCAATAAAATACCCAAAGTATACTTAAAAATAATTTACTATCGCAGCGTCACTGTTCAGAAATGTTATAAAAAATGCGGATTTTTGAGCGCTCTCAAGAAATATAGAGTTTCGAATCTAGTCTACTCCGGAATTGTGGGCCAACAATTCATCCATCGTACCGAGCTGTAGTTGTGAACGATGCGACTTTTTTTGCTTCCAAAACTCAAGTTACAACTCCATGGAACCCGTCTCGACTCAATTGAGACCGTAAAAGAAAATTCGCAGAGGCAGAAGGCGATCCCGCACAGCGACTACAAGGCATGTTTCGCTGATTGGAAAAAAAGTTGTCATATGGGTACTGCTTCAGAAGGAACAAATTTTGAAGGCGACAATATTAATATTAGTGAAACACGGTGCAACACGGAAATTTCCTTTGGAAAGTAGCGTAATCCAGAATAATTGTGGGGGAAATTACTTTAAATATGATGAAATAGATTTAGAAAAATAAGTTTATATATTTCGAAATTTGAAATAAAAGTGAATGCTGCCATAATGGATACAGGTGGCCAATATCTCATATCACCTTTTTTCAACACATAAAAATTTTCATCAATCAATATTGCATATTAGCTTTTACTTATGTCAGTTATGTAGATATAAGTAATTATAAATTTCTAACTATACGTTAACAAATAAAGTTGAAGCAGATTTTGGTTTTACAAATTTTTTGGTGATTATTTTGTTATATAATATTTATGTATATTTATGTATTTTTAAACCAATTCGACACAATATTTATGCTGCCATGAACATTCGGGCATAAGCTGAGATTAAATGTGGTTTTGTTAAATTCCAACTTTTCCCATGAGAAAAAATAGTTCTTAAATAAAGAAAATGTGACATAAGGGTGTTCGTTATTTACCTTTATTTTTTTTTTAGATCAAACGCCTTTTATTATTCATATCGTCTAAAATTAGACCACGACAGCCAGTGACTAGCAGTGACCAACAATTAAAAAATTAAATTAATTGCGATCGGCCCTCGGCAGGGATACCACTAAGGTGTTACTCTTATCCAAAAAAAAAGCTTAAAATATCGATACTTACATATTATAGGGATAGTATTTGGTAAGCACCAGATAACATTTATTGAGTTTCAAGGAACAACAGATTATTTTTAAACTCTTCTAGATAAGTGATTTTTACCTTTCTTGCTTGTAATCTTTTATAGGGTGGAGTCTTCCTACTATAGTTGGTAGCTCTTCAACGAAAATTTGTATGTGACAAGTAAAGCGATACTGAATCTTAAAAGCTGTATATTTATTATTTATTATTTATTGAGCTATTCTTTTCTCTTATTGAATTAAATTCTTAGTATGAAAAAATGGCTCCACACTTTAGATTTATGAGGCACAATATTGTCTTGCGAAGTACATTGTTCCGATGCTTGCTCGTTACCGAACTAAAAAGTATCTTTTGGCTTCAAAAGAAAGTAAAAAATATTTACTTGTATCAGTTGATCCGGTAAACGCACCTTGCCTAAACTACTGGATTTGGATGAAACTTTTATGTAAAAATATTTCCGTTGGTTCTGAGTAGTTGAGTAAAACCTTTTTTCGGAGCCTTTCAATACAAAACTATGTTTCGTACTGGATGGCTCCTTATTGTGTAACTTCTTTAATTTTTTGCTGGTGAAAATTGAACGAGATGCTGAACTAATAGAAAAACATTCTATAAGAGTGTACATATGCTGGCGTAAGCCGATGATAATGACATTATTGGCCTAAACAACCGCGCCGTGAGTTCTTCTCCAGACTGAATAAGGAAGCGAAGGATCTGGGTCTGGTAGTGAAAGAGGGCAAGGCGAAGTATCTCCTATCATCAAACAAACAGATTGTAGATAACTTCGTCTATCAGAATCACTCTTGTCAACAGATGCTACTTCGGACTAAGTAGGCTATCAAAAATTAAAGTTTTCCCTCGGCAAACAGAAAGTAAATTCTACAAGCGGCTCACCATTCCCGTTTTGTTTTATGGTAAACGATGTTGTCATCCGCTGAGTCGACTTGACCGATTTTCAGAGAAAGGTTTCACGGAATAACGAAGAGCTGCGTATTATATTCGACGATATTGATACGGAACTGACTGCTATGCTGGCTAGGACATAGATGAAAGTACTCATGTCTTAAAAGTATTCAGTATACAGTACCCGCCGAAAAAAGTAGATCAACAGGAGGATCTCCATACCAATTGACGCCGACCGGCTAAGAGAAGAAACTAGTAACCGGCTATTGTTGACTCGAGTATGATCGCATAAGCGGCGCCTACACAAAAAGAAGGAGAATTTTATCTCACGTGAGAACTAAACTCGAATGCATGCCGAAGGGATACAGCAATTAGGATAACTAGGAATCTAATTCACTAGTAAAAAATAGGCTTTCACAAAAATCTTAAATATAACCCGAGTTGAAAAGATTAAAGCAACGAGTATCGAAGATATATCTATTGGAAGCATAGAACATAACTTGTGTATTACACATTTATGCCTTTAACTACATTACATCGGCTTCTAAGTAACCTATCCCTGATGTAATACACATGGGGTAACGTTGTTTCCGATTCACTAAACACTTTTTAAATTTATCGACCGGAATGGACTTTAATTCCTTTAGCGGTTTCCGCTGAATTTAGTCAATTGACTAAAGACGGTTCCTCCGGAGCTGTTGAATCGCCAGAAATCCCACGGAAACAGGTTATTCGAATACAGTAAATGTAAAACCGCTGTTTATCCTCCTAAAACTCGAAAATGGCTTGACCGATTTTCATAATTTTGATCCTGAAATACTTGCGGAATTTGAGGGAAGGATTAAATGATTACAAATATCCGTAAAGTGGATCAGGGAATGATCTATTAAACTTATGTTTCGATTTGATTGAAATTTTATGTACGGTCGGTTTTTTGTTCAGATTAACGTGCAGAACACTCTTTCTTCCAGGAAATGTATCTTACAGGGCTCATTGTGGTTCAATTTGCTTGAAATCGTTTTTTTACGTGTAGTGGACTTAAAACCGATCCATTAGGCAAAGTTGCGTTTGTGGCCCGGTTTGCTTGAAATTTCATCGATATTCGCCAAAGTAAAATGTGTGCAATAAGTAGACATAACTAAAGTATGCGATGATATTTTTGTGAAGATGTATATACATTAATTTACATACCTATAATAAGTTCAATAGAACATTGAGTAGGTGGGAGTTTTGAGAGAAATTTGTAAATGCATATAGATTTTATTAAACGCTTGATTAAATTGGCCTCTTATTTCTTCGGTAATTTAAGAACAATAAAATATGTGTTTTTCATAATTAAAAATAAAAAATTCAGAGAACATTGTGATCATTAATTATTTCCTTACTTTTGGCTGTCTAGGATATTACGTTGCCTTCCAATTAAGTGATAAATGCAAGCGGACATAAATGTGCAGAAATATAATTATTTACGTATGAGGAAAGATGACAAAAATTAAGCTTTTTAAAGAAATTACCATGTAAATACGAGTGGGTTAAAAAAAATTAGGTAAAAAAAAATTATTTTTGTATTTATTCCTAATCTTCGTCCTTTCTTATCTTTTCTATATAATCGCAGCAGGGAATGTCCATCCCTCCGAGTGTATTTCGGACATGAAATAAAGGCTCCTCATAAAAAAAACCATCAGCCGTTCAGAGGCGGCTTAGTATAAACTTTAGGTCCCTCCATTTGTTGGAAAAACATCAAGACGCAAACCCATAAATTGGAGGAGGAGTTCGGCCTAAAATCGCTTCTGCGGTTACAAAGCGAGAATTATATAAATACCTATATATATAATCGACGTTGATTTCAATGTACTTCTTATGCCTATAGATCCACTTCTGAAAACAGTCTTCAGAATCTTGCTTTTTAAGCATATCGTTCAGCATTAACCACATTAATTATCTCCTCGTTTCTATTAAAAACCTGTCTTTTTAAATTTTTTTTTTTTAATTCTTGGAAATAACCAAAAATCGCAAAGTGCTCAATCGCAATAAAATTATTTGTTATTTCAACCGTATGGGATGGCGCGTTGTCATGATGTAAAAAGAGGCGCCGCAAATTCTCTTTCTGGCTGTTTTCCAACAAAATTTTGAAAACATTTGGTAAGCACTCGTTGATGCACTGTTTTGCAGTTACCGTCTGACCCCTTTCCAGTGGAATAGCAGCTACGATTTTAAATCGGGTGAAGTAAGCTGACATCATTTCTTTTACTGCAGATTTTGTTGCTTAGATTTTATGAGTGGCTTTGCTCCTGTTGGGCTCCATACTATAGATTCGTGGTACCCATCGAGCCGATTTCTTCGTGTATTCCAGATGATTATTTAATATTCACGATACAACCATGGCATTCAAGCACAATTCATTGGCAATCATTTCTTGTATCAATTGTGGGTTTTTGTCATTTTGGGACTTCACCAGAGCTACAGTGACGTCATCAGTGGAAGATTTTGGTCGATCTTCTCTTGGCTCGTCCTTTACGGAAAAATGTCCGGCCTGGAATCTTCATAACCACTAAGAAATAGTCCTCAAAGAAGGTGTAATCGTTTTTTATGCTAATTGGAATTCACTGAATATTTGTATTGGCTGTAAATTACGTCAAACCCCGAAGAGAATTTCTATTTGCGTTGGTGGTGGAATTTCGCCTGACCTATCCTCAGCTATCTTGTGTTTTCTCACCTCCATTTCAGCCGATCGTTTGATTGCACAGGATTTGGTATTTTTAAATTTAACAAAAACAAATCGAAAGTCTCAAATGACCGAACTTTTGTTAATCCCCTTGTATGTATACACATTACGTGGAGTAAAAAAAAAAAAACCATTATTTTTGCATGAAATTGAATGCTTTAGTTTTTTCTTTTCGTATCCAGCCTTATTGAAATGGTTCCAAACGGGTTTTTGTGCAATCTTTAGATCTTAGGCAATCGGAACAATGCTTACATGACAGTCGGACTCGGCAATGTCCATGATTTTATCGAAATTATCGGCAATTGCCCTTCCACTCCGTGAAGCATCTTTTACATCAAAATGACCGGAAAGAAATCGAAATTGTGCATGACTGACCGTAAACTCTATTCACATTTTCAGCCGCCTGGCTTGCGTTTCCGATCATATGGAAGAAAAATTGTAAAATATAGCTATATCTTCTCTTTGCTAATGTCCATCTTTGACGCACGCTCAAACAAAACTGACTCAACCAATCACAAAACTGTTAGAAAAGCTTTTTTAGTACAAAATGTCATCTTTCTAACGCCATCTAGCGGAGCCCGATCGGAATTATACAACAGAAGATGATAAATAACCCCATATATTGGAAAAATAATGGATCTATTTTTACTACACCTGATAAAGCAGTGAAAATGCTTCCGCTTTAGATCTAATTCATATAAGTAAAATCTTTACCTCTTCGTGTCTGTTTGCCTATGTATTCAATAAATGGTACTGATTAACTTAAAACATCTTCGATTGGAAGAAATAACACTTTCGATATGTTTTGCACATTATGAAATTTAAAAAAGGCAATTTCACTCATTTTATGGGAGGTCTTTTAAAACTGCAAATTCAGCGAGTGTGTTTTTAAAGGGTACATGCATAAAACCCCTTTTAGAATAATATTTTTTTTTGTTTTTGTTTTGCAAAAAGTACCGATAAATCTTTATCCCGAATAGCTAGGTTTCAAGGCACCCAGATAAAGAATAACACTGCTGGTAGGGTGTCAGCTTGACATGGGTAATGAAATGCCTATTCCATCATCATTGATTTGTGTTTCGGGTTCACTATCTCCGGGAGTTGCATTTTCACTGCCATTCAGCAAACTGTACACCAAGTATGCTCTGGACATCGGTCACCAGACTTCTACATTGGTTCCTACATGCATTTGTACCGATCTTGAGACCCACTGTTTGACGCCGCATCATGCGTTACCCTTGTCGACCAGTTTCTCTAGCTTATCATACTCACTCGATTAACTTTTTTTGTCTGCAAATGCATCTTGCTTCCCTCTTCAGCTCTCGGTATCTATCCCTTCTCTAATATTGAATTGGTGATGAGTATTCTTAGAAAGCAAGGGGTGCAAGTCAAGTCTGTTTTTTTGCTGCTTCTCCACGTCGAACCTACCAAGTGTTTTGACGGGCGTTCTTTGCTACAACAAGATCCGAGCCAATGTTTTATAAAATGACTTCAAGAAAAGTTATAAAAGCATCTCTTAATGATCGCTTAAAAAAATTCTCTTTAATTCTAAATGTTAGATTTTAAAATTAGCTGAAAAAATTCTTGAATAGATTGTCTACTCTATAGGTTATAAACGTATAACATTAGAGTGAATGATAATCAGTATAAATGAAACTTAATACGATGTCGATATTAATACGACTTTTTGTACGATTTGTGTCAAATCTGGATTATGTATTTCGAGATTTTATGATTTGTGTGTCATCGAAGAAGAAATAATTTCGAGTCGTACATTAAACTAGAATTAAATATGAACGGTTTAAGGTTATCTTCATTTTTGAATCAATGAAGTTCGAGCACGAGCATAGTTTCGACAACATGTCCGTAAGTTTACCATATGTTAAGTCACCTACCCTAATATGTTGCAGTTATTCTACCACATCGTTGACCACGTTTAGTGACTTTTGAGCATCTGCGATTCGCTTTTGGTTTCGTTAAAATTTCAATAATTTTGAAACAAATTTTACTGCTACGAGTTTCGCACCCAGACACCAAAAAAATGTCTGACATCATTCAATCGATATATCAAGATCATCAGTCATTTCACTAATTGTGATTCAGTAATTACTCATAACCACTTTTTTGACGTTTTTCCACGGTTGTTAATGTACTGGGGTGTCCTTGGAATTCATCATCTGCAACATGTTCATGTCCTGATTGAAAACGTTTATACCATTCGAAAAATGTAGCCTTGTTTATAGCAAAGTAACCGTAAGACTTTGTTAACATTTCACATACTTTCTTGCACTTTATTCCACTGTTAACACCAATTTTTTTAAGACATTCTTTGATTTATTTCTTTCCTTTAAACAAAGCGAATAATAACTGAAAGAACATTGTTGACTATCACAGTCAAAGTTAACAATGAAAACTGCTAAGAGTATTATCATACTTCAAGAACATTTAACATATATCAATTTAATAAAAATAAATGTTTGACGAACGGACTCTTCCAGCACGGGAAGTTAGAAAATGTTTCGTTAAAGACAACACTACCTTCTTCTTAAGGGATTTGCAATGCAAAAACTCACACATGCATACGAGTATTTGTATACGAAAAACTGTAAAATTGTTATACGAAAAATTGGCTTTATTTCACTACATACGAATACACACATATGTATCTACATACTTATGTAATGGAGGCGAAATATCAGCTTATTATTGATTTATTTGTCAACAGCACAGCGGGCAACCAGACCAGTAACAGCTGTGCCCACCCGAATCCGTCATTCCCACCCCATCCCAGATTGACAAAGATTTCAGTTGACCCTGCATAATGGTTTTGGCTACGTTACGAACGCAATTGTAGTTGAAGGGTGTTGGAGAGTAACAACGAAATATAATGGAATTAAAATTTTGCTACAATTTTTAATTATAGAGACAATCGAGAATCGCAATGCATGTAATATAGACATACTCGTACGTATATGTATTGTTATTGCAACAGCATGTGGCTATGTCGTAATAAACGCTTTCACTATCTCACTATCTATCCAAAACAGATGCCTGAAAGTTCAGATTTTTACTGTGTAAATTTTCAGAGAAAGTAATAAACAACTACTGATGGACTAGTTATTAAATAGAGTTTGAATAAGTACATAATGACTTAGGTCTATAGATGTGAAGTACTGTGTATAAAGTTGGACACACAAAATTTCCCAAAACTAATATGCCAAGTTACTATTTTCCAAGTTATTATTAATAGACATCGGGCCACGCTTTTGCACTATATAAATAGTAGGGCAAGTAGACAAGTCGTCAGGTTCACCATTTCTGATTCCGGCCATGAAAAATTATTAATCTCTCTCTCTCTCTCTTTCTCTCGATAGCGCTATCCAGTCACCGTAACTGTCACTAGCGTAGAAGAGGAGGCTATTCAAAACTGCATCTCTTATTGGAAAACCCCTTATATTCGCATTAGTAAAGTGGTGGTCCTTATACTAGTCGCATGAGAACTACTAATCTTCCCAGTCTTGCCAAAAAAAAAGTTGAAATAGTCACCGATTTAATTTCTAGTCTTCTTTTTCTTTCTGAAATCAAAATTAATGTTCAGTTAGAAAGTCCACTTGCCTCCTGTTACTATTATATAAACTCGTAAACAGAATTTGACTTTAATGTACCTTTGCATTGTTTGTGCCCTGTGCCTTCAGGCACTTATTATATTATTCATATTTGAGAAAAAACTAAAATCTTTTACAACACTGAAATACTTTCTGTTAATTAAAAATAATCAGAAAATCACGCACAAAACCTTTGAAAGCTCTCAGAAGCTTTTAACGGTACTTTTTAAATTGGTAAACATAAAACGACCGTCATTGGGCGCCCGGGCGGAGCCCACCTTCACAAGTCTCTCTTTTTTGTTGAAACAGCCGTCAATGAAATAGCTTTTTCAGATAATTCTTCGCTGCCAACTGAAATAAGGGAGCTTAAAAAAACCAAACAACCAAAATCGGACTCTAGGATTGCACAGCTAAACCAGTGCATGTGAACCAAATACCAAATGAATTTATGTTGCAAAAATAAAGACTGTTTTTCTAAGTATTACAAAAAAATAAATAAAAATTCTTCGAGGCGTTGAGGTTTACTCACCTTACAGTTAAACGAAAGTTTCAACACTAATTCTGTATACATATTTGAATACAGGAGGTACAAATCACTTTCAAAAATTATTCGATATATTATATTTTCTTTCATTACTTCAGAAAAAAGTCTTTAAAGACTGAAGTAGTTTACTATATAGTTGTGTAGTTTATTCTCTGAGATATGTTCATCAATATTCTGGTTGAATTTATTTGTTTCTTGTGATATATATTTTATTAAAGTGGTAATTTCTCCCGCTACGACATTGGTTTCGTATCGTTCCATTCAAACAAAATATTTCTGCTTGTGACCGAATTTTGAAGTTCAAGAAATGCATTCTAAGCCGCCAGCAGAGACTTTCATACAGTTAAGCTGTCTTCGACGTGGGGACTGGAACTTGTTGAAGCCAATCTCTCAATGGTGAAAAAATTCACAATTATGCATACACGAGTACATATGTAAAGGGTGGTTAAATTTTCAAGGGCCGATGTTGATTTTGAATAAAACACAAACTATTTAGGAAATTATTGAAATTTTATTTTATTATGATATATTGGTATTACTCAATTATGTATGTAACAAAATATCGGCCAAATGAGCGCCGCGACCTCGGCGGCACACCTCCATACGATGGTCCAAATTTTCGATGACGCTGAGGCATAATGGAGTTTCTATGCCGTTAATGTGCCGAATTATCTCACCCTTTAGCTCTTGAATTGTTGCTGGCTTATCGACGTATACCTTTTCTTTCAAATAACCCCAGAGAAAAAAGTCCAACGGTGTCAAATCACATGATCTTGGGGGCCAATTGACATCGCCATGAGATAACACGGCCATTGAATTTGTTGCGTAAAAGAGCCATTGTTTCGTTAGCTGTGTGGCAAGTTTCACCGTCCTGCTGAAACCACATATCGTCCACATCCATATCTTCCAATTGTGGCCATAAAAAATTCGTTATCATCCCACGATAGCGAACACCATTCACAGTAACTGCCTGACCGGGCTCATTTTGGAAAAAATACGGCCCGATGATGCCGCCAGCCCATAAACCGCACCAAACTGTCACTCTTTGCGGGTGCATTGGTTTTTCGACAATCACTCTTGGATTCTCATTCGCCCAAATGCGGCAATTCTGTTTATTGACGAATCCACTGAGGTGAAAATGTGCCTCATCACTGAAGATGATTTTCTTCGAAAATTTTCATAATAAGTCTGGATAACTTTAACACGTTGTCTCTCCATGGTTCAAATTGAGTAAGTCTGAAATAGAGAAATGTCAAATTAAATTTGGAAAAAATCTTGGCGTTTAGGTGTGGTTCACATTCAACATCGGTCCTTACAATTTAACCACCCTTTATATGCATACGTCTTTATGTGCCTCACATTATTTAGCTAGACTTTAATAAACCACTGGTACAATAATTTATGGGATGTTTTACATACCTCAGTTTTCAGCAAACTTTCTTTACAAATATATTATATAGAAATACATAGGTGCATATGTGTGTATCCGAAAGTTTTTTTTAATAAAAACATCGGCCTTAAAGTATTGCTCTCCGCCTTTTTTCTTTGCAGATTCGGTACTGTGAAAAACTTTTAAGGTTATTTTGAATTCGAAGTCAAAAGTGTCACTTTCACTTTTGATCTGAAAGTGAAAGACATAATGCGATGAACTGTGCATACACATTGATTTGTGTGTGTTGCGTGTAGGTCGGGTCGTATGAGTAACCTACTTTTAATGTAAATACTTTAAGTGTAAATATTGATATTTATTCTAAAATTTATTATTGGATGTTACTGGATATTTTATAGAAAATATAAGCTAATTTATTCTTTATTTATATCAATTGGGTGATTTATTTAAAAAAAAAACTTAAAAATTTAAGACAAAACAAAATGTGTGGACCTTACGCCGCTGTATCTAAATCTGGTAATTTTGTACGGCTATGCAAACTGACCGCGTGAGAAGCGTGTTCATTATTGGGGGAACCTCTCCGAGTTTTTTCGGTACCAAACGAGGTTTCAGATAGAAAGACTCTTTTTGATGTGATTTATTCAATTTGACGCCGAAGAAAATTAATAATAAGAGCTGCAAAAAGCTAAATAGATATTGCACCTTAACAACCGCGCCTTCAGTTCTTCTTTCTCCAGATTCAATAAAGAAGCGAAGCGAATGGGTCTGATAGTGAACAAGACGAAATATCTCATGCCATCAAACCAAACAGTCATCGCATTCGCGACTCAGCTCCCACTTCACTGTTGACAGTCATAACTTCGAGGAATTAAGAAAAAGCGTCTACGCTGGCTAGGTCATGTGTTCCGGATGGATAGTAATACTCCAGCTTTGAAAGTTTTCGATGCAGTACCCGCCGGTGGAAGCAGAGGAAGAGGAAGACCTCCACTCCGTTGGAAAGACAAGATAGAGAGGTACTTGGTATCTCCAATTAGCGCCAACAGCGTATTGAAGAGACTAATGGCACGCTATTTTTAATTCGACTATAATCGCATAAGCGGTATCTACACGAAAAAAGAAGAAGAAGCAGAAGAAGAATTGTGAAACAAGTGATTGCTTAATTCTGTGTGTGTGTTTTATTTCATGATGACAACAATTCACCCAATAAGGATAAACCAAACATTGGCCAGCTGTAGTTTTGTCAAACATTCAGCATAGAAATGAGCGAAAATATATATTAGTAAAAATGTCAGAAAAGACTGGTCAGAGTTTAATTTAATTTGTTTATTATTGATTTCTAAAGTGTAATGTATAGGGTTTTCAAATAAGGGGTGTTATTTGGGTAATCAAAGAAAAATGGTTTCATTGGGAGTCTTTGCTAGTCTCCATCTTGGACACACGATCAAACAAAACCGAATCGACCAATCACAAAACTGTCCGGAAAGCCTTTTTTAGTACGAAATGTCATTTTTCTAACGCCATCTAGCGGTACCCGACTCCAACTTATACAACGGGAAATACATCTATTGGAAAAATTAATGGATTTATTTTTACTACCCCTGTGTTAAAATATCTAATTTTTTTTCAAGTAGTATTTGTAGGTGAACTGATTTTCTTATTTTTAAAGCTTTCATTCATTTTCATCCTCTTTTTCTTTTTATGCATTAAAGGACTTTCTCCAATCACTTGGCACCACCATCGATGACCACATAATAGCTCTACCCAATAGCCAACGAGTAGACAGACAATATTTGTCTGGTGGCAAAGAAAATATGAAGAATTTTATTTGCAAAAGGTCAGTAGGGTTCAAAATTGACGTAAATAAAAAATAATCAAAAACCATAAACTGCTAATCCGTTTTTATTTATATGAGTGCGAGTATATTGGTACGTAGGCTGCTATATATAGGTCTGGCCTAGGCAACACTAAGTGTTGCCAGGTGCAATCTGACATTTCAATTGGAAAGTTTGACATTTTTTAAAAAATTTTTTTAATAATTTAAAAATTCATCTCGGCCAAAAAATGGAATTAACCCGTGAACATTTTCATGCGATCATTTTTCACAACTTTCGACGTGGATTATCACGACAAGAGTGCATCGATAAACTTAAATCTTTATATGGCTATGAAGCACCATCCTATAGCACTGTAAAAAACTGGTACAACGAATTCAATCGTGGCCGACGCTCGCTCAAAGACGAATTCCGTGAAGGTCGTCCAAAAACAGCTGTTGTGCCAGAAAACATCGATGCCGTACGTGAACTGATAATGCAAGACCGTCATGTAACATACCTTCAGATAGAGGCATGCCTATGCATTTCTCCCACCAGCATACATTCGACATTGCATGAACACCTGGCCGTAAAAAAGGTTTGTTCTCGTTGGATCCCGCACAATTTGACAATCGCTCACAAAAAGGCTCGTGTGGATTGGTGTAAAGAAATGCTGAAAAAATACGATCGCGGTGCTTCAAAAGACGTTTATAAGATCATCACAGGTGACGAATCATGGATCTATGCGTATGAGCCCGAAACAAAACAGCAATCGACGAGCCAAATCCAAAAAAAAAAAAAAACAAAAAAAAAACCAATTGCGTTGACAAATATTCGTATTTTCATTATTAGGCCAGAAATATATATAGCAGCCTACGTATGTCTGCGAGTATATGGGTCTATGCAAGAAGGTTCTCCGATATATTCACACGATCTCGGACAACACGAACACATACGTAAGAAAGTTATTCTCTTTACTTTTCTTTTCTTTTTTTTCATTTACAACTTGAAAGAGAAAGCAGATTACCGGCTTATCCGATTTATTTCATGTACTTATTCTCGAGTATAAACGCCATAGTTATGGTATTCTTGGTACTTCGTAAAAAGTTTTGGTATAAATAATCAAAAAAATGTGAATGATAAATTGCACGGTCATTAAATATGCAAATATATGAACATAAATGAATAAACAAAAGCAAAAAAATTTAATAACTTCAAAATAAATAGAAGTGTGAAATATGGATAATGTTCCCAAGTACACCCCAGCTGTGGTAATAATAAATTGTCGATTAATTTACTACTTTATTTTTAATGGTTTATTTCATTTTTTTTTAAGACAATCTATTCGCCCAAAGGTGAAATTAACGTCGAATAATGCACCCCACATTCTTCGGAAAATTCAGCTAATGGCGCGTGAGAAGCAGGACGATGTAAGAATCAAGCAGAGGAAATCTTAAAATATTCAACAAAATATGACAAGGTACAATTTCAATTCGAGTGATTCGAATATCCATTTTAAATTTTACTTAGACGTTTTTAAACTTCAAGAAAGCCGCAAAGGAGGGAAGGCACTCGTAGAGCCGAGGACCTCTTCAGACCAAAACTTACTAAATTGAAACAATTTTATTTCAAAATTATTTGACAAACACTTCTAAATTTTCTTAGTAATCCTTGAACTAATTACAATATATATATGTATTTGGCGCTTTGGAACCGATGACGCGACTTTTGGCCAAACTCCTCCTCCAATTGTGAATTTTTCGTTTTGCTGTTTTTTCAACAAAAGGAGGGACCTCTACAGTTTATACTAAGCCGCCTCCGAACGGCAGATGGTTTTTTTACGAGAAGGATTTTCAGTTCATGTCAGAAATACACTCAGAGGGCTTGGCATTCCCTACGGAGGGGCGATCTCAATTGTAGAAATTAATTTTGAATGTTGGTCGGGCCGGGACTCGAACCTTGGCCTGGCCAATAGCAGTACATAATGCTAACCACTTGGCTATTGCGGCCGCCAATGCAATTGCTAGTTAATAAAATAAGCAAATCCGCTTGGTGGACTTTGATTGGATTGCAATAAAATTTTGCCTTTTATGAATATGTCAAATTTTATGTATAACATACCTTTTTGACGAACTTAACTTCAAATTTTATTTCTGAAAAGTCAGTTGTAAGAAGGCTATATAATATAGTCTTCCGACTCCGATAATTTTCAGTGCAAATACTAATTTTAAGGGGTTAGGGGTAGTCAAAGGCACGAAAAAAAATGAGAATTTTCAGTATTTTTTTTTGCTATTAAATAATTTTATTTTACAAAAGTAGTGATATGGTATTATTAAACATTATTTTGACTTGAAGTCACGAAAATTTCAAAAAAAAAAAAATTTATTTCCGAAGTTACAGCTGTCTGTGTTAACCCAGTTCCAAAAAAAGGTCCCTGCGGTGACAATCATAAGTCCTTGAAGATTCATCTGAAATCAATCGGATAAAAAAAAATTAGTTTTATAAATAAATAATCCTGGGCCTGATCCAAAGATTTTTTTTTTTTTTAAACTAACAAAATGGCGGCCTCAGGAAATTTTTGTCCAGATTTTTGAGAAAAATCAATAGTTAATTGGTCTTAAAAAATCGAAATTTAAAAAAAAAAACTTTGAAAAAGGCCCGAGTTTATTATGTATTCTAAAAGCTGTATAAATTTCATTAAAATCAACTGAGCATTTTCGTGTTACAGTTGTCACCAGTTCAAAAAACATAGTTTTGAGAAAAAAGTGAGAAAAAGCGCTTAAAGTTTCACACTAGCGCTTTGAAAGGCCCGAGCTCTCTTTGTTATTTGTCGAATAACTTAAAAACGAATTATCGGATTAACTTGAAATTTTCAGTGATTATTTTTAAGATATTGTACTTAACGAAATGCAAAAAAAAACAAATTTGATTTTTTGAAAATTCTGACTACCCCTAAACCCCTTAAGTAATCTATACAGAATATCAAATTTAGTGCTCTTCCATATTTTTTGGCGGATTTATAATCCAAATCTAAAAGACTGTTATAAATTTGTATAATATAGAAAGTATCAAATGATCAATACAGTATAAAAATACCTCTGCTTGCGAAATTTGGGTTCAAATATCTCCAAAACTAACGGAGTAATTTGCGATCAAACAGGACGGAAAGATAAAATAAAAATAATACAATAGAAAATGTTAATCAGCAAAAAACCTATATTATATTATAAATAAATTCGTATTAATTTTTTTAAGGAAAATGTTCTTCTGTATTAAAGACATCCGCAAAATTTAAGTTACCATAAAAAAGTATTCACATATCGTGGACTTTGTAAAGTATAGTATTTTGTATGTACAATGAGAAAATAACCTCAATCAGTTGGAAAATGATTAATATTTGCAATTTCTTTTGAATAAGAAGATTTGCAAGAACTCTTAATTAAATTAATGATGTTTGTGGCGCAGATTTGGGCCCACGTTGATTTTGACACGGACAATTATATTAGCACAACAAAATCTGATCGTGCAACAGGCGGAGGTAAGAGCAAATTGTTTTGTGTTAAACAGTTTAAAATTTTAACAATTTTTATTTTCTTTTAATTTTAGATATCGAATGCAAAGCGCAAGCGTACAACACTGATCCATCTGATCGTTGGACAGAATCCGAGACAGTTTGTTTTCTGCAGTCCGTGGCAGATACAGCCAAAGATAGTTCGGTGTCTTTCGAGTTAAATACTGTATTGTACTTAATACAAAAATATAAGCGTTTTAGCCTATAAGAAAAAAACTGCCCCCACCAGGTCGCTCTCCACCTAATTCTTCCAATCGAATACTTTCCAAGCTGAAGCTCATTCTTTCATTCGGACGACACACAATGGGGTAAAAGTGCTTAGAACACGCGCATTGCTATTTTTTGCTCTAGATTCTATATAATTGATGATATCATCTTGAAATTTGGACGTTTTGATTAAAATTGTTCAAGGAATTTGTATATACCATACTTTTCCAGTTATTGGTACCCTGCAGTCGGAATTAAGATTCTTACACATCAACTGATTCTAAAATATCACAAACTCAAAGACTTATCGTGTGAAAACATTTTTATGGTAACTTAAATTTAGTAAATTTAACCAATAAAGAAGAACATTTTCTTTGAAAAACTTTAAAAATGAAATTAAATTCTAATTTTTTAGTAAAACTTACCTATTAACTTCTTCCTCTTTATGCTTTTAATTTTAATAAGTAGGAGAAATAGAAGACCCAGCTAAATTTTACCGTCTGTCCGTCTCTCTGTCTGTTTGTCTGTTTTGACTTAAGCTGGTCCCTTAAGTCTGGAGGTTTTTCAAACAACTTATAAAAGTAAATCTGCTAAGTACTTCTATACGACATCAACTATCGGAACCAGCCAAATCGGACCATTATACATAAACTCATGTAACCGATTTTCTAATTTTTAGATTTTGGGTAAAAATCCGTCTAAAAATCATGTAGGATCGTGATATTTGGCACACTACATTCGTAGAGCACATAATATTTGATATACCTACTCATGAAAGCTATAGAGACTTTCCATCACACGTATTTAACTTTCTAGATCTAATTGCTGAAAAAACAGTTACATTTTCTTATTTTATTACTTTAAAATATGCTTAACTTCAATTTGTAAATATAAGACACAAAACCACATCACCGTCTGAATTCTTTAAAACTCTTACTGCAATTGAGCTTTTTGAACTCGGAATAGCTTTAATTCTAAAGGTTACTAAGAAAATATAAACGTATTTTTCAAACAATTTCCATATAAAAAAAGTTTAAATTTAACAAATTTTGGTCTGAAGAGGTAGGTTGACATATCTCAACATAGTGCAGGACTCTGCAGATAATTTTGGTACCATTTGCTCATATCTTATGGAACTAAAGTATTTCATTGATCTGCGATGAATAAAAAATAGTATGATCGAAAGAAAATTAATAATTTTTTCAAAAAAAGCCGGATTTTTATGAGCGGTTTGAAGCTTATATTTAAAAAAAAAAGAAAAAAAAAATCAAAAAGGGTTAACATGGGATTAATTGCACTAGTATTTTGGAATGTTATGAAAAAAAACTGAGTAATTTAGTTGACAATGTTTTTTCTACGAACACTTTTATACATCCATCAATTAAGCAATTTGCAATCCAATTCCCGGAGATAAGAGTAGTCCGATTTTTTTGAATAGGTCAGTCCCAGGTCCACTGCCTGGGAAGAAGTGTGGACTTTCTTAATCTAAGCAAAAAGCCACCTACTTTATTGCAGCTTGGATAGTCTATCTGGTGGCAGCAACAACTCTCATGAATATTAAAAGTGCCGTCGATATCAAAGCCTGCTAGTTTAAGAGGCACTGAAGATATGTGCTCTTTTCTATAGTGAGAGAGAACAGATAAAGCGCGTGTGTGATCGAACAGTGAAGGAAATTTAATAATCACCGCTGCAGCAGTATGCCTTATGTCAAAAGTCTCTCTCCGATTTTCCAAACCAAACACAACAGCATCAGAGGTGGAATGAGCAGTTTCCCTCGCATTTTAAAAGTTGCAGTAATCCCTTCCTTCAGACCAATGCATCTTCGTCAACTTTCGCAACGTTTCAATACGCGCTGTTACCGCCTCAAAACTCTCTTGGAGCTTAGCCGTGGACTTTCGCTCGAAAGCAGCAATACCTTCTGATAGCTGCGTATACACCATTCCAATACATTCTTGCATCCTCTCTTCTATTAATTGTAGTTTCTCTGTAGTTGAATGAAATAAATGCTCCTCGTAAAAAAAACATCAGCCGTTCGGAGGCGGCTTGGAATATAACAGTGGGTCCCACCATTTGTTGGAAAACATCAAAACACAAAATCACAAATTGGAGAAGGAGCTCGGTCGAAAATCGCTTTAGCGGTTACAAAGCGCCAATTATACCTATATCATATATAATAAAGTCATCGGATTTTGAGAAGGGAATAAAATTAAATGCCTTGTTACCTATTAGATGAGATGACCGGAAATACTAATTTGTCAAATGTGAAGAAATTTATGTTAATTACGTTGGAAAATGCAAAGTCATGTAGGTGTTATGTTTCTTTGCCAATAAAATTAGTTTCTTTCAATAACAAATACTTGAATTGCTAAGCTACATACTCGTACATAAATATTTAAAAGCTAAATTGCGACTACTAAAATGTATGTAGTTAACCTTTCTTCGTGTATTCAGTCAACCCAAACAAAGGGATACACCAGCGTGGTTTGCAATAATAAAGAAGACTAACAGTATTCCTTCCATCTTGCGTCAGCAGCAATAAAAAATGGATTGCCTCATTTCTTCAATGACAACTACGCTTCCATACACACATGTGATGCAAAACATTTCAAAAGGAAATCAAATTATAATACAAAACAAATCTAATGATAGAAAATAAATAAGGTGAATTCAGGGTCAGTTAATGTAGACATCAGAGAAGCATTACAAATTGTCCTTGCACACGTAAATACGTGTATGTACGTAATATGTACAACAGCAGAAAAACATATTAAAATATATGTATGTATGTAGACAAAATTAGTTAGTATGATGTGATGAACAGATTTAGCCTTTAAGAGTCTTTAAGGAATTTTCTGGGCTGCTAATTGAACCAACAAAGGGTTAATGAAAAGCCAATTGCTCACTTTTTTCTTCATTAAATCTAAATAATGTAGCAAAGCATTTGAACTAATAGCCAATTTAAAATATTAAAGTTTATTCATGTCAAAATCATCATGGGTAAATATGAAGATTTCCATGCTTTCATATTACGTACTGTACATACTGTATATACTCGTATGCATGTATCTAAGTACATATGTATATTTGTATCAAAATAAAAGCATAAATAATACCTAAAGCACAAAACAATTTTTACTACAAGCTGTACTAAAAACAACAACAAAATAACAATGAACCCTAGGACAGTTGCCGTGCAAACACTTGAAAAGTTCAAGTTTAAGTTGAGACTTCTCAAACATCTTTTTTTTTTTTGCCTGTTTCACTTTCTTATTAACTTCTTTGGCAAACAAGAGCCGAAAGGGGCTTTGTAGAAAGACAATTTCCATATGCAGCATAAGGATTTTAAGTAGCATAAAGTAACAAATTACGAATAATTGAAGATGAAAGAGTGAACCCAACAATGAACCCATAAGCCGAAACTAAATATTTAAGTAAGAGTACTCACGTGTGCCGGGCCCAAAGCGTATTGTTAACATAACTAAGTGTGTCAGAAACTTATTTGTAGGCATACCATAAGTACCCCTATTATGGTAGGAGAAATAAATAATTGCAAAAGTACCGTTATTTTGACAAGAAATTCCATTTTGTATTTGTTTTTCCCAAAGCAGATCATTTGTTTTCTACATTCTATTTTAAAATCTTCCTATGGTCATATTTATTTATGTACTTGATTATACATAGATCATTTTAGCAAGGCGATTCGAAATTCACTTAGAAAGTATGATATTTAAATAGGTTGAACCTTTACTCAATTCGTCAAACCTTTTTGCTTTCCAATTCTTTGCGAATTTTACACCTTTACTGTAAATTGAGCATAATATTGCGGAATCCTGTAGCCTTACGAATATGAAATACGGTTAGCCCTTTATGACTCTTTCCTAAAGTAATGAAAGAAAATATATCGCAAAATTTTTTCTAAAATGAATTCTTGCTCCTGAATTCAAATATGTACTCAGAATTTGTGTTGAAACTGTCATTTACCTGTTAGGCGATAAACAGTGAAGGAGTTCTTGAGACTTAAAAAAGAAGTATTTCGAATTTACGAAGAATTTTTATATATTTTTCAGTTACTATTTAAAATGGACAATGAGCCAATAACAGTAAGCATTCACTGGAAATACTAAGAAAATATGGGTGATATAGCGGATCCAGACGGGATTATGTGGGCAGTGCAGCCGTTTTCGGATTATAAATAACCGGTTTTCGATGGAATCTTTCGGCTATGCTTCGAAGAGCCGGGAATAGTGTTTCAAAATTCTTAAGTAAACTCTTCGAAGCTTGCATTAAGCAAAGCTACGTCCCGGCTTCATGATGAACGGCAAGAATAGTATTGCTACCCTAAGGACTATCGCCCAATCAGCTTAACTTCGTTTCTTCTAAAAACATTGAAGCATTTGATGGATGTTCACATCAAGCAAACTGTGGAAGAGGGTCTACTCTCAAAAATACAACATGCCTACATAAGGGGTAAATCCATAGATACATCATTATAGAATGTTATGTGGAATATAGAATCAGCAGGATTATGCATTGGTCATATTCCTCAACATACTCGTATGTGGAGCGTTCAACATCGTTTTTAAAGTTTTCTTAATGGATGAGTTAGATTCAACAGGAGGTAACTCTGTCCTAAGGGATTTGATACATGGAGGAGGAGGGTATCTATTTAGAACAGGACGGGTAATGAACCTTCCAGTTCCATACCAAAGGGACTATGGATGTATTATCTATGTCAGACAGTCAGACAGATCAATCTAAGCTAATCTATACTTAGAAAAACATAATTTTTTTGGCTGCGCAACACAAATTCTGTTGGCATTTTGTGCAAATACACTGCATCTGCGAAGTTTTAAAATGCTTGCACCATCTTTTTGCCCTGCCTCGGTCCAATCAATTCAGAAAAATTTTTAGCTGGTTAAATCTCAAGTCCGATATTGGTTGCTTGGATTTTTATAAATATATATATAACTGGCGCTTTGTAACCGCTGAAGCGATTTTTAGACCAATTTTGGATTTGCATTTTTTAGCTTCATTATTTTTTTAGCTTGCAGCGAAGAATTGCCTCGAAAAGCTATTTCATTGACGTGCAAATGCATACATTGTTGTCGCTACATAATCTTCGGTTTCCTTGATAATGATTCAATTCGTACATATAGGTATACATATCTATTAATTAGTCACTTGTATAACAAATTCAATTATGTTTCCTCACCAGGACCAGTGAAGCCACCAGAAGATAGTGAAGATATGCATGCTGTGTCTTCAACAGTAGACAAAGGCGATCGAGGCCTTTTTAGGCTTTTCCTAGCTGGCTGAGATTCCTGTACTGTATATTACGCATCTTCAACATTCCTTCTTACAAAAGATACAATATATACTTCTTCTGATGCAGCGATCATGGCTTCTAGCACACCACAGTTGTAATCAGAATTTCGTTTAATACTTGTAAAAAGACAATCTCTAATCAAATGAATCGTGCTGTTTATAAAAAGAAATCAAATATAAATTGGAAAATAGTGTTGTCTTTCTGCAGTTCTTATACCTTCCTATTAGTATTTTATGTCTAACGAATGATACTTCGTTAAGTCAAATTTAAGTTATTTATTTATTTATTTAAAGCTTCATGTTATAGTCCTCCGATTTTGACAATTTCAATATTGATATTTTTTATGTTATATGCATAAGTTTCATATCCGGGTAACTTAGTTCATTACCCCTACCACATCATCATAAAAATATCACCACTATCATTACCTTTTGGCGCTAAAGCTCTTTGTATATTTTTTTTTTTTATACGACGAACCCAGCGATACCCATCTGCTGCCCAACCCACCGAGATGCGCGCCTGATAACCCAACTGGCCCTTTTGTATACCTCCCAACCATACGACCCGACTGGAAGAGGAATATACATACACAAGCTATCGATGTTGCTTGCAGCGACGAATTGTTACCAGCAGCCACTGGGATTGCTTACTTTTAAACAAATTTATAATTTTCGTCAATAAATTTCGTAATATATATGTTCGAATATGAACGCTAATCAAATATATATGATTTATTCTGAACAAAATATACATTTCCTTTAATTTTTGTATGAGCAACATTGTATAACAGATTGCTCGCTGTGTCTGTTTCACAGAAAAAAAACAAATCCCGGTTTCTGCGGGGCAAACGTCAGTAACGACATCGGCAAGCGGTGGTCACTTTTCATTTATGGTATAAGACGCTCTCATAAGATAGGTTTTTAGGTAGTTGCAGCATGAAGATGAATGATAATCGAAAAATCAAACAGACTGGTGACCGAAAAACCAGTGAGAATCCGGACCGAAATCCGAAACCAAACGCGGAAGGTCGCGGTTGCACTTGCCTCTTACACAAAACAGCTACAGATATGTTCATCAGCTTCTATAAAATTACATGGGAAAAAGGAAAAATAATTTATTATACTTAATTATTTAAAGCTCTTAGTAAGTAGGTTTTTTTTATACAGAAACACAAGTCAGTATTAAAATCGTTACACAAACATCTAAAAGAGTTGTGCATTTCAAAGTTTGTTCTACATGAAGACAATGAAAGATAGTGTAGATAACATCTGTTCGATAATCATTTTTAAAACCATTACTGGTATTGGTGGTGAATTCTATGAGGTTCGATAGGGTAGATTTGCCTTTACAAAACCCATGTTGTGATTTGTCAATTAGGTATTGATGACACAGAATGGGCTATTTGATCTGTTATATTATAGTAGCTCCGCAATCACCACGTAATTCTCTATAGAAGATATACTACCACATTTTCGCAAATGTTAAATAAATATATGACTCTTTTCATAAAGAAGGGAATAAGATTTGCATGAATCGAACATATCTGCGATTCTGTAACAATCACTAAAAACTTCATAATTCATTTTCATAGATGCTGCAAACCCAAAAGTCTTACGTTTCTAATTAACAAAACTAACTCGTAATCTATTTGCTTGTTTACCTTTTTACATAATCGCTAATAATTTCAATATAGTTCTCAAGCCCATAGATCCACTTCTAGAAACAGTCTTCGAAATCTTGCTTTTTAAGCTTATCAAGCTCAGCATTACTTACTTACTTTACTGGCGTAGACACCGCTTATGCGATTATAGCCGAGTTAACAACATTTCGCCATTTGTTTCTTCTTTTTGCTGTATGGCGCCAATTGGAAATACCAAGTACAGCCAAGTCCTTCTCTACCTGGTCCTTCCAACGGAGTGGAAGTCTTCCTCTTCCTCTGCTTCCACCGGCGGGTTCTGCATCGAAAAATTTCAAAACTGGAGTATTCGTATCCATCCGGACTACATGGCCTTGCCAGGGTAGCCGCTGCTTCTTGATTCGCTGAACAATGCCAACGTCGTCGTATAACTCGAACAGCTCATCGTCTGCGATATTCACCGTGGCCAACTCGAAAGGGGCCATAAATCTTAAGCAAAATTTTTCTCTCGGAACGATGAGGGACTTGTAGAGTTTGGTTTTCGTTCGCCAAGAGAGGACTTTACTTTTCAATTACTTAGTTCAAAGTAGAACCTGTTGGCAAGAGTGATTCTGCGTTGGATATCAAAGCTGACATTGTTGTTGGTGTTGATGCTGGTTCCTAGATAGACGAAATTATGTACGAAAAACTCACGGCGCGGTTGTTGAGGCCAATAATGTCGATATCATCGGCGTTCGTGAGCAGCTGTTTACTCTTATAGAAGATTATACCTTCTCTATTCAGCTCTGCTGCTCGTATTATTTTCTCCAGCATTAAACTAACAAAGTCTCACGATAAAGAGTCACCTTGTTTTAAATCTCGTTTGGTATCGAACGGCTCGGAGAGGTCCTTCCCGAGCCTGACTGAGCTTTTAGAGTTGCTTAACGTCAGTTTACATAGCCGTATAAGTTTTGCGGGGATACCAAATTTAGACATAGCGGCGTAAAGGCAGCTCCTCTTCGTACTGTCGAAGGCGGCTTTGAAAATTGACGAATCGGCGGTGTCGATTCTCTTTTCACGGGAGTTTTCCAAGATTTGGCGCATGATGAATATCTGATCAATGGTTGACTTACCAGGACTAAAGCCACATTGATAAGGTCCAATCAGTTTGTTGACGGTGGGCTTTAGTCTTTCACACAATACGCTCGATAGAACCTTATAGGCGATATTAGGGAGGCTTATCCCATGATATATGGCGCAGACTGTGGAGTCCCCTTTTTTGTATGGATTGGGCAGCGCACACTTAAATTCCAATCGTCAGGCATGCTATTGTCAGACCATATTCTGCAAAGAAGCTGATGCATACACCTTGTCAGCTCTTCAACGCCATGTTTGAATAGTTCTGCCGGTAGGCCGTTAGCTCCAGCCACTTCGTCGTTTTTTAAGCGAGCTATTGCTATTCTAACTTCTTCATGGTCAAGTAGTGGAACATCAATTTCATCGTCGTCGATTGGGGTTTCGCGTTCACCATCTCCGTGTACTCCATTTTCACTGCTATTCAGAAGGCTGGAGAAGTGTTCCCTCCATAAATAAATATGCTCTGGGCATCGGTGGCTAGTTCACCTCTTTGTGTCCTACAGGAGTCTGCTCCGGTCGTGAAACCTTCTGTAAGTCGTCGTATCTTCTCATAGAATTTTCGAGCATTACGCTTATCGGCCAGCTTCTCAAGCTCTTCATACTCACGAATCTCGGTCTCTTCCTTTTTTTGGCTGCAGATGCATCTTGCTTCCCTCTTCAGCTCTCGGTATCTATCTCATCCCGCACGTGCTGTGGTCGATCGCAACGTTGCGAGGTAGGCAGTCGGTTTTCTCTCCACTGCGACACGACAGTCCTCATCGTGCCAGCTTTTTTTGTGAACTTTACGAAATCCAATAGCTTCGTTTGCAGCTGTACGTAGGGAGTATGAAATACCGTCCCACAGTTTTTGTATACCAAGTTGCAGATGAGTGCTCTCAGAGAGCAGGAGTGCACGTCGAGTAGAAAACCGTTCGTCAGTCTGTTGTGATTGCAGCTTTACGACGTCGAACTTTCCTTGTGTTTGTTGACTGGCGTTCTTCGATATAAAGAGGCGCATGCGCCGCAACAAGATAGTGGTCCGAGTCGATTTTGGGTCCTCGGAGTGTACGCACGTCAAGAACACCGGAGACATGCCTTCCATCTATCACAACATGATCGATCTGATTTTGTGTGTTAACGGACAACCAAGTTACTTAATGTATTTTTTTGTGCTGGAATCTAGAACTACAGACAACCAAATTTCGGGCCCCGGCGAAGTCGGGAGGCTGAAGTTTCCAACAGTCGCACCAAAGATACCTTATTTGCCCACCCTGGCATTAAAATCGCTAATCACGATTTTCACTTCGTGTCGGGGGCAGCGCTCATAAGTGTGGTCTAGGCGCTCATAAAAGGCATTCTTGGCCAAATCGTCCTTCTCTTCCGTCGGAGCGTGGACACAAATCAACGAATGTTGGAAAATTTCGCTTTGATGCGGATTGTGGCGAGACGCTCATCCACCGGGGTGAATGCCAGTACTCGACAATGGAGTCTCTCTCCCTCCCCAAATCCGACACCAGGTTTGCGCTCCTTTTTATGGCATTAACCGCATTAATTATCTCCTCGTTGCTATTCAAGACCTTTCCTTTCAATTTTTCTTTTTTAATTTTTGGAAATAACCAAAAATTACAAGGTGCTTTATCCTGGGAATATGGTGCTGGTCCTATTTCTTCGATTCCAGAGATCGCAATAAAATTACTCGTTGTTTCAGCAATGTGGAATGGCGCGTTGTCATGATGTAAAGAGTAGCTCCTCTTTCTTCCTGTTTTCCAACAAATTTTTGAAAACTACGATTTTAGATCGGGTGAAGTAAACTGGCATCAATACTTTTGCAATAATTTCTTGTGTCGATCGTGGGTTTTCGTCAAATTTGGACCTCACCAGAGCTACAGTGACTGCATCAGTGGAAGATTTTGGTTGTCCTTCTCGATGCTCGTCCTCTGTGGAAAAATGCCCGGTCTGGAATCTTCGGAACCACTTAAAAATAGTCTTTAAAAACGGTGAAATCGTTCCATATGCAATTTGGCATTCACTGAATATTCGTATTGTGGTGGTCGATCGTTCTAAAATTTCAGAGGATGGATTTGGTATTTTTAGATTGGACAAAAGCAAATTGGAAGTCACCAGCTGAGCAAACTTTTATTAATCCTTTCGTACTATTTGGATCGAAAAATAAAATAAGTCAAAAATACAATATAAATAAATAAAATAAGGAGTTGCCTACTGTTTAACAATTTTGTGTAAAATTGCACATTCTGGTAGCGAATTTCGAGGTTGAAGATATATTTAATTCGTTGGAATGGCAGTACTTCTCCTTATGATATATGACAAAATTTAATGTTTCTCAAAAGTGGACTTACGTTACTGTTCGTTATAACAGTTCAATTCTCTAAGAAACAGTTCTTTAAATTGCTTACAATTTGGTTCCTGGAAAATTGTATGTATTTGCGACCATCCTCCAATAGTTTCCTCAAATTTTAATTAAACTATCTGAAGTGTGTGTGTTTCGCTTTACAACTAAAAGCAGCGACCGTTTTTTGCAAAAAACTTTTCTTTAAGCAAAATTCGCTATTTCAAAGAACTCTTTGCTAACTTAATAATTAAACGCGAGGGGGATGTTTTTCAGGCTTCATTGGAACTTCGACGAAAGGAGAAAACAAAAAAACAAACAGCGGCGTTTTGGAAAATAAAACATTATCGTTATGGTTTTTATAAAATTGAGAAGAAGCTGTGAAATATTTATATCAAGTTTTAGCTATCTCTAATAAAGCACTTTTCATTTTTTGGTATTCATACTTTTTTCTCCTCATCTACGACATTTGCACACAGAAATATAAGTGGATTAGTTAATGGTGAAGGAGGAGTGGAGAATTGGAGGACACAAACATTAGCAACAAGATGAAATTGTGCAGTAAATGAATTTTAGTGAAGTCAGCGGTATAATGGAGTGTTGTCAAGATTCTGGATATGCAGTTATGGTCAAGGGGCGTCCATGTCAGGCATACTGCAAACGTGATGCGGTAACAAACTCGTGTACAACCTTAAGTCATTGCTGAAGGAGAGGAAGCTTCAGTGGAACCATTCCGACTTATTCGGTTAAAGAGTTCGCTAAAGCCTATTTGCAGCGTCTGTTTACCAAGCCAGTTTGTGCGCCACGTAGAAAATGACAGTAGAAAACAACAGCCTCGGTTAAGATACCCCCTTTGACGACGACCACCGCAAACGTATTGAAGACAGCAATAATTTAAGGTCATATAAGTGGAATAACCGAGTTCCGTTTCCCAGTTGGTTGATGTTCTCGTAAAAATAAATGCTGACATCACTGCCATCCAAGAAATGCGATGGACAGGACAAGGCCTCGTACGAGTAAGTCTTTGCACATTTACTACGGCAGTCGTATAAATAAGCCCGAATTATGATTCGGATTCATGGTAGGAGAGAGACTCCGCCGCCGAGTACTAAATAGCATTTACTCTGGTGGATGAACGTCTCTCAGCAATCCGCATCAATTTTTTTAACAAATCGCGAATTTGCGAAGAGAAGGACGATGGGACTGAGGAAGCATTTTATGAGCGCCTGGAGCGTACTCATGAGCGCTCTCCCCACCACGATGTGGAAATCAGGTTGACCAAAGAAAGTATCCTCGGTACAACTGTCGGAAAATTTAGCATGCATAACAAAACATTCTCAAATGGGTTGAAGCTAATCTAGTTCACCGGGGATATCTATGGTACCAGATTCTAGCCTAAGAAAATTCACCAAGCTGCCTTCGCATGGCTGTCGGTTTTAATGGGTTTCTTTTTTTTATTGATAAAGTGCCTTTATTCATGTCCGAAATTCACTTAAAGGCGCTGTCATTCCCCATTGAGAAGAACCTTTAATTACAAAAATTAACTTCTTTCTTTTATTTAAATTAATTTTCTGTAATTTTTAGACAAAAACTGCTCAAATCTGTATTTAAATTTTTAATCCAACTTGCTGCTAAGGAAATATAAATTGATTTCGTACAAAGGATAAGCCATCTGTTGCCACTTACTTATGCTACTATTCACCAGTCTGAATAAAAAATTACGAGCAACCGATAAGAGGTGACCAAGAGCCAAGACTAGCAAGCAAAAAAAACAAACTGGCTCAAATGCAAGAAAGTAGTGAGTAATCATGTCAACATAAACCGAATTTTGAACAGTGAAAATGAAATTAATAACATACTCGCCTCTATGGCAATCTGACAAGTGTCCAGTTAAAACTAGTGTTCGTCAAAGCAGCGCTGATGTGGCTAAAGGTGAGCTCGAACTTCCATCAACATCAACTCGACAATGTTCGCAGGAAGTAAAAAATTTTGAACATTTTTGCGCATGGCTTTGGTTAATCCAGTATTTATAATAGCTGAAGGCTCATGAACATCTGATGCGATTTGGCCTCACTCAGTGGACTGAAGACCTTTACCGTTGCCATGCACAGAGATTATTTGTTCTTGAAGAGAATGGCATGGACGATTTTTAAACAAGACGGTAGGTAGTACGTGCCACATAGGCACTGTTCTGGAAAATCGCATAATTAGCAAAAACTGTGACGTCAACTAACCAAGTCGCAGTTGAGATTTGATTCCGTTGGACTATTTTCCTGACTTGAAACACGAAATTGAAGTTTCCTTTGCAGTCATAGATAACAACAGAATCGAAAATATGTTCTCTCACTAAGGGGAATGTTGAAAAACTTCAATAAACGCAACTCATAAAAATATTTTTTCTATAGCAATTTGAAATTGCAAATTGTTCGTGATCCATTCATTATATGAACAGAAGTGAATCAATTAGAAATTAAGAAATAACTAGTTATAATACATTAAAATTATTAATAATTTCACAAATGCATACACATATTGTACAAATAAGAGCTTTAAATATATTTTTGAACTGGAACAATAAACTGGTGGAACTAGTTCTACTCAGGTAAAGTATATATACGAGTATAAAGTATGACCGTATACACGGTGTGTCCCAAAAATAACCGAACTTTATATTTAAATCATACAACATACAGCGCCATCTATTGAAATTTTGCAACATTAAAAAGATACATTCATCCTCTTTCAAACGCACCTGACTTCATGTAAGTCGGATGACAGATGTAAAAGTGACAGCCATTTCAATAAAACCAAAAGTGTGCTAATGGTTCCAAAAAAATGGAAGAAAGAGCAAATATAAACTTTTGTGTTAAACTTGAAAAAAAATTGAAATTGAAGTTTAAAAAATTAAAAAAAAATTGAAAAAATGAAGCAGCCGTAACCGAGGTACTGAAGAACATTTCTATAAATGACATAAAAAAATTATTGCATGCGCTGGTTGATCGTTCCAAACGTTGTGTTGAGTCGAATGGAACCTATTTTGAATAAATAATAACTTTCAAAGCTAATATAATGTGTATTTTACTATTTTATATCCAAAAAGTTCGGTTATTTTTGGGACACACCGTGTATTATAGTATTTTGTATAAAATTTCATTAAATTATATTTATTTTTTTTATCACAACTAAATACTTATATATTATTTCACATTTCTTATTCCTAATTTACTGTAAGCTGAGTTTTTTATTTTAATTAGCACCAATATTATTCTGAGCATATGTGAAAACTCAGTTGTAGTAAATGGCTATACCATAATAACTGCATAACTATATTCCAAGCACAAGCTTAAGGGGTTCACATGAGTCATGTACATAAATATAATTATTGGATGGGTCTTTACTATTTAAAAGCTGTCCATCTTAAATTCCTTCCAATTTTTTCAAATTAAATTAAATGCCAAGTAACTCGATGAATCAGCAATAGAAATTAAAGTAAGATTTAAATTTGCCGGCTATTATGTAGTAACGTGTTGACAATCCTACAAAAAAAAAATAACCGACAGCTGCCTGTGTAGGCTTGGGTAAAAATAGACTTTTACACGATAGAACGCCGTGTCTTCATTATTTAACAATATTTCAAATATAATGAAATGCTGGCGGTCGCATTTCGAAAGTTTCATACAAAATATGTTCAGAATAGTGTTTTAACTTCATCTACTGTGAAGAGATTAATTGAAAAATTCCCAGAAGCAGGGTACGTTGGAGTTGTCGAACAAAATGATCATCCAAAAACAAGTCGTTCAAATGACAATATCGAAGCAGTTCGTGAGAGTGTTGATGACTCAATTCGGCGTCGTCGACAAAAACTGCAAATATCAGAAAGCTCTAAAGAGCGTGCATACATTAAGTAACTGTGTCTCCAAGCTTACAAAATTCAATTATAACAACAACTGAAGCCTAATCAACATGTACAGCGAAGGGAGTTTGTTGAATACATTATTGAGCATCAACAAATGGATACTGATTTATCTAGTAAAATCTTCCTAAGCGATGAAGCAAATTTTCAACTTGATGGGTTTTTTAACGCTAATATTGTCGCTTTTGGGGTTCTGACTGTCCATAAACAAATGCATCCACAATGTGTTATTGTTTGGTATGGATTTTGGACGGAAGGCATAATTGGGCAATATTTTTTTGAAAATGAGGCTGCTCAAACGTGTGAGTGAGCTTTGCTGATGCTCGATATTGCAACAAGATAACCCAGTTCTTTTAGCCGAACTTTGATGATATTGGTGTGGCCAATATGTGGTTTCAACAAGACGGTCCCACTCGTCGTACAGCCCGTGAAACGCATCAATTACGGCTTGTGACTTTTTCAGGTTGTGTACTCTCTTGTTTCGATGACAGAATTGGCTCCCTAGACCGTGAGGCTTAACACCATTAGATTTCTTTTCATGGGCCCACAACATTCCCACAACCACGTGGAGGCGGTTGAACGTTGCATAAAAGAAATTCAACCACATTTATGCAGAATAGTAAGAAAATGTTTCGTCTAAATAATGAGTATGTATCGGGAAAGCCATGCGCCATTTGCCCGATATGTTATTCCACACACACAAAAAACTATTCATTCTACATTATGATTCAATAAAAATATTTCTATCGAAAGCATAAAAACTGTGTTTTCTATTTGATTCCAATCTTACGTCAATTTTAGGACACCCTTTGCCGCATTCATTTACAGCCCTCTCTTATAAAACATTTGATCGCACTGCAAATATTTACATACATATTTATGTAACAATAATACGTTTATTTATTTAAATCCCTCTCGAATACTGGAGAAAGAGTCATACCCAAAGCAATTATTCACAATTGATTTTTAAGCCCCACCCTCCCCCATACATTTGAAATATTTAACAAAGAAATATTAGCATGTAACACCTGTGCATGCTACAAACATTTATGATATACGATATTTGAATTTGCACGCGCAGTTGTACATATTGGAATTACATCAGACAATTCGATTGGGGAATATTTTATACCATATTATGAATATTTAATAATGTCTGAAAGTCATCAAATGCAACGAAGGGCAAAAAATACTCTCACGAAATTTATGTATGATATATAAATATGTATGTATATACCTACAAAGTATGTAAAGACGTTAGTAGTAGTCGGTGTAGAATTACGGTGAAGAAAAAAAGCATGAAAACTTAAGGAGGGATTAAAGTTTAACCGCATTGCTATAAATTCAAATGCCCATAAACGAGTATTAAGAATGGATTTAAATTTGGTAGCTTAAGTCCTCAAAGAAATATATTTTTGGAGTAAGAGTGTTGAGTTCATATATGCAACAACAAGGAGCGCACCAGTTCCATAATAACTTTTTTTCATAATAACCTGTAGAGTAAAACATAAAAAAAGTAAAATGTTAACATAAAGAAACTTAAAAAGTAGGGTTATCCGTTTCGTGGCTACAAAAGTATAGGGTTGTATTTTGTCATCTGTCAAATTTAACTGTCAAAACAAATATGTTTTGCTTTAGTTAAAAGTCAGGCATTTATGAAAATGGTTCGTTCAAGAGCCCCACAATGCGCCAAAATAGTTAATAGTGATTAAAACGGGAACAACATTCGTACTCTTAGAGGAGATTATGACGCACACAATCGTCCAAATACTCAAGTAATTTTTTAAAATTTTAAAGAATCTAGATCGGTTGTAAATATTATAACACCAGTGCACCATCGTTTTGCTAGTTCGCCATCAAATATCGTACATACGTCGATTGAGTGCTTAAACAACAAGCATTGGACGGCGATTTTTCGAACAAGATTTTCCTCAGCGACGAGGCATATAGATATACATACTTCTCCGTCGGGGGATATGTAAATAAGCAAAATTGTTGCATTTGAAGCTGTTAGAATCCAAACTTTTGCCACTGTCAATTCGAAGCGCTATGGTCGTATGATATGGAAGAACACGACTTATGTAATTTCAACACAAAGGTGCCACAGGCCACACAACATGAGCAAATATGGCTTTATTACGAAATTTCTCCACCGCAGTGTGAAATTGCGAGATAGACAAAGCAGTCCGGGCTGTCACTGATTTTTGGGCACCGGTCTGTTGGATTTTTCGATTGTTCCTCAGACGCACCTCTCGGTGGGTTGGGCGGGTGGTAGGTAACGATGGGTTCGTCGTTGAAAAATAAAAAAGATGCCCTTCTTGCCCACCCTGGCGTTAAAGCCGCCAAGCACGATTTTACATCGCGGCGATGGCAGCGTCTAAAGCCTACCGTCAACAAACTGATTGGACCTTATCAGTGTGGCTTTAGACCTGGTAAGTCTTGACCAGATATTCACCATGCGCCAAATATTGGAAAAGACCCGTAAAAAGAGAATCGACACCCACCACCTCTTCGGCGATTTTTAAGCCGCCTTCGACAGCACGAATACGCTTACGATTTACGCCGCTCTGTCTGAATTTGGTATCCCCGAAAAACTTATACGGCTATGTAAACTGACGTTAAGCAACACTAAAAGCTCCGTCAGGCTCGGGAAGGACCTCTCCGAGCCGTTCGATACCAAACAAGGTTTCAGACAGGGTGATTCCTCATCGTTATCATGTGACTTTTTTAATTTAATGCTGGAGAAAATAATACGAGCAGCAAAGCTAAATAGAGAAGGTACAATCTTCTATAAGAGTGTGCAGCTGCTGGCGTATGCCGATGATAACGACATTATTGGCCTCCGTGAGTTCTGCTTTCTCCATACTTGATAAAGAAGCGAAGCGAATGGATGTGGTAGCGAGCAGGAGCAAGACGAAATATCTCGTGGCATTACAAATACAGTCATATCTTTGAATTCGTAGATAATTCCTCTATCTTGGAACCAGTATTACCACCAACAACAATGTCAGCCTGGAAATCCAACGCAGAATCACTCTTGCCAACAGGTGCTACTTTGAACTGAGTGGGCAATTGTAAAGTAAAGTCCTCTCTCTGCGAACGAAAACCAAACTCTAGAAGCCGCTCATCATACCGGTCCTACTACATGGCGCAGAAGCGTGGATGATGTCAACATCTGATGAGTCGACTATAGAAGTCTTCGAGAGAAAAGTTTTCCATTTCCAACTGGCGCCAGGCAGCGAAAAGAAGAGAAAAATAGCGCTCCTATAATGATTCGGCTATAGCGGTAAGCGGTGCCAACGCCAATAAAGAAGAAGAAGAAGATGGCAGCGTCCACAGAAAGCACCCATAGTCACATTGTCCGTCTCATTCAAAGGAGCATGACTCAGCGATAAGTTGAAAAATGTTGAATGGAGGCGGATTGTGGCGAGACGCTCATTCGCCGGGTTGAATGCCAGAATTCGACGATGGAATCTCCCCTCATCACGAATCCGACACCAAATATGCGCTGCTTTATATAACCGCTGTAGTAAATGACACAAGGGCCTACTCACACCTCCGTCCTTGTACCGTCCATCGTCTCTTGATCCGTAATTCGTTCAGAATATGTCTGCTTGTTTTGATGTAATGTAATGTTTATTTTAGCGCCCAATAAACAAAAGTAAATGAAGATAACTAAAGCTTCATCTTCATAGCCGAATCAACAATACCGCGCCAACAGTTCCTTCTCTTCGCTGTTCGCCGCCAGTTGGAAGTGAAAGTAGGTCACACTCCACCTGCTCCTTCTAACGATTACTCTTCCACCAACAGGTACGTCATCGAAAATTTTCAAACAAGAATTCTCATTCCTTCGGACGGCATAACCTAGCCAGCGTAGCCGCTGTCTCTTTGTACGCTAAACTATGTCTAATGTTGTTGTTATAGTAGCAGCTGCGTTAACACCGCTTAGGGACAGTTTAAAATCAATCTAACGGGAGGTCCAGGAAATGGACCAGAGGGAGAGGCAGGTTAGATATGGGGTATGTGAAGAGGTGGTTATTGTCGTGCTAGACATTCATTAGGTATGTTGGGGTCGAGTCTGGATAGGTAGGAGGTTAACCAGCTATAGTATCCAGACCTGTGTTATGCCAGTGTTCTGACAGGCCTGTAACTTCTTCTCGTTCGGTGCAGCATAGTATACGACCTGTCGGCCAATTGCTTTGTAGATTGCCAGCAAGGTTTCTTTCTTTTTACCCCAGGTGCTGCCGGCCAGCGCTTTAAGTATTTTTTTGCGGCTCTGGAGTTTTGGGACATTGCAGTCGTATGCGGAGTGAAGGAGTGCAGGCTGTCATTGCAGTTAAACTGTAATAGTCGTGTCTGTCTCTGGCGAACGTTCGTGATACGGGGGATAAGGAAGTGATGTGTGCATGTTGTGTGTTGTTCCTGTTGTTCCCACTGGATTGAGTGCCGCACATTGGCGTTAGTTGACGGCGTTGTTGTAGATTCAGCCGGGGGTAGACTCCTACAGCATGGGAAAACGCACGCATCACTCCCTGTGGGCCTTAAGATCTGAGCAGACCTTAAGATGACTCCAACCATTGCACTGGTTGCACCTAACCAAGGCGAAGGAGTGGTGGAGTATTTTTTGACGCACGCAGCAGAAATGATCCGTCGGACCAGGGTTGATTTCTACGCCAGCCCTGATGAGAAGGATTTGAAGCAGCCCATCTGCGAGGTGTTTCTCCGTTGGTGTACTTAGATTAATGTTGTTACCTGTTGACCTAAACGGGGTTAGGTCTCCGAAAGAGTGACAGCACTTGGCCGGATAAAATCTGGGTCAACTCCGGTGCGTAGAACCGGCTGTCTTGAGAGTTGTTAAGTTGCAATTGTCGGGCACGCTTTCGTCCGACCATAATCTGCAAAAAAGCTGATGCATGCACCATCAGCACCGATTCGGAATCCGGATTCACCATCTCCGGATGTTGCTATTCCAGTGTCATTCAGCAAGCTACAGAAGTGTATACTAGTACATCAAGTTACTGTCTTGAAACCAATTTAAGGTGGAAACAGAAAACTACCAAGGAAGCAAACAATTTTTTTGTTTTCTGTGGACCAGTGATATCTCTAAAGTAACTTATTTCAGTTAAATTCCTAATTCCTAAATTTATTATAAAAAACTTAAGGTAAATTGTAAAGCATATGCATATATCTCAATTGTAAATATTTTAATTTGTTTTCAAATAGTTTTATACATTCCATTAATAACACAGGCTTCGGATATATACACATTTCATTACATCATAAATTGATTGCTTTTCCAATCCAAACTGTATTGGCGATGATAAATATAAATAAAAATGTTTGTCATTCAAATCGGTTTAATTATGTTTCGCTATATTTTTATATTTAATATTTATGTAGTATAAAAAAAATAATAATAAATAAAAAAAAATATTTAAAAAATAATTTACGACATAAATTCTAAAATATATTTCGATCATAGTATAATATTATTATAGTAATTATAAGCATTAATTCGTGCTTCAAAATCGAATCAAAGTAATTTTTAAATAAATAAATAAATATACCAACCTTAGAAGCCCTAAACGGATTAACCGCGGCGTATACGTAACCTTTGATGACAAACGTTCACGGATTTATAATTCGGATTATTATATTTAGTCAAACATGAAATTAAATTCGACTAAATTTAACTCATACATTTTTTATTTCAAAAACATTTTTTTATTAATCAAATACACTAGATAAATTGTATAATATGCATACACGTGGATATGCAAATATGTATATGTAACTACGCACATATATTGTATAATACATAATAATTGAATTGAGCAACTCGTACATCTTAATGCATCAATAGCCTACAGCATAAAAGTGTCTGCTATGAAACATTGCAAACTTCAATAATTATTTACGGCAAAATTTAAAGGAAAAACAGATGTAAGTGGAAACTCAATGGCAACCACCGACTATAATTAAAACCGAAATAAAAATTTACTCTCTTTTAAATATTTTAGCTGAAATAAGAAAGCAGAAAATCAATATATCGTTACCATTTACAGGAAGCGAGGAATCAGAGCAGTTGGTTAAGTTAACAAGATCAAAATATTTTATTTCAATTAAAAATTTTGTGATTTTCAAAGGCTGCTAAAAAATATTTATCCTTGTATATCCTTGGACTGCCTCAGCATATTTAATTAGTTTTAATCTCACGACAAACTAATGCAGCTAGATTATTTACAAGTAAAACTATCTGCTTTTTAGTGAAGATCAGGTTTCTTATAACCTAATGAGTGAGCGTCTTCCCAACCATCTGTTCATTAGATAATGTGATTGGCGACTGTGCAGCCTCAGGTGCCGTATGGGCATGGGGATAAGCTGTTGAGCTCAGCTTATTTTATTTTTGGGGCCGATTTATCCAAATGGTGGCGACTGTTTGTTTGATGACAGTAGATATTTCGTCCACTCTGGAGAAAGTACTATAGAGCAAAATTTAATACTATAGATTTGGTTTCAAATTTATAGTATTCTTCTAAAAAACTGTATTCACTTTTCCAGGGAAATATAAAATAAAAATATATCAGCATGGTTTAAACTAGATTCATTATAATACAAATTAATTTGAAATCACTATTAGAATTCACTTTTGCACTAGTTCGAATTTGAAAATTTGAAGGCATGATGAAAATATTACTAGTACACATTTGTAACAACTTGGTGCGGTCGTTTTGCGCATTTCGGGTTATTGGCGATATTATTCCATTATGAGAAAATGTAATGCGAAAATTGTTGCGGTTGCTTAGAAATTGCTTGAAATGAGCAAATCTACACGTGTAGTAGCAAAAAAGATTAAAAATATCGCAAAGCTACGTTATGAAAAATAAAGAAAAAAATGGATTCCTAACAAAAGTACTAAAATTGGACTGCCAAATGTCCTAAACTCCACTGTTGCAAGGTATATGGCGCGCCTACTTATGTCCGGAAAGGTCAAAACATCAAAGCAAGCAGCTCAGAACATTAGCTCCAAGCGTTATTCACCTCCCGCCCAACCGGCCGAGGGCGCATCTGAAGGATAATCGAAAAATGCAACAGACCGGTGACCGAAAACCAGTGACGGCCACCCTGCCCTGAACCCGAAACCGATCGCAGAAGGTCACTGTTACACTTGCCGAAACACTATTCAAAATTCGTTAAGGAATGTATCCAAAGTCAAACATTCGATACGATGACTTGGCCAGCCCAAAACACTAATTAAGGTCAATTTTAAGAGATTTTCTCAACGAAATTTTGTTTTTTAATTTTATATTTATTTAATTTTTTCTTTTTTGTACAACTCTTTTTAAGACAAAAGAACTGTTTAAAAAAACATAAATATTTTATCTTAAATTACGTTATAATTTTACTCGCACGAAAAATTTGGTTTTTGAGTGTTCAGTTTTACTTCATAGTGAACATACTAGAGTTCAAGACTCTGTTCGAACATTTTCGAGCTGCTCGAGCATTTGAGCAACAAGTGCTTGCACACTCGCTCATTGCTCGAAAATTTTCGAGCTTAAGCGAGGGTAATTCGAGATTTTTCGAGCATTTTGAATAAAAAGTTTGACCTTTTTCCAAAACTTTCTACTATAAATTTAATTTTATTTATGCAAAGTGTAAAACTCATTAAAATACTAAAGAACTTTTGACAAACACAATTGAAATTTGAAAAATTCCAAACTATCATTTGAGCAGTTGAGCAACGAATGAGTACCGAGCTGCTCACAGTGCTCGATACCCGGGCATCTAGAGATCTAGTACAAACATATACTTTTATTATTTTTGGAAAACTTTGTGTTAATATTTATAGAAAAAAGACGGAAAAGTCAAATTTTATTTCTGACATCTCCTATATTCGTAAGAGTTTCATAAAACTTTATTACTTTTACAGAAAATAAGTCATGAATAATATTAGTAAATTGACAAAATGTCACATATCAATAAGAAATAAAATTGGCACAAGGAATTCACATATCCATACTTAATTATATGCATATTATTGCAAATACACACTTATCTTATAATCTCAGTATACAAATACTTATGTATATTGGACAGGTACACAAGGCGCAAACCGAGTTATAGTTCAACCCTCCTCATCGTCGGAATAAAAGCCATTTCATTTATGGCAGTACATAATGCTGTTTTATATAATATCTTACATATGTATAAGCATATTTATGCTGTTGTTACTACTATTTATTATTGTGAATTTACATATGTATGTAACAGCCCCCAGCCTTGTGACTTGCATTTTGTTTACTATTATTAAGTAGCACAGAAGTCATATAACAGACTCACATTTACACATATATGTAAGTATCTACACATTTATGTATGTACTCAATGGAAAAGAGGAAAATACATTAAGTGCAAACATAATTTAATTTTAATTGTTAATGGAAAAATACTACAAAGTATACATAAATTTCCTTTTTGGTAAAATAAATAAACAAGCATAAACTTATTGACTTAAATGTTGCCTTTTATATTGAAAAAGCTTGCCGGCTTGAGGTCAGAAAAAATAAAAAACAATGTAATTGTTGTTTTCTCCCGATATCTTTCGATTACACATCGATAATCGTCTTCAGGAGGCACTAATCAACAATATAAACAAAGTTAATAAATTATAATATTTAATAAATTTTGCATAAACATACATAAATGTATTATTATACGTCCTAACCGTGAGACGTGGAGTTTTGTACTGTCGAATCGTTTGTTAGCAAGTGTCTGTACAAGTGAGCGCAATTATCAGTGTCCGTTTAGAAGTTTAGTCTTATGTTTATTGGTGTGTTTATAATGTGAAGCATTTCTAATGTGTACCGCTTGCTGTAGTGTTGTTCTTGTTGAAGAATTTTTACATCGTCAAAGTTGGGAGAATGGCCGCTGTTGTTGCCTTTTATAGTTAAAAACGAATGTTACTTCTTCACTAAAGGAAATTCATTTGAATCCCCTCTAATAGGCTTTTATTTTGCGGAAGTTCGCAGAATAATTAGAAATTTAAATTAATTTGTTCACGAATTTAGCAGGGAGAATACTAAGCAGCCTTTAAGCTTATTAGAAATTAAGATGCCACGAGTTATTAGCTCATGGTCCGTATGTCATGGATCATATATTAATCGTCATAGTTACATTCATTTAATTGGCGTTTAAATAAGTAAGTTTGAGCTCACCCGTGCTCTTTATTGAGATTTTCGTACTAAGCTTTAATTTACAGTTATCCTTTGGTCCACACCGCATTCACCACGATGGCAATTGATTATTATTGCCACTTCTGTTAATAGGGAAAAATACTAATTGTTAACTAGAATCCAACTGGTTAGCATTCTTGGACTAACTAGTTCATCTTCCAACGAACTGTCAATTATTCGACTATGCATCAGCTTCCTGTTAGTTGCCCATCAGTTCTTTAAGATATGTTGAATTTCTACGTAACCAAAAGAATAAAAATAAAAATGATTTTGCCTGCAGCGAGATTCCAAGCGTGAATCTTATGCGCTACCGTGACGATAAAGAATGGAACTCAACACGCCGTGGTGAAAATTGTTATTACGTTACTGGTGAATTGGTAAACAAATAACCAATTGGGTTAATTTCAACTGCAAAATATTAGTATTTAACTAGAATCTTTGCATATTAATCTACCTGTCTTACCCTGCAGGGTACTTGTTGCCCAAGCACAGGTCTGGTAAATCGTAAATCCTACACAAAATATTTCTTTCGATTACTCTTGTTACCATCACATAGAGCCTTTATCAGTGCAGAGAGGCCATTTAAACTATATTTCAGCTAGAAGTAGCTGCTTTTTCCGACATTTAACTAAAAAAATAATGTAATTTAATCAAATTCAAAATAATTAAGTATAAAAAATCGGTTACATTCTAAACTTAAGTGTCGCGCAATTTACATAGTATGGTAAGTAACCTTAATTTTATAATATGTTTATCCTCATTATCACAGATTCTCTTATATTTTATGATAAATAATTTCAGAGGTAAATACTACTACATAAAAAACCTCTGCTATAAGCTTACAAGTTATATTTGTGTATTTAAGAATCCAAGTGTAGACTAGAAACTGAAGGGTTTTCTGACATAGCACAACGAATCTCTAACCAGTCAGTGACTATTTGAATTTGGTCTGCTATGGCTTTCATATTTGAAATACTAAGAAATCTTGAAGTAGAATAGTCCCAGGGAAGCCTCATTTTAAAAATCTTATTTTGGGATATTTACAACTTCTTTAAATATGTTTTGGCAATAGTGTCCCATGCTGGAGAAGCATATACAATTATGGCTTGAAAAATTGTTTTGTATCATATTACCAATTTGTTTTCTTTGTTCATACTAGCCCGCCTGTTAATCAATGGATATAGGTATTATTTTTATTGTAATATTTAGTTTTTCTTGTACGTCTTTTATGTGCTCCGAGGTACTTGACAGAGGTAGACCATGGCACTTCATAATTACCTAGCTTTACCATAGAGCTTGGTTTTATTTTCGTTTAGCTTAGTGTTTAGTGCACTTTGCAATTTTGTGACCAAATCATTGCCAATATCGTCAGCATACATAGCGTAGTGACTGTTTTTAATCTTTGGAAAATCAGAACAATAAAGTGTGTATAGCAAGGGGCCTAAGACTGACCCCTGAATAACTCCAGCCGTTAGTTGGATAATGTCGGAATATTCAGTGTTCAAGGACACACAAAAGTATTGATTGGTCAGGAAACTTTGAATTATCCTGACAAGCTAGGAAGGGAATTGAAATTTAATTAATTTGTATATAAGTCCATTGTGCCAGACTGAGTCAAATGCTTTTTGAACATCCAACAGTATTAGGCCAGTTGATTTTACGTTCCTAAAGTTTGATTTTAGTTAGGGATTATTTGCTTAAGATTTATAAACTGAGATATTTTTTGTTTAATTACCTTCACAAAAATTTTGTTTAAGCTACTTAGGAGACTAATAGGTCGATAATCACCAGCCACGTTAACAGGCTTACCTGGCTTGAGAATTGGTATAATTTTAGTTGTTTTCCAAGTGCTGGGTAAGTATTGTAACTTAAGACAAGAATTTATGATGAAAGTTAAATATAGTATCGCTTCTTTTGGTAGATATCTCAGCATAATATTTTTGATGTCATCATGTCCTGCTGACTTCCCTAGTGGTGTGTCATAAATTAGATATTGCACATTTTTACTATCTACAAATTCAGACTCAGATGTGTCAGATGATATCGAATTAAATACTGTTAGGGTTGTATTGTTTTAACAACCGCGTCTTTCATAGGCGTATTAACTTAAGTGGACACATTGTGATTTTCAAGAAATTCATTGACAAAGATATTTACTTTTGCATACTTATTATTAATGAATTTATCATTGACACGCAAGGGTGGAATTTGATTTTGTTTTTTACGAAGTATTTTGCAAATATTCCAGAAAGGCTTGCTTCTCTTTTCAAGCGAACTTAGTTTTCTATTCCAGACACTATTTCTACATTTGAAAATTTCATTTCGGATTTTTGTAGTATAAGAAGCTATTAATTCATAATCTGGTCGTTGCCTAAATCTACTCCATCGTCTACGGTGAATGTTTCTGGCCTTTATGATTTCTAAGATAAAGTTAGGTAGCCTTAGGAAATAAGTTTTGGTACAGAACTTCCAACTGCAACCTTTATACTGTCATAAAAGACATCTATGTTTTTATCAATATCTACAGATGAGTTAATTTGTTCAAGATTTGTAGGTAAACTAAGCAACGCATTTTTAATGGAGCCACGATAAATATTCCAATTAGTTTTATTGTAATTCAATTCCAAGTCTCTGAAGTAGGAGAAACTTAAATTGAGAGTAAATTCGACGGGCAGATGATCGGAACTAAATTCGTAAAGCGCTATTGATTGATTAATATGCATGAAAGTATTAAATCTATATTAGAAGGCGAAAACCTTCCAGACGAAGGTATATATGTAGGATGGTTACGATATGATATTGATATTGATGATATTTCCCCACGAATTTGTGTTTTCCCGCACAGTTTGAACAATTCGGCTTCAAATAGCAACCGCGTTCACCATGTTCAAACATTTGACAGTTTCTACACTGAATTATTTTATTTTTTATCTTTCGTTGGAAGTCCCATCTAACAATAATTTTACTTGACGTTTTAATTCATGTAATTTTATTCAGCCACGATCAAAACGTACTATACCTATAAAGGTTATCTTTGTAATGTTCAAATGTTTTAGTGACCATTTTTACTTCTTTGGATTTGAGTCCAAGAGAAATCAGTTCTACTTTCACTTCTTCTGCGGTTTTATTTTCCAGGCCACAGAAAACAGCACTAAACGACCTTTCATTTGTAAGATCGTGTGTAAAGAACTGACAATACTTTTCTTCTAACACTTCTTTAATGTTGTAGTAAGACTCATGTGATTCTCTAAGAATTTTAATTCCAATTGATATTTTCTTCAAGAAAAAATGAGATATTCCTTTGCTAATCAAAAGATTCTTTATGTAGGCACTGTCTTGCATTAAAACCTTTATAGGAGGGAGCATATCTTTTGATTCAAAGAGCTCCGTATCAATGTCTTCGTCTTCAAAAGCTCGGTCACTTATTAAACACACGTCTGCTTCAGACAATGAAAGCACAGCGACTCTCAAATTGTAATTTACTTCTTTGGCCTTTTTAGCCGAAAATTAACAAAAGTTCTTGGGCTACTTTAAGCTTGGTTTAGATTTAGGAACAATATAATTTTTCATCTCGAATCCGCACAAAATTGTACGAAGCGATTACTGCATTACTTGTTAAAACAACAAAATTAGATTTATAGCACTCTAAAGCACTCTTAAGGGGGTCTCCTCATCAGTCAGTTTCAAAAAATCGATTTTTTTTTTTTTGCTTCAATCGTTAGAATTATTATTAAAGAATATTCTTGCAAATTTTGAGAGTCCAACTCAAACTCGTTTAGGATTTACAAATCTGAGTAGAGTCTCGCGTGGGGCAAGCGCGAGCTAAACTAAAAACTTTAAAGCCTATTTCCCGAAAACCGTATTTTTTAAAATTCCGTGCACGATTAAAAATGAACCATTAAAGCTATGTATACAAGTAAGACACCGTTTTTTAGATAATTTTATTGTCCATAGATTGAACTAAAAATATTTATTAAAAAATTTTTATTTTACAATGTTATCAACTCAATTATTCTTAGAAAAAGCACTAAAAATCGAGTACTTTTTTAAAAAAATGACAAAAATGTTAAAATTTCAACTTTCAATCACCATAATAGTCTATGATCTGCAAAAAAGCCTTCTGAACAAGGAAGTATTTCCATTTTTTGTTTCAGATAAAAATTACGGGCTGAATCATGCACGGAGTTTGAGTTGTTAATCGCGAGCTGCTGCGCAAGATTTTTCATAAATCAGCCATTTTTAATTATTTTGACATACAATAAACTTTTTTTTGTTGAATAAATATATGTTCAAAAATATGCAAAAGATCATTTGTTTCTCTTGTTGTTTTCATGTTCAAAAAAAATCCTGAAAAACCTCTTTTTTTGTAAGCTACTGATGAGGAGACCCCCTTAATGCTCAACATAACATTCAACATAAAAGTTATAAAGGTATACGTATGTATGTATCTATGAGTAAAAACTCTGTGCGGGTTTTCAATTGCGGCGGCTAAAAATTTGCAAAGCATCAAATAGGTAGAAAGATTATTAAAACTGGTTTGGCCGATAATAAGTCGAATTAAATAATGAAAATTTTTTATAATTCGACAGATATTTTATGAACGTTTTAGCACCAGCACTAAGGTGCTCTTCGGAAAATGAAGAAAATTTTATTACAAAGTATTTGGGGGTGTAACTTTTTATCAGGACCATTATTTCTATTACTGATCATGATTGTTAACAGTGAGATGAGGTTTAAGAGAGTAGTACTTAGACTGTATACTTAATGATAGTATATGCATAGTCGTATTTATAAGGTTTAAGAGATTAGTACTCAGACTATATACTTAACATATAGTAACTCATACATAGTCGTATAAGGTAACTAAAAAGTCTCAGCAATTTTTGTCACTAGATGGTGTTGATGCTATCATTACGGCCAACACTTACCCAGTTATTTTATGTGTTTGATAGCCGATAGGGGTGCTTTTTTTGTGAGAAATTATTTTGATTTGAAAATGAGTAAAATTTCTGCAGAAATACTTACGTTATCTATAAAACTTGATAAAGCTTGGTTAGGAAGTTTTGGTGCACCCACCATATAGCACAGATCTTAAACCCTCGGACTAACTTTTGCTTCGATATCTACAATTTTCTCTTGATAGTAAAAAATTGGCCTCAGAGCAGCCACGGTCGCCTATTCTTTGCCGATAAACTACAGAGAAAGGAATTACGAAGCTACCAGAGTAATTGCAAAAGGTCATAAATTAAAATTTTCCATATGAAATTGATTAAAATTAAAAGTAATTTAAATTAAACCTCGAAGACTTTTTTAATTACCAGTATTTTGATGTTCCCTAAAGGAGACATCTATCGTCGTTAAATTAATATTCACAGAGGTTTCGATCAACAGAAGATATAGATAAGTTGGGTTGTAACTTTTGTGATTTTAATTGACTTGGTTGAACAGGAGGTAAGTTATGATATGACAACTTATTTCTATTTTACGCCGTTTTTTTCACAGTGCAGAAGTAGCATCAAGATGAGGTTCTCGTAAAATAATGGTTGTTACGAACATTCTTCTTCTTTACTGACGTAGAGATCACCTACAGCTAGCACAGCTGCTGTCTTTTAATGCTCTGAACTGTGTCAATGTCAATGCATCGATCCTTCAACTACAGAATTCTCTGTTGCCAATGCACCAGGGACCATGAATATTATGCAAAATCTTTATCTACAACTTCGAAATTATGCCTGTCAACAGTGGCGTGGAACCAGAGTCGTATTACGAACATTACTGCTTTTCTTTTTTCCACTGGACCATAATAGTAAACGTACCACACATGTTTAACATATTATATAATTTGAGAAACCCTAGTATCCTCCAGGTTACACGATTTTTTTTTTAAATATTGACGATACCCAGTTTTTACAAAGCCCGATATAGGTAGTTTTTCATATTTTGGAATCTTAACATATAAAAATTTATGTTTGTTTGTTAGTGACGCTAAGGGTCGAGAACGGCTAGAACAATCTTGATGAAATTTTCAGAGGTTGTTCGTTCTGGGAAGGTTTAGAAATAAAAAAAGCTTATACTTTTCCTGAGGAAAAGTCGGAAAATTTTTAAATTCCAAAAGGTAACTTTTTTCCATATACATTTTTTTTTTTTAATTTTTTTTAATTGGTTTTCCTTTCTGATGTTTTTTCGAACAGTTTTCGTTTGTTTGGTGAATATACCATGGGAATTTATTTGTGCTACTTTTTCAGCGGATTTGTAAATTATTTGAATTGTTCAATTTCGGTCGTTTGCTTTCTTTATTTCGACTACTAAAAAGGGAAATTATTGAAAACTAGTCAGCGAAAACTTTATATGTGTTTAATACAAAGTGATCAATTACTGATTGAAATTTGTTACGACGCCACGATAAGGTTGCGCTAATATCGGTCGGCAGAACTGATTGCCAAATCATGAGTCTGCCAAGGTTTCTTACATCTACATCCCTATTGGCCGCATCTCCCAAGTGAATATCCTCTTCAGATCGAAGCTTGGTCTGATTGAAGCGAATAAAATTGAGTCGTTCTGTCTCCATCGACACGTACACATCAACTGCATAGTGTTGAAATATTAGTGTGCGTTGGTACGGTGTGTGCAACTTTTCGAGAAGCATGCCAGCAATTACAATTGTTGGAACATGATAATCACTCACATCACACGATGGACGATTGTGACGCAGCTATCGAAAAATGTGATAGTTGCAAGAATTTTTAAAAGGACTTGCAAAGAGGCAAAAAGCTTAATTCCACGAATTCCTTTGAGCTCCAACGATTTGCCATTTCATTTAAACTTGCACTTGCGATTGCAATTAATAGGTCACAAGGACAGTCGCTGGAAGTGTGTGGCATAAGTTTGTAAATGCCATATTTTTCACATATTTAGAAAAACAATCGGCATCAATTAAACAGTTTCTAAATGCTGCCATATCGATCAAAATATCTTTTGGTGTCCAATAAAAATCGCAAGCCAAAGTAAAAATTATTAAATAGGGGTAATTAGCTTTAACTCGAAAACGAGAGCCGTTGGAGAAAGGTTTTTGATATCTTTAAAAACTACGCGTGAACTTTAGATAAAGCCAAAAAAAGGACGAATCAAACAATTTTTAATTTTGAAAATCTATCATTAATTAGTGATTCTCGTCAGTTCAACGATTTTATTGTACTGTCCAAAATTGGCAATTAAAGTGAGGTAAACTTTAAATTTCATTCTCTCATTAAATTTTTTCATTTTATTATATGATTTTTAACTTTCTTGTTTATTACTTGCATTGTCTATCGAACGAAATATTTTTCAGAGAAGTCTTCAATTACCAAATTTAATTGAATTTTTTAGCAGTTTTACATGTATTTTAGACGAAATTACATCAACGTACATACATATATATCTATGTGTGTTACAAGGGGTGTGCTGGAAATAGCAAAACGGTAAAATGCATAATTTCAGCATTAAAGACTTTACTCGGCTTCGTAGTAGTAGTAGTATCCGCGACCTACGACCTACGAAATGACAATTTTCGCTTTTCAAAATAATAATAAATCGAAGCAAACGGAATCACATCAATATATACCTATAGTAATGCCAACCATTTTTTCATAGTATTCTGACCTCATACAACGAAATGGGAATAACACTATGACTCTCTTCGTTACCGGATTGTCTAAATGCTTCCATTCAGCACTCTGTCATCTCGGTTTCAGATCATCACGTTTCAAGTTACAATCAAATATTTTAATTTGAATATTTTCTTTTTTATTCGCGTCCTGCCAGAGACTATTAATATGGAGTGTAACTCTGGAAACGTGAGCAGCCCTTATGCAAGATACGGCAAGCAACCCGCGTGGAGCTTTATGTCTCGGCTTAACCAGGTTCAGTGATGTCACTCCGCCACTCGCTGAAATCTGCTCGCCTAGCGAGATTATGCGCTAGGCTTGGGACTCGCCACGTAGAAACCAGCTCAAATGAAAAGGAGCTAACAGCTTTGGATGAGGTACCCTCCATTTAATGACGATATGTTAAGGACTAGGCATGCCCCTGGATTGTCCAATTCTTTAATTGGAAAGGTGCAGCTTCCAAGCTGGTTTCCTCGTAGGAACAAAGGCTGACACGACCACATTTACTACAGCTCCTTCTCCAATTTGTGTTTTTTTTTCGTCTTGTGGTTTTTGCAACAAATGAAGGGACCTACAGTTAATACTAAGCCGCCTCCGAACGGCTGATGGTTTTTTATGTGGAGCATTTATTTCATATCATATATACACTCGGAAGGGTTGACATTCCCTGCCTAGGGGCGACCGCAATTAGAAAATTTATCTTCATTTTTTATTTAAATTAATTTTCTATAACTTTTGGATGTTGGCCGTACCAGAATTTGAACCCTGGCCTTACGAATGGCAGCACACAATGATACCGCGGCCATATAAACGAGCAAAAGTTTAGAGTCGAACTCGCGGTGGAAGTGAGACTGCGTCGCCGGTAGAAAAACGTCTGACTCCCATCCGCATCAAAGCGATTTACGACCATCAAGCTACTTGGTTTTCTCCAGATTGAAAAACTCAACACCAGATCGATATTGTTATGTTAGACGGACAACATGTATCCAGTGTTATTGACGTGAGTGCGTTCCCAGGTCCTAAAGTTGACTCAGACCACTATCTTGTACCCGTATCCTTACTGGTCACCAGTCTCTTTAGAGCAACGATACGCACCCGTCAATAAACACAAGGAAGGTCTGACGACAAGAAGCTGCAATCACTCGACTTTCACTTCTGCTCTCTGACAGCACTGACCAGAAACTCGGTATAAGGGAGCTTTGAAACAGCATTTCAAGCGCACACTCCCGCGACGCAGTGGAAAGAAAGCAGGCTGCATATCACGCAAAACGTTGCGATCGACCACTACAAGTGCAGGGTGGGTTCGATACCAAGAATTGAAGAAAACAAGTCGCAGGCAAGAGAAAAAAGAGGACGAGTTGCGTGAGTATGAAAAACTGATCGACAAGGGTACTGCACGAAAATTCCCCGGAATGATACGGTGGCTTATGAAAAGTTTCAAGACTGGAGCAGACTCTTGTAGGACCCGCAGAAATAATCTAGTGACTGATTCCCAGAGTATACTGCATTTATGGAAGGAACACTTCTCCAGCCTGCTGAATGGTAGTGAACGTGCAACAAAAGGCGATGACGGACACGATTTCCCAACCGATGACGATGGAACAAATGTTTCATTGCCCTACTATGAAGAAGTTCGAATAGCTTGAAAAATTACCCGGCGGTCAGCTTCCTTGAAAAATATGGATAATTATTAATCGGCCAACTTGTGTGCAACAAAGCGCGCTCATAACTATTGCAGATGCCAGTGGCCGGTCGAAATGGGATGGATCGAATTTTTATGCTTTTTATTTCCTTTCGCATATTTTGAGTGACGGCAATATTTAAAGAATTTTAAAATACTTCGATCGTTTTATAATCAAATATTGTGCAAATTTCGTCAGTCAGTAGTCTCGTTCCTTGAGGGACAAACATTAAATTGTAAAGATAAAAATAAGGAAGGCTAACACAGATTTTTGGTATGCATATGTGTGTATACGTATATTTACAAATGAAAATGTGCATTACCGATTGAAATTCTGGAAATTTGTATACAACCAAATTTTTGTTTGTCATTATTTTATATTTTTTCTCATTTCTAAATTAAATTTCGAATAACATGCATAGCATCATGCATATTTTTTATTACGATGCTGCAAAATTCAGCATTAACCAAACCCTCACATACAAGCTAACACACATATTCTCGTGCGTACATACATCAGGGAATTATTTGATTTATATGAACTCATAACTCTGATATATTTGATATATTTCTTCGAACTTCTGTAAAAATTATATGGCTGATCTCTAGAGAACAATCTAGGATTTGTGTGAATTGGATGTCGCAAGTAGCGTCGAAGAGGTATTGCTGAAGAACAGTTCGTTGACTAATCCCTTGTAAATACGAGTGAAGATTGTAGCTATTATACGAGGGAATTAACAAAAGAACGGTCAGTTGGTGATTTTCAATTTGTTTTTGTTAAATATAAAAATACCAAATCCATTGTGATTACTTTATTAGTCTTTCTTTCAAATTTTAGAACGATCGGCTAAAATGCTGACTAGAAAACGGAAGATAGCTGAGGATAGGACAGACGAAATTCCACCATCAATGCAAACAGACATTCGCCGTGTGATTCAATTGGGTTTGCAACGTAATTTACAGCCAATAAAAATATTTAGTGAATGCCAAATTGCATATGGAACAATTGCGCCGTCTTTAAAGACCATTTCTAAGTGGTTCCGAAGATTCCAGACCGGACATTTTTCCGTAGAGGACGAACCCCGAGAAGGCCGACCAAATACTTTCAATAGACGTGGACCCACGACTGACACAAGAAATGATTGCTAATGAATTGGGCTTGAATGCCATGACTGTATTGCGAATAAGTGTATTCTGGGATACACGAAGAAATCTGCTTGATAGGTAGCACGGAGTTCAAATGAGGCCCAAAAAGACGCTCGAGTGCAATTTGCTCAATTTTTCCTAAACAAATTCGAAAATGGTCAGTCTAGCAACTTTAGTAAAGTGACTACTAGTGACGAATCTTAGTTCTATAAGTACGATCCAGAGACCAAACAGCAGTCCATGGTATGAAGCCCAACAGGAGCAAATCCACCCGTAAAATCTAAGCAGCAAAAGTAATGATGTCAGTTTACTTCACCCGATCGAAAATCGTAGCTGCTATTCCACTGGAAAAGGGTCAGACGGTAACTTCAAAACAATACACCGAAGAGTGGTTACCAAATGTTTTCAAAAATTTGTTGGAAAACAGGAAGATAGAGGATTTGCGGCGCAACTCTTCACATCATGACAACGCGCCTTTCCATATTGCTGAAATATCGAGTAATTTTATTGCGATCTCTGGAATCGAAGAAATACGTCAAGCATCATACCCCGGATATAGCACCTTATGATTTCTAATTATTTCCAAAAATTAAAAAATAAATTTAAAGAAAAGGTCTTTAATAGCAAAGAGGAGATAATTAAAGCGGTTAATGCTGAACTTGATAAGCTGAAAAAGCAAGATTCTGAAGACTGTTTTCAGAAGTGGATCTACCATAAATGCTTAAGAAATGCATTGAAATCAATGGCGATTATGTAGAGAAGATAAAAAAGCAGAGAGATTACGAATAAATACAAAGAATATATTTTTTAAAATTTTTTCTTGTCAACTTACAGAACATTTGTTTATCCCCTAACTTAAGTTAGTTTTGCAAAACAAAAGTCTTTTTACTAAAAAATTAAGCTGAGTGCTCAGCATTGCGTACTGCCAGACTGAAGACCAGGCACAGAATTATTGAAAATTAATTTTCTAATTGAGGCCGCCTATCGGCAGAGTATGTCAAGCCTTCCGAGTGTATTTCTTACCTGAAATAAAAAGCTCCTCATAAAAATCCATCAGCCGTTCGGAGGCGGCTTAGTACAGACTGTAGGTTTCTCAATTTGTTGGATAAACATCAAGAAGGGAGCTCGGAAGAAAATTAGTTCAGCGGTAACCAAATATATATTTTTATATAGAAGACCACAGTGTTTTTTCTGTGTTTAATTTAAATTCTCTAGTTCCAATGGATATAAAAATAGATCAGTTGGCCGCCATACCAGGTGCAAGGTCACATTAGTCCCATATATCTCATCCCGAACTCGCCACTTTTATTACTTGGGCGTTTCGTAACGTAAATATTTATTTGCAAAATTTTTAATATTTTTAATTTTTAGCGTTCTGTATAAAAAAATTATAATGAAATTAAATACAATTTGATTTTGTTTTTTAACAAACTAATAGAAAAGTTATACAACAGATTTATATATAGTATATAATTGGCGCTTTGTTACCGCTCAAGCGATTTGCGGGCGTGCTCGTAAAAAACTTACAGTTTATGCTAAGCCGCCTCTGAACGGCTGATGGATTTTTATGAGGAGCTTTTTATTTCACATCAGAAATACACTCGAGGTGCTTGACATTGCCAGCCGAGGAGCGACCGCAATTAGAAAATAAAATTTTCTCTAATTTTACTTGAACCCCGACATTCACGCTGTTGAGGCCTTACAATCATTATGCAGCATTTACGAGTATTCAGGCAATCCATGCACTTTTCAATTAATGATGTAAAATTTCGACGCTGACATTCAGAAGTTAATTCTCCACACACACAACTGAAACTGTAGCTTAGTTGCGAAGTAATTAACGCAAATATAACGTATGGTAAATTAATTGAATAAAATAGTTATGTATGCCTCTAAATGCAGTTAATCAAACAAAAGAACTTATGTGATTGAAGCAAAATAATTATACATTCTCAATGAGGGTAATTTGGCATAAACAAAAATTACGAAACTGTTCTTGTGACAAAAACTGTGCTTACCAGTGTAATGATAAACCAATCACGTAATTTCGCGCTCAGATTTTATTTTTTAAAAAATCGTATTAATTGAGTTATTTTTATTTTCGCTTACGAACAAACTATTCAGTAGCGAGTTTAATTTAATTTAAACAAAATCAAATATTGAAATTTGTGTTACATAGATTTTATTGTGCAAGTGAGTGCTTCATTTTTTCATTTAATGAACTTGAAACGATATTACAATTTTCGCGCCTAAAACCTCAACTTAATTTAAGAGGTATTTGCATAAAATTATATTTAAAATCATATTTTTCTAACGAACCATTGAATACATTCACAAACATCCACAATGCGGACGACTCAAATTGTTCAAATATGAAATTTAAATCAAAACATATAATTAAAGTGCTATCAAAAAATAAGAGTTTAAAGTTTTTAAAATTTATGTAAATATTTATAAATTTACTAAGCCAATAATAATATTCATTCTGCATTTATTATGCCTTTCATGAACAATAAATGGAATTTTAACTATTGTCCGAAGTGCAAACCTTCTTCTTTCCGTCTAATTGTCGAAAGACTACAGGACTATATTTTAACATCTGTAAAGCTTAATGAAAAAAAAAAACAAAACACGCACACTATAAAATTGACAAACATTAATAGTATGTATGGCCGCAAAAAACAATCTTAATATATATGTGTTGAGCTCACACTTAATTCTGCTTATACATTTTTCAGTCAATTAATGCCTGAAAGTATACAGGATTTACTAACCATTCTATTAAGAAAAATAGCGGCTAAATTAGCGCACTTAATAGTTGTTAGTTGTCATAAGAAGTCTGATGAGAAGATGTGGTGATCTCCGAAACAACTGTCACTTCTATCATTTTTCTTTGTTGTAGGTATAACAAAATATTCAATTCATACCTACAAACAAACCAGGCCTTTTAGCTCACTATAAAATTAACAAACATGTTTTGTTTTAGTTATAAGTCAGCCGCTTAACACCCAAAAAAACTTACCGTTTGGTGCGCTTCTTTGTCCGGTGGTGTGACCAGACTTCGCTTCTTTGAAAACGACAACGGCGAGACTGTCACTGTCGATTTGGTCGTATGATAACCAATTTTTTTTGGCCAGCATTGAAGAACACAATTTGGACAATAAGTGGTTTCAACAAGATGGTGCCACATGCCACACAACATGAGCGTGATTCGAAAATATCCGTTATTTTCAAATTTCGTGAGTTACATATGCTCGATTCTCGTTTTTTTCTTTTATGTTGGTACCCATGTCTGTTATACCTATATGTTTGCAAAATCAGCCATTTTGGATTGTCAGTTTGTTTTTCACAGATAAAAAGGTTAGTCGTGTTTTGGTGTGCTCTTCGATTTTTTACTTTTCGAAAATTGCATCAAAGAAACTGTATTAAATTTTGTTGTAAAAAAATAAATTAAATGTGTTAGGACATTTTAGCAGAACACAAGTTCAATTGTGGTATAACCGGTTTAAGAAAGGCAGAGAAGATGTCAATGACAATATTCGTCCTGATCGCCCGAGCACGCAACAACCGATAAAAACATTGAAGCAGTGAAGGAAATGATTTTTCCTCTTCCCAAAACTGAAGACACCGATGAAAGGAAAGCGTTTTGCTACGATTGAGGAGATATAAGAAAAACCGAAACAGAAGTTATTGGCGATACCAAAAAACGGGTTTCAGAATTGTCTCGAGGTTTGGAAAAAACGCTGGTATAAGTGTATTATATATGAGGGTGATTACTTTGAAGGGGACAAGATAGTTATTAATGAATAAATAAATACTCTTTGGAAATAACGATTATTTTCTGAACACACCTCGTATGTCTTTTTTGCTAGGAAAATTTTCCGACCGCGTAAGACTTAACGAAGAAGTGAAGCAAATAGGTCTAGTAGTAAGCGAAGACAAGATGAAATATCTCCTGTGATTACACAAACAGTAAATCGCGACTTGAATCACAGATCATGATCTTGAAATCCAAAGTAAATTAAAGTCCTCTCTCGACGACCAAAATCCAAACTCTAATTCGTGGAAGGAATTATATGATATATGAATATTTGACATAGCGAGGACTACTTGTCGTCCGAATGGATGAAAACACTCCAGCTTTGAAACTATTCGATGCATTGCCCGCTGTTGGAAGCAGAGGAAGACGAAGACCTCCACTCCGTTGGACAAATGAACCGGAGAGCAACTTAATTTCACTTCGTATTTCCAACTGGCGCCAAGCAGCAGAGAAAAGGAACGAATGGCGCTTCGCTGATTCCACTATGTTTAATCGCGTAAGCAGAAATTCGCGAGGCGGTCATTTGAATGATATAATGCCAAGGTTCAAACTTTATACTAAAGAAGTAATTTCATGAAAAAAACTTATTTCAAAGGTATTTTATATGGGCTTATTTTCGACCCTGTAAAATATATGTACCACTGTATATCTTGTATAACGCATCGTTTTATAGTCTGCAGTATTCAGCCTTACCAATACGCTTCTGCGTAGGGTAGATTTAAAAATATGAGCGACAAAGTTATTTTCAATTCCAGCATAGTTTGCAATAACCAAGCGGCTAGCAACGCATTGTATTATGGCCAGGTTCCTCTAAAAAAATTTCAAAAATTTGAAATTTTTTCTTCCTGTAAATTTTTAGAAAATACTCTTAGAAATAAAATAGAATTAGTTCCGAAGGTCCGCAAGAGCACGAAGTAAGTATAGAAGAAGAGAAGAGAACCTATTTGTTCACGCGAGGTACCTTCTTCGAAGTTATTTGAATAAAAAGTCACTCGCGTTTTCAATTTGAATTGTACAATGTTTTATTTATCACAAAATGTTTATTTTATTATTATTAACAAAGTCTTTGTAGTTTTGTTTTGAATTTGTGTATTACAAAGGTTTTTCCTTTTATATAAATGTTTCTATGTATATATGTACATATACATATATTTAATTTAATTTAACTATTTTAGATTTGTCGCCCCGTGCGCGCTTGCCGATGGTTGTTAAGAAAATCTCGTATTTCGCTTGGCAAGCACGGCTTATATAATAAATGCTGCAGCAGGTATATTAGGGTGCGCACAAAGGAGGTGGTGTTATTGTTTTAAGCACACGCTTAAACACTATTGAACTTATGAACATGAACTAAACAGCATTTTACTCCAAAAATGTCGCTCTATGGCCGGTACTACAATACAATCAAAAATATTTATTGTTATTTAAAAAATTTATAAACGACTAAAATTGAACAAATAGTAAAAAAATTAAAAAGTCCGCCATTTTTTTTTTTTTTTTTAATTTTCATTGTAGTTCGGGCCATGGCCAATGTGACACAGAATAAGAAACCGTTTTGATTTTTGCTCCCATATGATTCGTTTTACAATTATCGTGTCCCTCACCCCTTTTTGTTGGTAAAAACGTTTCAGCAGCAATTTGAAGAACCGCCATTCAAAAAAAAAATTAAATTATTATTTTTATACGTCTACTTATCTATAAAAATTTTGATTTATAACCTGGTTTTGGTATTTTTCAGCGTCAGTTTACAATTTTTGGGGTATAAATGTAGCCAAATCGGCACAAAAGCTATCAAGAGTAAGTTTAAATACCATGAAAATTTTGTGGGTGTCTTTGTGAGTCGCAGCTAGTAATACATAGGCTCTTCGGGTTGCGGCCGCAGTAAACGAGTAGTCAACATTTCGTATATTTGGAACAACATCCAAAATTATAGAAACTTTATTTAAATAAAAAATTAAGTTAAATTTTCTAATTGCGTTCACTCCACGGCAGTGACTGTCAACCCCTTCGAATATATTTCTCTCACAAAAATGAAAAGGCTCCTTGTAAAAAAACATTGCCCGTTCGGAGGTGGCTTAGTATAAACTGTAGGTACCGCCATTAATACTAATACTAGCCAAGCCTACAACATCGTGCAATTCCTTTCCTTTCTTGCTGTTTGACACCAATTGAAAATATTAATTGAAACCTCTTCACCTGCTCTTTCCAAGGAAGTCACTAGATAGACGAAATTATCTAATACATCGAAGTTGTGACTGTCAACACTGACGGGGGAACTAAGCCGTCAACGTGCCGACTACCACCCTGCGATAAAAACTCAGTCTGCCGAAGCCTCCTTTAGTATCGAACGGCTCGAGGAGGGGTTTCCTGTTTATGATGGAACTTTTGGCGACAGTTAACGTAGGTGTGTAAGTTTTGCAGTTGTACTTCCTAAAATTAAATTAAACTTAGTTAATGGCGGTCGCTGTAGCCAAGTGAGAAGTATTGCGCTCTAATACGCGGAAGGCCATGAGCTCAAGTATCGACCCCACCAATATCTAAAATTATAGAATAATAATTTAGACCCAACAGAAAATCCCCTTTGCGGTTATAAAAGGTCAACTTTGTACTCGTTAAGATTAATTAGTTAATTTTAAATCTAAGGACAAGGCTTGTGTCATGTTTTCAATTTAATTATATTTAATATTATATTATATTTAATATGTATACTCCTCCGAAACGGCTTGACCGATTTTAATGAAATATTATTTGCATATTCAGTAAACATGAGAATAGCATAACAACAATTTTTCACACCGGGAAGGGGACCTGGGACTGATCTATTCGAAACATTTCAGTTTATAATTCGATTTACTTGAAATTTGATACATAGTTTGCCTTTTGCTTAGTTTAGCTGGAGCATTACTTTTGTTTCCAGGAACAGTACCTGAGACCGATCTATTCGAAAAAATCGTTTCTATGGTTTGGGTTAATATATAAAAATTATCGGAAGTGGACCAAGGGACACCGAGCAGTTATTTGATTGGCTTGGCCCATCCCATAACCCAATAGATGGCATCATTCGTTGACTTGAGCTGGAGCTTTGTTGAAAGGCACGCCCGTATCTATACGGGATCCCTTTCCTTGCATTTACGTCCGTAAAAGCCGAGCAATTCTATAGCGTGCGCTATAACAATTGTCATTTCAATGAATTATGCGGAATAGATACAGATACAGATAGAATCACCCTTGCCAACAGGTGCTACTTTGGACTAAGTAGACAATTGAAAAGTAAAGTCCCCTCTCTGCCAACGAAAACCAAACTATACAAGTCCCGTCCTGCTATATGGAGCGGAAGTATAAACAATGACAACATCTGATGAGTCGGCGTTAGGAGTTTTCGAGAGAAAAGTTTTGAGTAAGATTTATGGTCCACTTCGAGTTGGCAACGGCGAATATCGCAGACGATGGAACATGAGTTGTACTAGTTATACGATGACATTGGCATAGTTCAGCGAATCAAGAAGCAGCGGCTACGCTGGCTAGGCTCTGTGGTGCGGATGGATACGAATACTCCAGAGGAAGAGGAAGACCTCCACTCCGTTGGAAGGACCAGGTAGAGAAGGACCTGGCTGTACTTGGTATTTCCAATTGGCAACACACAGCAAAAAGAAGAAGCGAATGGCGCAATGCTGTTAACTCGGCTAAAATCGCGTAAGCGGTGTCTACGCCAGCAAAGTAAGTAAGTATATTATACTTTTTCTTAGATAGCTGCATCACTTTGGCTGTGAGCAACTGTACATTGTATCTAAGTGAGAGAAAAAATAGCTCACAGAACGAGGCATGTGGCTAATATAAACAATTTATAGTTTTTCCTGAATTGATAACGGCTGGACCGAAAAAAAATGTTACTTTATTAAGAGAATTTAATTTGTTGGTAGCTCATCGTTTAGATTAACATGCAGAAACTGCTTCTTAATAATCTTATTTATGATTCAATTTTCTTGAATTTTCTTATTTTCGTTCGTATGGGCTGCTTGAACTGTTCTTATCTGAAACCGCTTAGTTTAATTTAAGTAATTTTATGAAAATTGTCCATGTTGGCGTGTCGACAAAACATCTTTGTTGTTTGTCCTTGCTTGCCTACTACCATTTTGCTTTCTACTGATCGAGTTCCTTCAAATAATTCATATTCAGATTTGAACTATCTACATATGTTTTTTTATCACTCTTAATGTAATAAAAGGCATGTAATTAAGGCGAGACGAAGTTCGCTGGGTCTGCTAGTATTTTATATAAATTCATTTCAAATTTAACTATGCACACGCATTGGTACATTACATACAAATAATGTTTTGACGGCAGCTGGGCATATAAAGCACTTCTGTTAAAGACATTATTAGAAAGCACAATTCAAGAAACCAACGAAATAAATAGAAAAACGATGATACTTACTTTATATGTACCTGTATGTCTGCATACGGACATATACAAAAATAAATATGTCTGGCTTTAATTGGAAAGCAACTTAATATCACAGTCAGTCATTAAGTTTAAGCTTTTGAAATATAATTTTATTTCGGTTAGTAGTTTCATGTTTCTTCTAAATTCTTAAATTTGTGTGCTAAATTACCTTAATTTTAGGAAATTATCATTTTTTAATTGCTTCTGAATTACCGAAAAAACGAAAACAATTTTAATGAGGCATTTTGTTAAACATTTATATTGATATTTATGCATGTACACAGCTTTATAACCGCCAAAGAGATTTTCGGCCAAGCATTTCCCACAATTTGTGGTGTGCTTCTTGCATACTTCGATCTTCTTATTATAGCACCAATCGTTCCTTCTCTTCTTTGTTTGGCGCCAGTTGGAAATACCAAGTAAAACCAGGTCGCTCTTCAAATGATCCTTTCAACGGAGTGGAGATCTTCCTCTTCCTCTGCTTTGACCAGCGTACCAGTACTGCATCGAATACTGTAAAAGCTGGAGTGTTTTCATCATTTCAGGCGATATGATCTAACCATCGTTAGAAGTATTTCAAAGCCACTGTCATCGTTCGCAAAACTTTTCCATCGAAGACTCTCAAGGCAGACTCATCGAATGTCGATATCGTCCACGTTTTTGCTCCATATAGTAGGACGAGAAACCGCTTCAACCGTTACAAAGCGCCAATTATATATATATATATATATATATATGTATGATATATATATGTATAAAACAAAATATTTTTGTTTGACAGTTAAGTTTGACAGCTATCAAAATACCTCCATGGATATTAATATATTTATTTGTTGGTCTAATCAGGATTTGAACTGATAACCTTCGGCATGGTAACACAAAGTGCTAACCACTCAGCTACTGTGGCCGTATAAAGCGAGTCGACTCCGACTCAACTCTTCGTTGAAAATATGGTTTGTCTGTAAGTAAATAAGAAAGTAAGTTTATTTGTATGTTTGCTGTAATTTGGCGCTCATTTACAGTGCCTTACTCAAATTTCAATGTTCTTTTAATAGCTTCCACCCCCTAAAAAAATAATCGATTTTATATTCTTCGCTGCCCGCTGACGTATGCCGAAAAGTTTTATTTAAGCTTCTTGCAGAAGGTAAATGTGTATTGCCAAATGTTAAATTATTATTTGGTTGATTCTCTTAAATTTTCAAAAGCTCATCACTTTTCGTGCGTAATGTGACGGATAAACTCACTTAGTTTAGCAAATATTTATATGTAACATTGGAAATGTGTGGACATATTAAAACACATTACACTCCCGATCAATGAAATAGGTTCATTTGTTTTATTTTTTGAAGATAAGTGATAAGCTCAATGTGCTCTGCGGTAAATATTCCTTCAAAATTAAGAGTTGAAGCCAGCATATCTACAACACGCCGAGTGAAAAGGACTGCTAAACATCGGAAAATATTAAAATTATTATTTTGAGCCGTCTCTGAACGGCTGATGGTTTTTTATGAGGAGCCATTATTTCATGTCAGAAATACTCTCGGATGTTGACATTCCCTACCGAGAGGTGACCGCAATTGGAAAATTTAACTTAATTTTTTATACATTTTAATTTTGTACAACTTTTGGATGTTGGTCGAACCAGGACTCGAACCCTGCGTACTGCCGCAAGGCTCACCACTCGGCTACCACAGCTGATTTCTTCTTCTTTATTGGTATAGGCAATTTATCCCTTCTTAATGTTACGCGCCAGGTCGCTCTGCACTTAATCCTTCCAACGGTGTAGATGTCTTCCTCTTCCCTTGCTCCCACCGGCTCGTACTGTCGGTCAGCTTCTCAGGCTCTTCATACTCTGGCATTTTGTCCTCTTTTTTGTTTTTCAGCTGCCGGTGTCTATATAACCCCGAGGTAGGCAGTTTGTTTTCTCTCCACTGTTTTTACGACTTTTACGAAATCCAATAGTTTCGTTTATAGCTGTTCGTAGGGAGCTTGAAATGCCGTCCCACAGTTCCCGTATACTGAGTTGCTGATGAGTGTTCCCAGAGAGAAGGAGTGTAAGTCGAGTAGAAAATCGTTCGGCAGTCTGTGATTGCAGCTTTTCGACGTCGAACTTTCCTTGTGTTTGTTGACGGGTGTTCTTCGAAACACAGAGGTGCGTGCGTATCTTCGTTGCAACAAGAGTCGATGTTTGTCCTCGGAGTGTACGCACGTCAAGAGCACTGGAGACATGTCTTCCATCTATCACAACATGATCGATCTGGTTTTGTGTTTTTCGATCAGGGGACAGCCAAGTGGCTTGATGTATTTTTTTTGTGCTGGAATCGTATTTCGGGCCTCGGCGAAGTCGACCAGCCTCAACCCAATAGGGGATGTTTCGTTATGGAGGCTGGATTTTCCAACAGTCGCACCAAAGATACCTTCTTTGCCCACCCTGGCATTAAAATCTCCAAGCACGATTTTCACATCGTGTCGGGGGCAGCGCTCATAAGTATGCTCTACGCGCTTATAAAAGGCATCTTTGGCCAAATCGTCCTTCACTTCCGTCGGGGCGTGGGCGCAAATCAACGATATATTGAAAAAGTTAGCTTTGATGCGGATTGTGGCGAGACGCTCATCCAGCACGCTGAATGCCAGTACTCGACGATGGAGTCTCTCGTAGTAAATGCCACAAGAACCTACTCGCTTTCGTCCTTGAGCCGTCTATCGCACTTAATTAAGGGACCGGACATTCCAAGTGCATGCCCTCAAATCGTGATCCTTAATTTGCAAGGAGTCGTCAACAGAAAGGGGGTATTTCATCCGAGGCGTTGTTAACATTTTCATTGGGGCTGGTTTCTACGTGGCGGGTCCCAAACCCAGCGCACAACCACGCTAGGCGAGTAGGTTTAAAGATTTTACACATTTATATAGAGAGCCGCTTGCTTCAAGACCCGCTCGCAGCCGCACCTCTAGTGAATAGACGCTGCAATTAGACTTCAGCGGACCCTTAAGCCGAATAAGTCGGAGTGGTTCCACTGAAGCTTTCTCTCTCATTAGCCGTGACCCAAGGCTCCACACGGGTTGGTTACCGCATCTTGCACAAGGGTTGCTCACGTTTCCAAGGTGCGCAACGTGGACGCAAGAGTAGGAATTGACTATAGCCTCGCAACTGTAACAGCATACCCAGAAGCTTGGCTACCCATCGAGCGTATTGTGTGAAAGACCAAAAGGCCACTGTCAAAAAATTATCGCAGCCTTATCAGTGTGAAAAGAGGATCGACACCCACCACCTCTTCGAGCTGCAGAGCTGAATATAGAAGTTACAATCTTCTATAACAGTGTACAGCTGCTGGCGTGCGCCGATGATATTGACATTGTTGGCTTCAACAACCGCGACGTGAGTTCTGCTTTCTCCAGACTGGATAAAGAAGCGAAGGATACGGGTCTGGTTGTGAAGAGAGCCAGACAAAATATCTTCTTTCGTCAAACAAACAGTCATCGCACGCGCGACTCGGCTTCCAAGTCAATGTTTTTTTTTTTTGTTTTTGTATAATGTTTTATTGAATCTTTCCTTTTTAGAAAATAATTTCCTTTTTAGACAATAATTTCGAAAATCTTAAAGCTAATTCTTATTCCTAAAACAAGTTAATCATTGCCACTGTATAGATTAACAAAGTAAGCAAAGTACAATAAATTACGAATATAACTTAAATTTATCAAAGAATGTGTTTATATACACGTAGATATCATTAGGTATACCAAACACTCATGCTTAAAATTTAACAAAAGATATATCATAAAGGATAATTTGAAGTAAATTATAATATCATGAAGGATATATGTGGAGCGCAACTCCGATGTAGAATAATTGGATGCGGCAGAGCCCTTAGTCACAGTTCAAACGTAAATCATTTCTCTCTAATCGCTTAGGGTTGTTCTGCTGTAATAACTTTTTAGCTAGAAAGTTTGGGTGGCTAGATAACCTTAATGAGTAATTTTTAAGCAGTTTCTCTATTTCCTCGGTGACGGTTTTAATCCCGAGATCGTTGTGAATTGCGGAGTTTTTTACATACTAAGGGGCTTTGCATATTGCTCTTAAGGTTTTAGACTGCAGTCTTTGAATTCTATCTAGGCTAGATATAGATGCTGAGGCCCAAATTTGGATCCCGTACGTCCAAGATGGCTTTATAAGCACATTAAAAAGTAAAGCTTTGTTTTCTAGACTTTGTGTGGACTTAGAACCTACAATCCAATGCAAGTTCGGAATTTGCAATTTAGTTTGAGTAATCTTTTTGTGCATCTGGTTTTTCCAGCTGAGTCTTTTATCCAATGTAACTCCCAGGTAGGTAACGAATTCTTTCTGAGGTATTGTATTCCCATTTATAGAGATTGAAGGACTTGTGTCTTTTTTTAGGGTAAATGTTACTTATATACACTTAGACTCATTGATTTTAATTCTCCAAGTTGTTAGCCACTCTTCTATTACTTTTAAATGTTCTTGTAATCTGTAACTGGCTGTCATGTGGTTTGAATGGACACTATGGTAAGTATGGCTGTATCATCCGCAAAAGTTGATGTGATGATGTTTCGGTTTGTGGGAAGATCGTTCGTATAAATTAACACGAAATTTTCTGCCAATAAGAAAGCTTTCTAAGACAAGAATTGGTGGCATGGTATGGTCTGCTTCGATTCTAAAATCAATAATATTTTTTTAATAAAAGTTTTTCGAAGATTTTTGAGAATACAGTAATTAAGCTAATAGGCCTGTAGGAGCCCACCAAAGATGGATCTTTACCTGGTTTAGGGATCATAATAATCTCCGAAAGCTTCCAGGATTTAGGAAAATAATGTAGTCTCAATAAACTATTAAATATACAAAGCATGTGTTTAATTGCAACATTTGGAAGCTCTTTTATCATATCACCCGTTATCCTGTCGTATCCACGAGCCTTCTTTTTCTTTATGTCGTTAGTAATAACATCTTTAAGTGATTTAAAATTAAATTGAATAAAATTTTTATCTGGATCTGCACGAAATTCTGGAAGCGATTTGTATCCAATATTTGGTGTAAATACAGTGGAAAGATGCATGACGAAAGAGATACCCTTTTCCTGATCGCTTTGAGCCCTCTCGCCATTGTGAGTTCTCAATTGAGCGTCGCAAGTGACGGGACTTTTGAAACTCTTAACTTTTCGCCCCAAAGAGTAGTTAGTATCAGAAGTAGCTGACAGAGATTGTACGGACTTTTGAAATTCGTTTTCCTTTTTTTTGTTTCAGAACATCCTGAAGCTTTTTTATGCATATATTGAGCTCATTTTTGAGGGTCGTGGAATGAAACCTCTGCCAATCTCTCCTTAGTTGTCTTTTTTTGGTTACCAGACTTGTAATGTCTTTACCCTTAAGATCGTTGAAAATTTGTCTTCTATGAGTGTTAGATGGGCCGTGCGTTGAAATTTTCGCTGCCAGATGTAGTAATGTTGTAAAGCCATCAACTGCATTGTCGACATCTGCTATGGATTTTAGAGGAATGAGCGATTATAGATGCACGCTCATGAATTTTCTGTATTTAAGCCAATTTGTAAATTTATTGGTTAAGCCTAGCTGTAAGTCATTGAAAACTGGAATTATGTTAATGGAACATAGACTAGGCGAGTGATCAGATGATAAGCCGGAAAGGGGTTTTACGCTTACTTGTGCTCTACTGATACCACAAGTTACTCCAAAGTCAATCAAATCTGGGGTTTTGCTGAGATCAGTTGGCCAGTATGTTGGCTGACCTGTAGATATAACGTCGAAACGGTTATTTTAATAGGCCTCATATAAATTTCTACCCTTTGGAGATATTAGCCTAGATCCCCAGAAGGAATGTTTTGCGTTGTAATCACCTACTGCTAGAAACCGTTTATCTAGTTTAGAAAAGTAATCAGTAAATTGAATTTCTGATATGTTGTATCGGTGCGGACAATATATGGCGGAAATGTTTATTCCACCAGAATTATAATATCTATGAACTGAGGTAGCGTGAAGGTAGTCTTTACAGTACTCTTCCACCATATAATGTTTAATTTTTTGCCTGATAAGTATTCCAGTTCTACCGCGCGCTTTCCCTTCAGGGTGTTTGGTGTCATAAAACAAAAGTCAATGTTGATAACTTCGAAGTCGTAGATAATTTCGTCTATCTTTTTGTAATGCCACACTCTCCAAAAGGTGCTATATGGCGCGGAGGCATGTACGATGACAATATCGGATGAGTCGGCGTTAGAAGTTTTTTAGAGAAAGATTTTGGGTGAGGTTATTGGTCCTCCACTAGGTGGAAACGGCGAATATAGCTGCTGATGAAACGATGAGTTCTACGAGATATACCGTCACATTGACATACGTGTAGTTCAGCGAATCAAGAGACAGCAGCTATGTGCTCCGGATGGATAAGAATACTGAAGCTTTTCGACGCAGTACCCGCCGGTGGAAACAGAGGAAGATCTCCAATCCGTTGGAAAGGAGAGAAGGACTTGACTCTACTTGGTATCTCCAATTGGTGCCAAACAGCGAAAAGATGAACTAAATGGCGAAATGTTGTTAACTCGGCTATAATTGCAGAAGTAGCGTCTACACCACTTAAGAATCGAAGCAAAAAGAAAAAATATAACATTTTTGTTTGCACAATTTTGAAAAAAAACTCCCTGTGTATATTTCATTGATCGGGAGTGTACTTGTCAAACTGACTTAACAAAACTTCAACGTTTGTTCTTCATTATAAACGATGATTGATGCGCTAAACTTCAAGTGTTTTATGCCAAGTACCATTCGTCTATATGGTCTCTTTGAAGTAGTCATATTGCCAATTGAGGTTTCGGTCAAGACTATAATTTTACTCCGTCTCATATAGGTACATACATATATTTAGTATATTACCACTTAACTAATGGAAATTAAATTAATTATTAATTACTGTACTATTTGCTTTAGTAACTGCTATTGTAGGCTTCCCATTAGTTTAGTGGCGGCAGCATCTGTTTATGACTTCTGATATTGATTAATTGTTGCGTTAAGGAAAACTTTCAATTAATCAGTTTGACTCTCAATGACACTTACCTAAAGCCATTTCTTTAATTGAGAAGAACTACTATTTTTAATGGCCTACCGCTAAAACACAACGGAATTGCCTTTTTTCGTATTGCTGATAAGAGTGCTGTTGAATTTAGCTTAAGTGTATTTTGTTAAGTGATTAATTAGTTTCTTTATGACAGAGAGAGTTAACCGAGTAGGTAGTGGTTTCTCATTAAAATCTACTAGGGTTGCCTTTTATATTTCTGGATTTGGCAGCTCAGACAACTGACAACTTTATCGTAAAGTTTCGCATATGTGATGTCTGGATGAGTGGCAAAAGAAATGAGACACGACAGAAAAAGGAAGTTGGACCCATAGACTAAGGATGTACCAGTTTAGATTGAGAGACAATGCGTAGAGGCAGACTTCTATCTGACACAGTTATTGTCTGAAGGAGGTATATAGTTGAGAGATCTACCATATAGCGGTGATTGAATAAAAGGATGACGCTCGACAACATTGTGAGTTATACCATATGCTGCAATCGAGGTTGATGTGGGCTAACATGAAGTAGTGGACAGAAATGGGCTTCAAGAACTGCAGACTAAAAGTAAGAAATCGGAGAAGCAAAAACTAGATGAATAACCATACAGAGAGTATGTGAAGAGGCATTATAGTCAGCTTGTAGTGCGTAACAGTGGTCCCGCGAGTCCAGTATAGTTAGCTAATGGCGTGTACCTCAAATTTGTGATATGTGTCTTGATGTTTATCCAACAAATGAAGAGACCTACAGTTTATTCTAAGCCTCCTTCGAACGGACGATGAATTTTTATGAGAAACTTTTATTTCATGTCTTGGGCTTAAAATTACCTGCCGTCAGTACGCAATGCTATTGCCGCCGGGTGTTGTTTACAGTAACGTAAAATATTTACCTTGGACAAAAAAATGAATTAAATCACGAAAATTTTCGTGCGGCTATTTTTTATAACTTTCGACGTGGATTAACTCAACAAATAATGCATCGATGAACTTTGTTAAATTTTTAGTGAGAAACTCCAGTGTTTAATTAAAAGTCGAAGTTCACTCCAAGACGAACGTTCCGGAAGCTATCGATGCTGTGCGCAAACTGATATTGCTAGATCGTAATGTGGCCTGCCGTGAGATTGAGTCAACTATAAACATTAGTGGGACCAGCATACATTCAATATTCTATGACTGTAAAAATGGCTCGTGTCCTTTGGTCGAGGGAAATGTTAAACAAATACGACAGCCGGCGCTTCAAAAAACACTTATGGCATCAATAACCATCAACTACCGACTGCATGGGTGTTTAAAGATTAGCCGAACCCAAAACAGATGCACGATCACGAAGCACTTTTAAGCAAATAGTTGCCTATTTTTTTGGGAAAAACTGGACATGTCGCAAATGTACCACTAGAAGAACACAGAACAGTAAGTTTTGAGTTGTACACAACCATTTTTTTGCCAGTTGCCTGTCAACAAATTAAGAGAGGTAATCGCCAAAGACGGTTCACTCTTCACAACGACAATGTGAACTGTCACACATGGACTCTTACAACTGCATTTTATTTTACGCTCAAAACATCGATTTTATGACTCATCCAACTTATAGTTCTGATTTGGCACCGAATGGTATCTTTCTATTACCGTACGTAAAAAATCAATTAAGAGATCAACATTTTTCCACACTTGAAGAGGCGGTTGATACGTTCAGAACGCATGCTTCGGAAATACCTCAATCCTAATACCGAAATATAAAAGGCAACTCTCGTATCACGCGATTGGAGCAGATTAAAAATGTATTCGTGTCTTCATTTATTAAGGGTTTTCCAATAAAGGGTGTTATTTTGAATAGCTTGCTATTCCGGTAGATGCCACTTTGGAAGCCATAATTTTTGACATTTGACAAGTTAAGACTACGCCTTGAAGAAAAATGGAACGATTCACGCTTCAACAACGCATTGAAATTATTAAAGTTCACTATAAAAATTTCATTGAAAAATCATCTTGACTAATGAGGCCCATTTCCACCTCGATCACATCTGGGGATCGGAAAACCCAAATTTTATTGTTGAAAATTCTATTCATCCTTCCACCTCGATCGCATCTGGGGATCGGAAAACCCAAATTTTTTTTGTTGAAAAGCCTAATCATCCTCAACGTGTAACTGTTTGGTGCTGTGTATGCTCCAGCAGGGTCAGTGGACCTTTCGAAAATGATTGTGTTGCGCTATGGAGATGAGTACTGATTTTTGTATGGCCTTAATTGGATGGTATTGATCTGGACCACGTTTACTTTCAACAAGACAGCGCTACGTGCCACACAACCAACGAAACCATTGAATATATAAGGGAAAAGTTTCGTTTGATATCAAAATAACATCTCTTATTAGAAAACCCATTAGCAGTTGAATAATGTTACACCTATAAATAAGAAGACACATCAAGAAAAAATGGCACAAAAGTCAACTCATCGGCAGAAGTACTTAGAAAGATATTTCTAAGAATACCATTGGGTTCAAATGCAAAGTGTGCACAGAGGTAAGATTCTTCTATGGCTACCTTAGTACTGATGGTAACTTTACAATCAAGAACTAGAAATCTTTCTACTAAGCAGAGACTTTTGTCGTATGTAAAGGTGATAAAAGGGATTTCCGCTTAAAAAGGGTAACCTATTGAAATTAAAATAAACAGCGAAACGGAAATTAAGGCATTCAAATATATCAGCACAAATTCTTACTGTGGAAATGGACAACTTGCCGTCGATCACAGAACACATCGATATCATCGTCATAAGGAAGTATAAAGCAATGCAAGCAGGCGAAGGAGTTAGGTCGTTCTAGTGCTGCTGGCTACTTTAGACCTTTCGGCGCCATTAAATGTTGTCTGGGTACACTGAGAAGCACAGTAGTCTTAATGACTCAAGTACGCTGTCCGCAACTACACCCTTATATGAAAAGCTATTAATCATTTCAACCTTAATTGGATATCATTATTTTAATTAAGGTAAAATTAGGAAATAGGCAGGAAATGTCTAGTTCACTTCCGACATGATATAAAACGGCTTATAATAAATTGTGGGTCCATCCATTTGTTGGAAAAAACATTAAGACGCGTACCACGAAATGGAGGATGAACTCCTGAGTAACAGATTTATGTTGGTTTACCTAATGAATTTATAAATTTTTATTTCATACCTATTTCAAAAATCATCGCCTCGGAAATAATTTTACTTCCATATTTTTTTCACCTAAATTCCTTACTTAATGAGATTAACCGCTTTATAAATACCTATCTTTCCGTCCGTCCGTCCGTATGCATGATGATTTAAGAGAAGATGGAGATATTTTGAGGTAACTTCATTTATTCCTTGTTATTGCGAATAGATAAAATTACGCTCAACTTCCATGTAAAGGTAATTTTGAATAGTGTGAGAATCGCGATAATTGTAAGATTGAACAAAATTTTCGAGGTCGTAGCACCACCCATCAAAAAGTATACCTCAGAAACGCTGGGTGGCTTAAGACAATTGACAATAAAAATACACGTAATATATTTGTCAATTGGAAAGGAAATAAAAGAAATTTGCTTTATTTCAATTCTACTTGGAGGTTTTTTTTTTTCTTTTTTTTTTAAACATTAATATTTTATTGAATCTGCTTCGACATCGGAAGCCTTAAAAAATCTTAAACTTAACTGAAATATAAAGCCCATTAGTAGGATGGCTTGACGTTGCTCTTTAGAAAGCTGCTTTTTCTCTCCTTCGCAAGCGGGTTTGACTTGTTGCAAGATGTTAGCCAAAGGGTTCGGATGGTTACGCAGTTTTGTTAAGTATTTTTTTGCTGCGATTTCAATTTCTTCCTTGCTTGTAGGTATATTTAGATCTTTATGGATCTACGCATGTAGATATTCGTCGCGCAAGCTGTGCCCCATAACTGGATTCCATACATCCATGTCGGTTTTATTGTTGCATTATATAAGAGGATTTTGTTGCTAAGGCAAAGTCCAGACTTCTTCCAGCCAATGTAAACTGGCAGATTTGAGTTTAAGCTGCAGCTTTTTAGCAGCAATTTGTCGTCTCCAAGTTAAGCCCCTGTCGAAGTGAATTGATACATTAACAGTAGCTTAACAGTCGGGCATATTTTTGGCTTTAATGTAATTGTTATGTGTTTGCACTTGTTTCCATTAACCTTTATGTGCCACTTTGCTACACATTCTTCAATTAGTTTAAGATGCTGCTGTAACACTTTCGTGGCTGTAATGGGGCATTTATGTCGACTTAGTATAGCAGTATCATCCGCAAATGTTGACGTAATTACTTCGTCATTTGTAGGGATATCTGCGGTAAACAGTATGTACAATATTGGTCCAAGAACACCAACCTGCGGAACACCTGCCGTGATTGTACACTCTTCTGTTATGTATTAATTTACTTTTACTCGGATAAGTAGGATTCAAAGATATTGTGGAACGTGTTAGGTAATAATTTTTTAATTTTATGAATGAGGCCATCATACCACACTTTGTCAAATGATTGCGCCACATCAAGAAATACGGCCGAGCAATACTCTCGCATTTCGAAAGCTTTCCTTATTTCATTTGTTATACGATTTACTTGTTCAATTGTGCCGTGTTTTTCCCGAAAACCAAATTGATGTGTAGGAATAACATCATTCCGATCCAGAAGAGGAGTAATTTTTGATAGCAGCACTTTTTCGAAAAGTTTTGATAGTCAAGGCAACAAGTTGATTGGTCTATATGATGACGGCAGGGTTGCGTCTTTACCTGGTTTAGCTATTATAATTATCTGCGACTTTTTCCAGATTTGTGGATAATATCCTAGCGTTAAAATGACCCTGAAAACCTTTGCAAGAAAAACGAGAGCAATGTTTGGCAGTTCTTTTAGCATTTTTGGTGAGATATGATCGTCTCCTGGAGATTTTTTTGGATTTAAGGCGGCAATAGTGTTTTTTAGTTCAGACACAGATGCTCCGCATGTAACAGTGTTTCTAGGAGCAGTATGGTTCGGTGACAAAGGTGCGTATTTGTTAGCAATATTTGGTTGAAATATAGCACTGAAGAGCTCTGTAAAACAAGTCGCATTTTTTTTATCCGTTCTGGCCCATGAACGGTGTTTCATTTCTCGTAGGTGGCTTAAGGTTTTTGCTAGCTTTCCAAAGCGATTTTTTCAGTAGAAGCGTTGGGAGACAAAAACTTTATAAAATTGTTCATATTTCCTTCGTCTTCGGATCTTAATGCCTTTTTTAGGTTGCTTTCTGCCATCTTTAGTGGAATTTTTGCTTCTTTCGGACCAACAGCTCTGCTTTGCTGTTGCTTGTAATTTTTTTGGCTTTGACTGTGTTTCGCATTGTAACCTCCTCCAGCTAAAAATTGGTCTCAAAGTTTTATAAAAAAAATCACTCAAATGCTTCTCTGTTATTACGAAGCGTGGCGGACAATATATCGCCGCCAAGGTAAGACCAACCCCCTTATTTTAAAGTGTTACGGAGGTATACTGAAACCAATTTGTTGCGTAGGAGTGGAGAAAGCTATGCTTTAAACGGTTTCTTAAAAGTACAGCTGTACCACCATTAGCTTTTCCATCTGGGTGATTAGTGCAGTACAACGTAAATCGAGGTATATAACAATTATACTTGTTCTGCAGAAATACAATAATTTTAGGGCCAATTTGTGCCGATTAAGCCCGTTGCATTTCATAAACATATCCTTAGTTCATTAATTTTTTACCTAACAAGGTTGAAGCATATTTCATGCGCAATCAGGCAGCAACTACGCCTTTGTTTTATATGACGTGCTTTTTATTTTCCACTTTAGCCCTTGAAAGTGAGATTAGCCACCTGGTGTTATACCCAAGCTCAGTCTTCCTTACTTGATATTTTTAATTTCATAACTTAGGTACACATGTATGCATAAAGCCACAATCCTATTTATTTTGCTGAGCGCAAATTCAATTGATTGTAAATATTATTTCTGAAAATTCTACGAACAGTGACAATCACGGTCATTTGCAACACGTCACTCACGTCAATGTGTGACACATGCACGTTGATGCGTTTAGTGCGAGAAATTTGCTCTATGTAAATGCTGGTGGCCGCATCCAAAATTTATAGAAAATTAATTTAAATAAAAATTAAGTCAAATTTTCTAATTGCAGTCGCCCCTTGGCAGGGAATGTCCACCCCTCCGAGTGTATTTCGGACATGAAATAAAGCTCCTCATAAAAAAAACTATCAGCCGTTCGAAGGCGGCTTAGTATAAACTGTAAATCTCTCCCTTTATTGTAAAAACATTATGAAGCAAAACCAAAAATTGGAGGAGTAGCGGGGCCGAAAATTGCTTCAGTGGTTGAGTTGAAATTTGCCGGTTTTTTCGATAAAGAAAACACTTAATTTTCAGAGAAATCTCAAAATTTTTTTATTCAAAGTATTGACCATTGGTTTCGCCTATCTCTCATGCAAATTAAGGATACCATTACAAAAAACCTTTTTCTCTTTCGAGGCTAACCATTTGACGAGCCATTTTTCGACTTCTTCAAAATTAGCGAAGCACTGCTCTGCAAGGGAGTGTCCCATTGATGCGAAAAGGTTATAGTCGGACGGAGCGAGGTCTGGAGAGTACGGCGGGTGCGATAATATTTCCCAATTAAGTGTTTTTAATGTATCTTTTACCAGTTTAGCGGTATGAGACGGCGAGTTGTCATGTTCGATCAACGCATAATTCAAATTGATCATTTGTTGTCGGTAGCGATCCGTGTTCACCGTTTCACCAGGTTTTAACAACTCGTAGTACATCACACCACACTGGTCCCACCAAACACAGAGCATTGCCTTATGGCCAAAGCGATTTGGCCTTGCAGCCGATGGGCCAGCTTCACCAAGGGAAAGCCATGATTTTTTTCGCTTCGGGTTCTCAAAATAAATCCATTTTTCGTCCCCCGTGACAATTCGATGCAGGAAAGATTTCCTTTTGAATCGTTGAAGCAGCATTTCACAAACGGTTTTTCGATTTTCCATTTGTCTATCGTTCAGCTGGTGTGGCACCCATTTTCCATACTTCTGGATCTTTCCCATGGCTTTTAAACGTTGGCAAATTGCTCCACGAGTCACATGTAGTGTTTATGCCAATTTTTGTTTCGATTGGGTTGGATCAACATCCAATAACGGCTGCAATTCCTCGTCTTCTCGTCGAACTTTTTCGCTGCACCAGGATTTTCATTGTCTGTCAAATCGAAATCTCCACTTTTAAATTGACGAAACCATGTCTCACATGTTCTAATCACTGGAGCATGTTCACCATAAGTTTCTACCAGCTTCAGCTGCTTTTTTCTTTTGATGAAATAAGAAAAGCAACGAATGCCGCAAATGCGATTTACTTGGAACGAAACTCGACATATTCACTGAGGTAAACAAATATGACGCTATTATTTTGGCAGAATGTGACTTGCGTATCTTTGTAGGTTAATGTCAATAGAAAAAAATTACATACATGCCAAATCATAGAAATTTATACATATTGCTAGCGACATCTTCTAGTAAAACCGGCAACCTTCAACAAACACCCCTGGTAAACCAAGAACTTTCAAAAGTTATGAGAGAAAGTATGTACTTTATTTAAATAAATTTGGTACTATAGTAGAAATCTCCTTTGGAGATAAACGAGGACCATATTCATACCATACCATCATCCGGGCAAAAAGAGTTATCCTTTTCTCGAGAGAATACAAACCAATAATCCCATTTCTTCCAAACACAATCCAAAATATTTTGGATATTTACATTAGAGACAAGCTCATCGTCTATCATATCAGAAGTAGAGATTGCCTATTCGCAGAGTAGATTGAGAACTTCTGAAAAGTTTGAAGGGAAAGCACCCGAGCTAATAGCCTATGCAGACAACACTGTTGACATATCAGTGACGGCCAAGCTGCTAAGACGAAGCTCGATAAGCAAGAGACTAGTAAACAAAATAGATAACTTACCATCACGATTTATCTGAGAAAGAAGAAGTCACATCACATTGACGCAGGACCATACGATCCAACAGTGGAACTTGCAGCTTCGGAGTCTATTGCGCGGAACTAGATTCCCGGAAGCGCTTACAGCTTCCAGAATACTGCAGTATCTAAAAGGTGGTCTTCGTAGTTAGAAAATACACATTCCGGGAAACGGAATTGTTGATGAGTTTGCCAAAAGCCTTTTGACCTGGTAAATCCAGCATTGACCAGATATTCACTATAAGCCCAATCTTGGAAAAGAACCATGAAATGAACGATTTTAAAGCAGCCTTCGTCAACACGAAAAAAGCTATCTTTACACCGTTATGTCCGAATTTGGTATACCTACAAAACTTTTACGGTTGTGTAAACTAATGCTGGACAACACCAGAAGCGCAGTCACAATTGGAAAGCAGGGTTTTCGATACCAATGGTGGGTTTCAAACAAGGTGGCTCCATATCGTGCTATTTTTTTATATATTTTACGAGAAAATATTACGATCTGCAGAGCTAAATAGAGAAGGTACAATCTTCTATAAAAGAGAGTTCTCCTTTCTCCAGACTGGATAACGGAGCTACGCGCTTCCTAGCTTACTGTTGACGTCATAACTTTGAAGTCGTAGGTAGCTTCGTCTATGTTGAAACCAGCACTAACAGTAACAAGAATATTAGTCTTGATCTCACTCTCAACAAATAAAGGTCACACTCCCCAAATCGCTCATCATTCTTTTATTGCTATATGGAGCGGAAGCATGGATACATCTGATTAGTCGGCGAGATATCAGCGAGTCAAGAGACAGCGAATACGCTGACTGGTTCATGTCCTCCGTATGGATGAAAGCACTCCAGCTTTGAAAGTATTCGATGTAGTGCCCGCTGGTAGAAGCAGAGGAAGAGGAAGACCTCCACTCCGTTGGAAGAATCAGGTGGCAAACGAGCTGACTGCATTTGGTATTTATATTGGTGTAGTAAAATAAAATCCATTATTTTTCCAATAGTTGACGTTATTACACTATATATTGAAGTTTTTCTTCGATAAGGGTCCTGACACTGTCACATTCAATCAAGCACAATTTCGGTTTCATTTCCGGATGGCACAAAACCCTGTTTGGAACCATTTGAATAAAGCTGGATACGAAAAGAAAAAATGAAAGCATTCAATATTGTACAAAAATAATGGATTTCTTTTCACTACACCTAATATTTAATTGTGAAGCTATTCAACCGTTTAATTCCTGCATTTCAGAACGTTTAACTTAATTTCAAAGTCACAAAATATTTTTCGTAGGAAACCACAATCTCCCTATGACTGTGTTCGTGATGTATATCTACAGGTACCGCTATATACCTACTCAAAATCAATTCCATGGATTGAAAGTCAATTTTCATTTGGTTTCTTTCTCTTGTATTTTATTCTATTTCACATTCAAAAACTACACAATTATACGTATTACATACATTTTAGTTGCTTTAGTTGCTTAGATAAACTTTGTTACATTTTCTAAATTTTGTTATATCTGTTTGAGATTTGTGTGTAGAGATATCGTTGCTTTTAAAATACAAAACATTAACGAAGACCATGCGCCGAACAAAAGGTTCCCTCGCACACAACTTTCCGCAACTTCACAGCGTTTGCACTCACACATACACATACATACTTACATAGTACTTGATAAGCATATCAGACAGCTTCTCTTTGTACGCAAAACAAATTGACAATTAATGATACACATAGGTATATACACATACATATTCATTTGTTATGTACTTCTAGGAATTGCACGGATAGATTTGAAATTTTTTTACAATCTGAGCGAGTCAGCTCTCTTACGTAAATATACATACATATACATATAACTCAGTCCAACATTGTTATAAGCAACATAGCCTCTTCTTGAAACGAAATCCATGTTCAAGGGCACATGCGTAGGTACGAATATACTCCTTTGGAAAAACTATTGCATTGCTTCGCACAAAATATCTATGTACATATACACTTATACATACATATGTACATGCGTAAGGAAGGCGAAACATCAGCCAGTCATTGATTTATTTACGCATGGCGTCGGCCTACGGTCGCACCTGCCAACAACCCAGCGGGCAGCCAGACCAGCAACAGCTGTGTCCAGCCAAATATGGCGTTGGTGCCACCACCGTATAGCGATCTCGGATGGCCCACACTGCAGAGCGCATTCTCGTATTGGCGACAGTTGGAGAAGTGCTTCTCATCCGACAGTGTTTTAGCTGTGTCACGTGCAAACTTAGCTGAGGTCTTGTAGCATTTGTAGCGAGCGCTGTTGTAGATACAATTTTCATAGGCGTGACGTGCACTGCAATAGACAAATAAAGAATGGTGGAATTAAAAGTTTTCAATAATTTGAATTTAAATTGAACAGGCAATGTACATATGTATATATTGGTAACAAAAAGTCCAAAGTATATATGTAAGTACGATAAGAGTGTAGTTGAAGAAAAGTATATTCACAATATGAAAAAGTGATATGTAAAAGAAGAATATAACTATAGGAAGAACCAGAAAAGCACTTAATTTTTATAAAAATCTTTAAATAGGAAACCATTGCTTTTTTAGTTCCTTTAACCCAAACCATCTACTTCATCAAATTATATTTTACACTTACCATTATTATTATATTGGACAAAAGTCGGAAGTATTAGAAAAATTACTAAAATTTTCTTATCAAAGAGTGTTTAATATTATATTATGTTACTGAAAATAACATGACGTTTTTTATCAATAAGCGCCCACCATACATTAGAAACGGAAATATTTTCTAGATTAGAAAGATTAGAAGGGTATAATAGGCTGAACGAGATTGTGCGTTGAGTTTGGGACTTGCCACTTTTGATGACTACCACTGCAATCGTCGCAAGGACTATAATTTAAGGACATAAACCAAGAATGTCCGATCCTTTATTAGGAAAGTACCGCTGCCCAGCTGGTTGATGTCCTCATATGACTAAAAGTATCACCACCGTAAAAGAACTGCGATGCAAGGTGCAAGGTCTGAGAGGAATAAGACCTTGAGCATTTTATTTACTAGAGCGGCCATATGAAGGAGCGCAATTTGCTGCTAGATTCCTGATGAGAGAACGACTTCATCGCGGAGTACTGCCGTTTACACCGTTGGATGAACGTCACTCCACATTCCTCATTAAAGCGAAAATTTTCATATACACGTATATCGCTGATTTGGGCCAATGCTCCGACAGAAGAGAAGAACAATGTGTTCAAGAATGCCAAAATTGGGCTTGGCGACATTAACGCCAGGGTGGGCAACGAAGGTAGCTTCGACTAGCACCCTGCTCTCTGAGAGCACTCATCCGCAACTCGGTATAAAGGAACTGTGTGACGGTATTTCAAGCTTCCTACGTGCTCCGTACGAGCTACAAACGAAATTATTATTATTATTTTCGGAAAGGTCGAAATAACGGCTAATACGATGCGGATCGCCGTGCCGCAGTATAGGGAAAACAATCTACCTACCTCGCAACGTTGCGACCGCCCACTACACGTGGTCGTGTAAGAAATTGGCGCTTTATAACCGTTGAAATGATTTTCGTCTGAGCTCCTCCACCAATTTGGTATACGTCTTGACCTTTTTCCGACAAAAGAAGAAGCTTTCTGTTTAAACTATGCCGCCTGCTAACATCTGATAAATTTTTATTAAGAGCTTTCCATTTCATGTCATGAATACACTCGAGAGGCTTGAAATTCCCTTCCGAGGAGCGAAGGCATTTAAATAATATTAATTTTGGATGTTGGTCGAGGCAGGACAATGAAACTTGTACACCAGAAATGGCGAGCCCAATTCCCTTATCGATGGCGATAGAACAGGTGTTTCATTGTTCGACTATGACGAGGTTCGAATGATGATTGTCCGTTCAAAGAACAAAAAAGCGAATTGCAGGCCATGCTCTTAAAACACGATGCCCGGCGGCTGCCGCACGTCGCTGATATTGACATTATTAGCCTCAACAACTGCGCCATGAGCTCTGCTTTCTCCAGACTGGATAAAGACGCAAAGCGAATGGGTCTAGTGGTGAACGAGGGCAAGATGAAATATCTATTGTCATTAAACAAACAATCCACGCATTCGCGACTCGATCCCCACTGTTGACCTTCATAACTTCAAAGTCATAGACAACTTCGTCTATCTTGAAACCAGCATTAACACCAACAACGATGTCGGCTAGTTTGGACTCAGTAGACAACTGAAAAGTTAAGTCCTCTCTCGACGAACGAACATCAAACTCTACAAGTCGTTCACCTTTCCCGTCATGCTACATATATGGTGCGGAGGCATCTGATGAGTCGCTGATAGGAGGTTTTGAGAGAAATGGATTTATGGTACTCTGACCATTGGCAACGGCAAATATCGCAGCCGTTAAAACGATGCACTGTACGAAATATACTGTGTCATTGACATAGTTCAGCGTATGAAGAAACAGCGGCTAGGTCATGTAGGCTGAAGGTATGAAAGCACTCCAGCCTTGATTAAATAAGCAAGGTAGTTTCACTCAATTTTTTTTTAATTTTTTTTACTTTTTGGCCCAAATAAATACATTTATAAAATTCATTAATTAAAAAAAATAAAGCAAAGTCTAGAGAAAATTAATTGTGAGTTTGAAGACCAATTGCAAAAATAACGTAGTGAAATTTTGTCGATTACCCACATGTTTGCTCTTAACATTTCACCAAGGCTAATACATACATAAAAAATGGTAATTTTAGAGGCAAAGCCTCAATGTTTTTTGCTCTTTCAAGTATAATATTCCCCTAATCGGGGTTGTAACAGCAAGAGGCACTGACGCTTTCTAAACAGTAAGGCCTATGACGATTTAAATATTAATATCGTTTTTACTTGATGAGAAAAGGATATATTAGCTTCGGTATTCAGACAGAGTAAGACATGAAAGAATTATTAGTTATCATATCTGAAAAATTTATTGTGCCGAAACTTTATGATAAAGTACACCGATTTCGATGATTTTCTGTTCTTTGACGCATATCTCAACAAATCGGTATAGGGAGGCTATAGATATAGCCATCAGATTTCGATGTTTTCGATGGCAATAATAATTTGTAGATAGCAACACCAAATTTCATGCTCTTAGCTTTCGTACAAGCAGACAGACAGACGAGTTTGGCTATATCAACACAACTCGTCATTTTGAACTGATTGGTTTGAATTTTAATAGGTATAACTCTCATCCTTTCGTACTTACATACTTTGTACCAAAACTAAAATATTATTTCGGAAAGGTCTAAAAATAAATTTACGCTTAAAAAAAATCGCGTTAGCCGGTTTTATGAAACTTTGTATGCATGTCGGGTATGTGGAGAGCTGACACAGAAATAAGTGGACCACGGACGGAACTTATCGAAAATATTGTAACATATTTATAGTACAATTTACTTGAAATGTGGCACGTAGGTAGTGTTTTGCTTAGAGGCCAACACTATCTGTTTTCCGTGGAGGGTAGCAGGGACCGAAATAATAATAACTTAACGTTTACAAATTTTTTCGGAAGTGGCCGGCTATCATATACTAGATTTATGCAGCACATAGCGGGAGGAGAAAATATAACTCTCTGAGAAATATAACGGTCAATGGGAAACCCTTATCTACACACATATGAAAATCTTCGTTATGCTTCGGTTCTCTTGAATTTTAATGTATTAGAAGCTTTTTGTTCGGATTAAAATGCAGATAATAGTTCTTAAAAAAATTATGTATGATTCAATTTGCTTGAAACTCTTTTTTCGGAAAGCGGCATATGATTTTCCTGGACGAAACCCTGCACACACTGAACTTATTGCGCTTACGGAAATCCTTTGTTATGACACGTATGATTAAAATGCCTCTCCAGTTTTCCTATTGCGCCAGTTGAACTTTTTTGGAATTAAATTAATTAATGGGTGCAAAAGCCTCGCCATTTTTTGAGGTCAACTTTTAAGAGTTCGATAGAGAAGCCGTCGCAACTCGAGATTAGGAACATAAAGCTTTCTTGAAAATAATCATTGATATTATAAGCGCACCCCTGCCATATTCAATTGAAAGGTTTCAACCCTATTTGTAGCACTTATTTCTCTAGTTATTTTGTAAACTTCTTTTAAGCTATTTTTGCCGGCAGCTATTTACGCCCAGTTCCCAAGACGGTTGTAATAGTTTCGCTTTTCCGCTTTTACTAGACCTTTAACACATTCAGATAGTATTTATCCGATGCAAAAATCCGACTTAAGATGACAGAAAAAAAGCTTAAAGTGGCATTAACCGTTTCGAAACGACTTTTGTAAACAAAGTAGTGAAAAAAGGTTATAATTACGATTATTTTAAAAAAATCCATCAGCCGTTCGGAGGCGGCTTAGTATAAATTGTAGGTCCCTCAATTTTTTGGAAAAATATCAAGACGCAAACCCACAAATTGGAGGAGGGCTCGGCCGAAAATCGCTTCAGCGGTTACAAAGCGCCAATTATATATATATTTCAGTTTTACTAAGCAACACTTATAAAAATTTCAGGTAATTTTATATGTTGGTAGTAAATAATTATTAACTTTTTATCAGGTGTACAACTTTGCTTCCGCCGTTTTTTTCCAAAATTAAAAGCTTTATTGCGAAAAAGTGCTTACAGATATATTATTCAAAGTATTGCCCTTCGCTAGCGACAACTTTCTCCCATCTTTCCGGCAAAGATTCCAGCTCGAAAAAAGGAGTCCTCTTTTGACGCTATCCATGAAGCAATCCATTTTTCCAATTCTTCGAAGGATTGAAAATGTTGATCTGCCAGGCCGTGTGCCATCGGACGGAATAGGTGGAAGTCAGAAGGAGCGACATCTGGGGAATATGGCGGGTGGGGCAAGACTTCCCATTTCAGCGTTTCAAGGTACTTTTTGACCACTTTTGCAACGTGAGGCCGAGCATTGTTGTGTTGGAGGATGACTTTGTCATGTCGCTCTTGATATTGTGGCCGCTTTTCTTTTAGCGCGCGACTAAGGCGCATCAGTTGCGTTCGGAAGCGATCTCCTGTGATGGTTTCACCCGGTTTTAAGAGCTCGTAGTAAATCAGACCGAGCTGATCCCACCAAATACAAATCATAACCTTGGCGCCGTGAATATTGGATTTTGCCTTCGACGAAGAAGCATGCCCGGGCTTTCCCCATGATTTTCTGCGTTTAGAATTATCGTATCGAACCCACTTTTCATCACCGATTACGATTCGATGTAAAAACCCCTTACGATTTTGTCTTTGAAACAGTTGCTCACATAAACATAGACGGCGCTCGATGTCCCTCGGTTTCAACTCGTACGGCACCCAGTTTCCTTCTTTCTGAATCATGCCCGGGGCCTTGAGACGTTTTGAAATGGCCTGCTGACTCACTCTCAACGATTCGGCAAGCTGTTCTTGGGTTTGACACGAATCTTCATCAAGCAATGCTTCTAGTTGTTCATCTTTGAAGGTTTTTTCTCTTCCATCACCATGTTTGTCTTCGACATCGAAATCATCATTTTTAAAATGTTGAAACCACTCCCGACACGTTCTTTCACTCAGAGCAGCATCACCGTAAGTTTCTGAGAGCATTCGATGCGCTTCAGCTGCATTTTTTTTCGAATTGTAACAGAAAAGTAAAACTTCCCGCAAATGGCGAGAATTGGGCACATAAACGGACATTTTCGAGCGTGAATAATACGAAAACAAGAACAAATGTCACTGAAACGGCGATGACAATTCGTTAGGCACTGTCCACACTCACTTTAAAGGCATTATCATCTATGTATTTCAACCAGCCTCAGCCGGTACAGCCACCTATCGGAAAACGGCGGAAGCAAAGTTGTACACCTGTTACGTAAAATACTCCGGAAGGAAATTTTACAACACAACAACAAAAATTCAAAGAGTTTTCACGCCTAAACTGTCAACAATGCAACTAAATAAGCATAAAGAACGTGTTGGGATCTGTTTGAATCAATTTCATATGAAATACTCCAAGTCAGGATTTTTAAGAAAAATTTTGGGATAAAACGATGCCAGCAGTCTCGAAACGGTTAAGGTAAATTATTTTATCGTCTTTGCCTCCCAACGTTTTTATTAGAAAATCGCTTAGAAAAGCTAGCAAAAATCTTAAATCGCCAAGAAATACCGAACCACCTTATACTAATTGAAAAGTGGCTAGCAAAATAGCGAATAAAAGTTTATGAAAATTGTCAGAAAACCGAAAAATTAGTATTGGCTGATCGAAGAAATAAATTTTTACTGATAGCAGAAGGATTACCGCTAGACAAGCAAATTCAAAGTGGAAAAACCGGCGTCGAATATTATGGCTACCATTTTCTGCGATAGCCAGGGAATATTATTAATTTATTGCTTGACAACTTGCTTGGAACTACAATGAACGACTAATTTGTTTGTTTCTTAAATTTGCCAATTCGTTATTTACTTAATTCGCTAATAGTGTACTTGCTTTAACACTTTAATTTTATTTTATTACGTTCAACCTCGTCGGTATTGGATTTAAGTACATTCACTTCTTGATCTTTCAGGGTACAGCTTTATTTGGCACCCAGTCAATGTTTGTGCAACGTTTATTGTGTATATCTACTCCAAATAATACCAAGTTTGCACTACTACGCTACACAGGGTAAAACGCATTTCTAGAAATTTTATAAACTACCCATCACATCGATTCATACACATATGGTACATCCATATACTCACGGAATCAAACAACAACACATTGTTGTGCAACTTTTATCCGCAGAATGTTCAAAGAAAACAACAACTTAAATTGATAAGGTCAATGTCACTGTTTGTTTGCATTTGCCGTCACTTGCTTACCAGCAGAATTCCATAAACTTGTTGGTGACATTTGAGTGTTCGCCATGCAACTCGTCGGTAAGTATTTCCTGAAAGTTGCGCGTGCAACGCATCCAGTCGTCCTGTATGTAACTAAAACAGTCCTTGTGTCGCAAGTAATCTGCAAATATGTAGAAAATCCAATTAGGAAACTTGCAATGCCGAAACTTTAAAAACAATATTAACTAAATAGTTAAAAACAATATGTAGGTATTAAATGAATTACGAGATTCGCTGGAATCAAGGTAGAGTAATTTTTTTAGAGGAAGAAATTCTGATTTTGATTGAATTTGAAGTGTAACAAAATGTCTACGGCTATATAAACAGTAACAAAAATCGGCCGTTCGGAGAGGGCTTAAAATAATCTATGGATCCCCATAAGACGCATACCACAAATTGGAGGAGGCGCCCGGCCAAAAATCGCTGCATCAGTTATATAAGCGCCAATCATAAAGGTTGATCCATTTCGAGATTCTCTACTTTTTTAAAGAAAAAATTTAGAAAATTCGATTTTAATGGGGAATGTTTATATCATTCGAAAGAACATTTTTTGGCATTTAGTTTTAGAAGATTATTTCTTTCAAATGTTAGCTGCGACTACGTCTATCCGTTGAGTCCAATTTACGATGACACGTTCGAGCATTTCGACAGGTAACTGGAAAAGGCGCACGTGATAATTTGCTCCAAGGCCTGAATCGAAGCAGCGATTATAGCCCAATCAGTTGTCTGGCTCCAGTTGGAAATACCAAGTAAAGCCAGGTTACTCTCCACCTGATCCTTCCAACAGAGTGGAGGTCTTCCTCTTCCTCTGCTTCCACCAGCGAGTACTGCCTGGAATACTTTCAAAGCTGAAGTGTTTTCATCCATTCGGACAACATGACCTATCCGGTGGAGCCGCAGTCTCTTCATTCGCTGAACTATGTCAATATCATCGTATAGCTCGTACAGCTCATCGTTCCAACGTCTGCGGTATTCGCCGTTGCCAATGCGCAAAGGACCATAAAGACTTCTAGAGCCGACTCATCTCTGCGCCATATAGTATAACTGGTATGATAAGCAACTTGTTTAGTTTGGTTTTCGTTCGTCGAGAGAGGACTTTACTTTAAAATTGCCTACTCAGTCCAAAGTAGCACCTGCTGGCAAGAGTGATTCTGCGTTGTCTTCTTCCCGCCGAGATCACGAGCTTCAATTTCAGGCATCAATTTCAGGCATCAAATAGTAGTTCTTACCGGCATCATTTTTGAAGAAATATGGACCACCGGCCCACAAACCACACCAAACAGTTGTTTTTTCTGAATGAAATGGCAGTCCTTGTCTGACGTCAGATCTTCTTGGAACTTTTCAAGGGGCTATAGAACGAAGCGATGTCGTTTGGAAGGGCGAGCGGCTTCAGTTCTTGCACAAGCTGTATTTTGTATGCTTTCAATTTAAGATCTCGACGTAAAATGCGTCACGTCGTTCCATACGTCAGTCCGAGTTGCTGCGATCGGCGTCGATTCGACTCTTCATGATCTTCGTTCATACTCCCAGCTACGGCCGCTATATTTTCTCCACTATGCGCTGGACGTTGTCTATTCGGTCGAAATTTATCCAATAATGAATGCTGAGGCTCAAAATGGGTGATGGTGTTGCGAATATTATGCTCAGTAGGCCGATTATGTTGACCATAATTAGAGCGAAGCGCGCGAAACACATTCTTTACAGATCGTGAATTTTCGTAATAAAGTTGAACGATTTGTAAACGATGTCAGGCGTAAGTCTTTCCATGATGAAATGCTAAACAATACTGAACAAAAATAATATGACAGTTTGACACGACTTACGCGTGATCTGTCAAAAAAAAGGCTATTCGAATGGAAATATATCCAGTAGCCGTCGTAGAGACCTTCACCGCCTTTGGCGAAGTTCAAGAGAGCTTTAATGTACAATTTTGAAGTTTCGTCTTGTACTTCGAACTACGAAGCTTCGAAATATCTAAGCGTTCCCTGAGGAACCTAAGGAGCAATAGACTAAAGCACAATAATTTGCATGGTTTTTAATCGAATCCTTTAGAATTTATATATTTAAGTTTTCGATATCCTTACATTATCTTGGGCATACTATTTTGACCCCATTTTCACCCCCTTTCTTTGGGGGTACAATTTAAAACCATAAAAATAACTGGATTTTTGTACAAAAATTTAAAATTATTTTCGTTATCTAATATATAAAATTCTTGTGGCACAGCTATAGACACGATACTCGTTCGAAACGACTTGACCGATTTTAATGAAATTAGGTCTGAGTAGGTCTGAGAATAACATAACATCTATTTTTCACACCGGGAAGAGGACCTGGAACTAATCTATACGAAAATTTTCGATTTATGGTATAATTCGATTTACTTGAAATTTGATACATAGTTTGCCTTTTGCTTAGTTTAGCAGGAACATTACTTTTGTTTCCAGGAATAGTACCTGGGACCGATCTATTCGAAAAAATCGTTTCTATGGTTTGGGTTAATATATAAAAACTTTCGGAAGTGGATCAAGGGTCACCGAGCCATTTCATAGCGTGTGCTATAACAATTGTCATATCAATTAATTATGCAGAATAGATATATTGTATCCAAGTGAGAGAAAAAATAACCCTCGAACGAGACATGTGGTTAGGTTAGGTTAGGTTAGGTTTTTAGTACATATACCATCTCGCTCAATGAGAAACCCTTATGTTGAAAACAATTTATAGTTTTTCCAGAATTGATAGCGACTGGACCGACATAAAATTCAACTTTATTAAAGAATCTCGGGGGCCGATTCGTGCGAGATAATCTTAGTTACGATTCGATTCACTTTAAATTTAATTTGTTGGTAGCTCATCGTTTAGATTAACATGCAGAAACTGGTTCTTAATAATCTTATTTATGATTCAATTTTCTTGAATTTTCTTATTTTCGTTCGTATGGGCTGCTTGAACTGTTCTTATCTGAAACCGCTTTGTTTAATTTAAGTAATTTTATGAGAATTGCCCATGTTTCCGCGTTGACAAAACATCTTTGATGTTTGTTCTTGTTTGCCTACTACCATATTACTTTCTGCTGATCGAGTTCATTCAAATAATTCATTTTATATATATATTTATATATTATTGTCTTAGGTGTCATAATGTAAAAGTCGGTATAGGGTTCGGGTCAGTCGGGACAGTCATTGGTTTGGTTATCCCTAAGGCAAGCCCTTCGGTTAGTTTAGCGGGAGGTGGGAAAAGCTCAGCAGCCCAAATGTGATCGTTTTCTGCTAATATTCTATTATGGCAATGTGGCACTAGCTCAAGGCTTGTGAATCTCGGTAATGCAACTACTAACTTATCATTGGCTGTTCGAAATCATTTGCCCAGAGTAACACCATAATCTTGTATCAACCATGGTATTTACCAGATTTGTTCACTTTTGCGAAAGAGCTGAAAGACACTGCAAAAATTGTGTATCAGAACGACGTTAAAGTGGGCAAAAGAGAATTTGAGGAATTATTGTGAAATAATGAGATTTCACCATATTTTTTTAACTGACCTCGTACTTGAGCTTGTGTGTAAGGAAAACTTTTAAGGAAATTCTTTGCTCGTAATGAAAAGTGGCACCTCTACTTTTGAACTAAAACAAACACATACATGCAGACGCGTATAATGCGACAAGTTTTGCTTAGTGTTAAGTATGCTTATATAACTACACATATTTGAAGTAATTCAATTTTAATGTGTTTACATGGTAAATAACAAAAAGTTTGTGTTTTATAAAGTTGAGGTGTCAACTATAAACTTTTATAACATTAACAGATAACTTTATGCTATTTTATTTTATTGCAATTTTTTATTGATTTGTGAAATATAAAATTATAGGATACTGGATATATTAGCATAGTAGAAAGTTTTATCGCAGGTTTACTCAGAAGAAGCCAAATAGTGCAACTGCGCAAATGTTCAAAGAAAAGTTTGATATTATTTTTATATTATTTTTATGTGCAATAGAAATGGTAATGAAATTCATAAAAAAAAAATCGCATGCAATTGAATTAGTTTCCGCTTACCTTTTTGGAATTCACGATCACTGCAGAAACGTTGGAAAAATCTACGAGCGCCTTCCACATTATTTTTAAAGAGATTGAGGGTTTTATTGGTCAGACAACGTGCCGTATACTCGTCGAAGCATTTCATGCCCCGATGGAAAACTCTGCAAAATAATTGTAAATAAATATTATATGAAGACTCACTTGCACAGCTAACGGATGTTTTTAAAAGCTTAAAATATTCAAAGAGGAATGTCACTTTCTGAGAGGACTTATTGGATGTTTATTTCAAAGTAAAGAGGAAGATATGCTATTAATAATGGAAAGCAATATCAGCCAAATGACGGCGACGGGTAGGCTTACAGGACCCTATCATTTTTATGAAATTGTCCTTCACCAAATCACAAAGTGGCTTCACGAATTCCATTTTTTAGGTCTTGAATCGACGTTGACCTTATCTTTCACGTGGCCCCAAAGGAAGAAGTCGCAAGGTGTTAAATCCCAAGATCTTGGTGGCCAATTGCGATCTTCTCTTTGAGAGACAACACAGCCTATGTGGCACGTAGCACCGTCTTATTAAAAGTGAACGTTATCCAGATCAGTACCATCCAATTCTGGTCATAAAAAATCATTAATCATCCGATGCATGCAATATCAAAGACACGAAGTTGTTGATGATCGCCCCGCTTGAGTTTTTTTGTTAACTTCACTTTATAAGCCTTAAGACCCAAGTAAGGCTTTCTGTAAAATACGCTCCAAAGAACGATGAACATTGCATACTCCTGGGTTTTCTTCAGCAATTTTCTCAATTGTTCTTAAGCAACGAGCACGTGTTGTGTTCTTTACATCACTAACTTGTCCCATCAGCTCCATTTTTTTCCACCAATTTCAGTATTGCGGTCCAACGAGGTGCTTCACGGCCACCGAAAAATGTTTTAGTTTTACGAACCATCTCTGCCTGGTTTTCACCATTTTTAAAGTGAATTTTAATAATTTCAATGCATTTTTATTACTGGCGTATTTATTATTTGTGATTTACAGCTTCAAAAGTGACATCTACCGGAATATATATGTATATATACATATATGGTATATATATTGGCGCTTTGTAACCGTTGAAGCGATTTTCGGCCGAGCTCCACCTCCAATTTGTGGTTTTGCGCCTTGATGTTTTCCCAACAAATGGAGGGACCTACAATTTATACTAAGCCGCCTCCGAACAGCCGATAGTTTTTTATAAGGAGTCTTTATTTTATATCAGAAATACATACACTCGGAGGGGTTAACGACCGCATTTAGAAAACTTACCAGAATAGCAGGCCATTCAAAATAACAGCTCTTATAGGATAATCCTAATTTTGTACCCGGTTATGGGCATCCTTGGAAAAGTCGCTAAATGTGGAAAAGCTGAACGGAAACTATTATAAATGTAGATAAATAACAATTTATCTTAAGCCCTTCCGGGGAAAAAAGAGCAACAATATATGTTTTTTTAAATTGTGTGTGCTCTTTTATCTTCGCTATCGGATAATATAAAGGTATTTTCATTCTCTCTTCGCAGTTGACCTCATCGCCATCTGATATTAAACGTGTTTTGGCATTTTCGTGCTACCCTCTTCTCCTAAAAAAAATTTCCAGTTTTAAATAAAAAGCATATGGAAAATTTTCATATATTTTTAAATGTTCAAACATCAAAAATCACGTACTATATTGTATTTTCCAACCCCTAACAGTGGACTTCATTGAGTGTATGCCTTTCAAGATTGTTGTATTACAACTTTGGTAAATTGTAGAAAAGTATCAGAATGGGAAAAGATTCGCCACCAAAATATACATAAATCGAATTCAATGAAAATGAAGACCTGATTGGATTTGCTTTGAAAGCAATTAATAATTATTTGTTGTTTTAAGCGATTAAATTCCCAAACTCTTTGGAATTCAATCCAATATGATCTTTCCTCATAAAGAAAGCTTGTAGTCTATATCCATCGCCAAGTCGTAAGAGAGTATAAACATGGCCGAAACCGGGTCTAAGAAGGCCGTGCCGCTTATACCTTCTGAAACATTTTATAGGATTGACCACCTGTCTTGCAATTCACTTTTATAAATAACCCTTACTGTGTGGCAGCAGATGTAGAAACTACATTTTAAGATTCATAAAAGTGTCGAAGTAGATAGAAAAGAAGCAGTAGGGTTAGGACAAGTATCGTCGTATTAGTCTATTTTGTCCTAAGCGGGATTCCAACATCTACATAATTTTACATTTAAATTAAAATTAAATTCAACCGAACGGATGTGGGATATGGCAATCTTCCATAAATAAGGCTACTAACCAATAATGTCTAGAAAACGAGCAAAATTAAATCTACCTAAAATTAAAAAGAGAAACCATAAAAGAATTGTTAAAAAAATTAATATTGAAGATGCGTTCATTGCCTGCAGCTTTAATCAATGTTTCAAGTCGGTTCATAAAATATTGTGTGCCCATGCCACTTACATTTAATGGGTTAAAAATCATTTTAAATGACATTGTGTAAATTAAACAAAGCCAACATAAAGAGAGAGAACTTCCAAATATGATGAGCAAGTACATTGCAAAGAAATTTCCAAGAAAAGTATGAATCCTAGTTCAACTAAGAAAAGTTTTTAATTTTTTTTTTTTTTTTTTTTTTTGTGAATGCTGCTTCACCAGTTTTACTTGCTTTTCCAGGCAATGGAAAATAAAAGCATTAAATTCTGTTTCCGTCATTATAAAAACGAAGATATTTCTGTTTGTTAGCTTGAATATTATTCATATTTCACTATTTATAAAGGAAATCAAAGAGATTTTTCAATTAAATTGAGTTTATTAAACAAATCTTTTATTTTACTTTATTTTTTTATACATACCGTTTGTTTTTTTTTTGTACAGAATATACTACACGCAGCTTGCATAACATACGCTCATACACATTAAATAATTTGGCGCGTGAATTTCCATCTGACGGGAAACTTAAGTAGCTGATTTTTTAATATTCATCATATTTTGAATCAAATATTTTGGCGAAAACTTTCTTAACTTTAGTGCTTAACTTTGGAAATGTATGATGATTAAGATCTGTTGCCAAAAGTAAAAAAAGAACTCCACTCAATTGAACAAGCTGAAATAGAAGGCTTGTTAGAGAGGAATGTCCTTTATTTACAGATATTGTACTTCCAAAATAATTTTTAAGGCTTTTCTTCTTCATAGTGCCCACAAAGGGTTGTTTTGTATGGCCTTTGGACAGTAGAACAACACGAAGCCATTACAAATTATTCCCGGCCAAACTAACATCAAATATTTAGCTCTCGTTGATCCGAAAAAAGTTCTATTTATCTTTATCTTCATTAAATATCAAGCTTGGTTTGAAGAAAAAGAGCGATGAATTGTAAAACCTTGAAAAAATTTTTCCTGAATAAAGCAATGCTTCGAGAAATTCTAAAGGATGTGAATTTTGATCAAAAAATAAGAGAAGTTGAATTGACAGTGTTAAAGTCTTTTATTAGAAATATTTCTGAGTTTTTGGGAAACAAAAATGTAGAAAACTACGCAAAACTTGCAGAGAAATTCCGGGAGAACTATTTAAAGATGAGCTGCCAAACGAAAGTCAGCAATAGTTCACAGAAGATTTTGTATGTATCAATGTATTTTAAACCTTATGATACAAATAGTGTGCATAAAAATAATAAAAAAAATTTAAAAAAGTAAGCAGCTGATTTATGCTATAACTCTTAATCTATCTGTTAATTCGAAAGTTGCTTTAAATACCATTATATATTAGGTCAAGTAAAAAGTTCGTTCGGTTTTTTTATTAATTTTTCAAAATATGATAACTTTGTGTACATTTGTCCGATTTAGTCAAATATGCGCCGTTTTGTTCGTAAACTTGTTGCCAACGAGATGCCAACTTCATTATACCCCTCTCGTAGAAAGCTGCGTCCCTATTGGCAAAAAACTATGGGAGCTAATTTTCACAGGCCTATCTTGAGGCCAACTTCTCACCATTAAACGCGTTTGCCATGGACAGGAAAAGATAGTAATCACTTGGTGCGAGATCCGGACTATAAAATGGGTATATTAGGACATCTCTTCCGAGCTCTTGGAGCTTCTGGCGCGTCACCAAAGACGTGTGTGGGCTGGCGTTGTCCTGATGGAACACAATTCGGCCTCTGTTGATCAAAGATGGCCTCTTCTGGATGAGTGCTGCCTTCAAGCGGTCCAGTTGTTGGCAGTAGAGGGCCGAATTGAGCGTTTGGCCACAGGGGAGCAGCTCGTAGATTCCTTGCCAATCGCACCAAACACACAGCAAAACCTTCCTGGCCGTCAAGCCTGGCTTGGCCACCGTTTCCGCCAGCTCACCACGTTTCGACCATGACCGATTTCACTTGACGTTGTCGTAAGTGATCCACTTTTCATTGTCAGTCACCAAACGCTTTAGAAATGAGTCGACTTTGTTGGAAATTCGATCCATCATGTTTTTTTGCGTTAGTTCGTGTGGCACACAATCATCGAGCTTCTTTATGAATCCAAGGTTATGCAAATAGTTCCAAACGGTTTTCTTGCTTATCTTTAGTTCCTCAGTAATTAAATAAGTGCTCACGTGACGGTCTGTTTCCACTATTTCCAAGATTTTATCACAATTTTCGACGACATGCCTCCCGACGTGTGGTGCATCTTTGACATCGAAATTACCGGAACGGAACCTAGCAAACCACTTTTGTGCTACACGTTCGTTTACAGTTTCAGGCCCATAAACTGAAATAATTTTTTCAGCCGCTTTGGCTGCTTTTTCGCCTTGATCGAAGAAAAACTATAAAATACACATATAGCGAATTTTTTCTTTGCTGGTGTCCATCTTTGACGAGCGCTCACAACTAACTGAGTCAATCAATCGAAAAACTGTCTAAGACAAACTTTCAGCGCGAATAAACACGTTTTCAGCGCCGTATAGTTTGACATGATGCGACACGTAACACTAGTACTATGGACAATAACGCCATCTCTTAGATAAAAGCCGAACAAACTTTTTACTTGACCTAATATATAAAATTCTTAATCCTGAATGACTCAGTGAAGGTTGCCCAGAGTACGACTATATTGTATTTATGGAGCAAACACTTCTCCAACCGCAATTAGAAAATTTATCTTTGTTTTTCATTTAAATTAATTTTCCATAGCTTTTGTATTTTGGTGGCGCCGGGATTTGATCCCGAACCTTACGAATGTCAGTACGCAATGCTAACCACTCGGCTACCGCGGCCGCCAAGGTAGTCGATATAATATGGTATACTGATGATTCTTACAATCCGGAAGAAGAATAAAATATTATAATAAATTATTTAACTCTAAAACAAATAAAAATCTTATATTAACCATTTTCAAATTTTATGCGAACGAAATAGCGGGCAAAGCGTATTTGATGTAATTTTATATATTTTCAAATATGCAATATGATTTGTTGCTATAAAAAATATAATAGCGCTGCAAAAACGTGCCGAATAATTTAAATGGTTTAGAGAATTCTGTAATTGAACACCGAACCCAGGAATGATTTATTTGATTTCATTTCGGAAATTTCAATGTCAAAGATGCAATGGTAGACCAGTGACTCTAAAAGTCGGTGAAATTCTAAAACTCGTGCAGCGAGACCTGCTTCCAAACGAAAGCTTTGAGCAACATTCAGGTGACAATTTTGGATCAAAAACAGGTAGGCTACTTGAAGGACAACGATGTTTAGATGCCACTTGCCTGCAGTGAAAGGCGACAAAATCGAACCATTTCTGAAGCGTCTACTAATGTCGGGTGATGAAAAATGGTAGAATCCGAGAATATAAAACGAAAAAAGTTTTGGTCAAAGAGATCAGTGGCCATCCACAAGTGGCTTGAAACCTTGAATACGTGTGCATAGTCGAAAAACAAGTTGACGCTGAATGTATGGTGGAATTGGTGGAATGACTGACATATCAACCCAGAGCCTAAATCGCTAAACGTAGGAATCTGAATTTGGAGGGTGTATTATGCGTTTGACATACTTATGCCCCTAGTAAGAAAGAATTTTCGAAAAAAATTCATTTAAAATTTTTAAATTGTTGGATTTACATGAAATTAAGTCTTGGGTAGCTCTCTGCCTAAATTGAGATGATAATTGCATTCGAAAAATTTGTATTTATCGTTTAATTTATATAAAAATTGGAATAGTGGTTTATCTATTCAAGTATCTAAGGAGGGTTTTATTGCACTCATGGTGAACAGACAAGTCTTCTCTAATAAATTTATTGTTGGCCAGAATGGGACGGAAAACACGATATAGCGTAGAACTGCTGCCACGCTGTTGGATGAGTACTATATTGTATTGTTTTAGCAGACGGTTTCTCACCAGTAGAGCCAAGAGCTGACAAAGTTAAAGCAAATGTGTGCCTTTCAGTGAAACACACTGAGCATTTTTTGATAACTAACAATAAGTAATAAAATCTTTAACTTAATTAAAACATAAAGTCCATTAACAGGAATGGGCTGCTGGCTTGACGTTGCTCTTTAGAAGGCTGATTTATTTCTTCTCTTCGAAGCCTTACCAAAAATATGATAGTCTATCTATTATGTTATTGCATAATATACATAAATCAACCAAATTTATGCAATGGTACCAAGTTAGAGGTGAGGGTATTGCATCGAAATATAATCGCGGCTACTATACTAACAGGTGATTTACAAGGACAATCTTTATTTATTCCAGCAAAGTATATTTCGCAATAACTATAGACGCATACTTGAGAGGAAGTTGCTATATACTCCTCGGTAAGCTTACAAGGTAGCCTGGCGATTCTAGTACCTCACGGAAAAACAAAAAAAAAATATTGTCTACAGAGAAATGCCGCAAAATACTTCGTATTCATAAAAATATATCATAATTTAATTTTATTTTCATGTTTACTTACTTTAGTTTTAAATCCCAAAACATTTCATATAATAATTTATGTATTACTTTAAATTAAATATCTTAAGAGACCGACTTAAAGCTTTATTAAATGCATTTTCAAATTCCATACGGAATCATGTTTATAATAATTATGAATATGTACTTAATTAAAATTAATTTCCAATAAAGCAAAATTTTATTCAAAAACATTAAAAATAATATAATGTACATATAATAATTCTTAAAGTATGACAATATTTTCAAGGTTAAATATTTTCTACCTTCTATAAGGCGTTGAGTTGTTGTCGTTAAATTTATTTACTAGTTTTCCACAAACAAATTTAGTCTAACGTCCTTTGAAAGTTTGGAAATATTTCTATTTATTTCTGCCGTACCGGAATTTACACCTACATATATACTAATAAACATGTGCTTCTCAAGTCGAATTTAGAATATTTTTGAAAGGCCTTCCAAAACAATTTCAAACACTTGGGCATGTTTCGCCATAATCCTTTGACACCATGTAATTCAAAATTGCCACTTAAATTCATTCGTGCTTTTATCCCATCCCATTTAAACATACGCGTAAGTTTGTGTGGTACATAGCTTTACCATAAAGTAGCAGACAAAAACCGAAGAGACACGTACATAAATATTTTTACATGTGAGGCGTCCAGATATTTTCATTTTAAACTTAAATGGTATTCCACATAAGTTTTTGATTATAATTTAATATTTTTTTCGGGCTGAATTGTGAAAAATAATGCTAAATTAGTAAGCTCAAGTAATATCGTAGGGTTCAAAAAATCACAGACGCTTTCACTTTCTGTCATGAGGTGAAGTGATGATCTTCAAATAAATTTAATTTAAGAAATTTTTTTTCTATTTTCGTTCATTTTCAAAAGGAGCTCCTCTACATAATTCTGGCTTTTAAATGCTTTAAAAAAGCGACACAATTCGGACATTATAAAATATTTCGTTCAAAATTAGAATTCAATATTCGTAAAATAGGTCAGATATATAAATGTTATTAAAAATTAACAAATCATCGAAAAACCAAAAAAATGCATTAGTCCATATTGAAGATTTTTGGAAAAATATCACGCAAACACCACAAATTGGAGGAGAAGACCGGCCGAAAATCCAAAATAAGAATAAAATCTAGAGGATTCGTCCGATTCTTTTCAATATTTTTTTATTTTGTCGAAAGTTCTTGTTTGGATTTTTTCGTGTCGGGATTTTATATAGAGCCATTCTTAAAGTCCAATATCTTTGTCCATTTTCAGTTTTTTGTTTAAAAGCAAAAAAACTATAATTTAAAACAAAATATTTATTGATGAAATAAAACCATTTTCTTTGAAACTAAATAAAGTAAAATTCTGAAGGAAGTTCTTTCTCGAAATTTCAAGTGCTTACATGAATTTAAAAGTATCGTTAACTTGTTTAATAGACACTGCAAATTTAATATAAAAAATACCACAAGAAATTGGCTTCACTGAGAGAAACTTACAAATTTAAATTTAAATTTACTCTGAAATTTATTTAAAGACCGGTATATGAGGGAGCAAACATCAGTTGTGTGGTGTAATGATGAGCATACTGGCCAATTGGTTCACATTCCGTACTACCATTCAAAAAATATTGAAAATTAATTTTTCGCTCAATTCATGCTTTTTTTTTTAGGGTCTGCCCTTAGCAATGCATACTAAGCCCACCGAGTGTATTTCTGAAAAAAAGGTTCTCATAAAATTCCAACTGAAGTTCGGCGGTGGCTTAGCATAAACTGCAGGTCCCTCCATTTGTTGAAGTTCGGCAGAAAATTACTTCATATACATACATATATATTTATATGATATTCAGCACTTTATTACGTGTAGGTCTTGCAACCGCAGAAATATTAAAAATTGCCGTAAACCAAATATAAACCAGCAACAAAAATCCGCATCAAACACATATGTACGTGTATGTACCGACAAGTGTTGTGCGATTGCCATTTCAAAAAATTCTCACACTCACGCTTACTTACATGCACTTTGATGAAATGTCGCGTTCGTTGATAGCAATTTTTGTGGTTTGCAGGAATTCCATCAAATGTGGCGGCAAGTCCTTAAAACACTCATCGACCATGCGTTGAGTATCACCGCACTTGCTGCCAACGCCATCTGAAGAGTCATTACTCCCGAGAGCAGATGCTAATCGCGATTCTGTGTCGTTTTGTGAATTCACCAAGGAAATTAGTGGCACCAAAAGTATGATTAGCGCGAACATGTTAAAAATTATTATTAGTTTTTAATAGTTAACTTAATTATGAAGTTTATTGAGTTTAATATTTAACGGTATAAAAAAGCTCGTTCCAGCAAAATCTATTAATGTTTGTACATATGTACATATAATTTATATTTTTATAATTTTTTTTACTTTTATTTGTTTTTTTTTTTTTCTTCACAAGTTTACTGGCGCGCAAACATTCAATCACTATGTTAAATTAATCCTTCTTTTACTTTTCGCTTTTCTGCTTGCACAAGAACGCGACGCGAACGAATTGTAACTGCTTGCTTATCACAAATGTTTTAGCTTTTATATGAAATCCCTAACAGCTTGTACATTTACGATACATTTACGATATTAGCAGCAGTTGTTTTTGAAGCAAAAGCTCTACAAGCCGGTTGAGCTTTCAACCAGGCGTGTAACATACACCTGCACGTGTCTTTAGCTGTTTCTCATTATCAACTGTTGCCTGTTGTCAACAAAAGATTCTGCAATGTTGTTGTATCATTTGACATCTTCTTAGTAAAAAAGTGAACTGAGGAAATAAACAAAAAGTTGTGCTCAACATGCCATATGTAGACCATCTTACTTCCCGTAACGCGTATCAAGGTCAATTAAAACCTTTTGACTTCATGTTCAAAGCTTAAGTACATACATACGTACAAACGAAGATGTAAAACTTAAGGAGAATTGTATTTTAAGGACAATTGTGTAAATTTTAAAGAAGAAATGAATATATATTTATAAATATGTCACGTGGCATTGGCATTGAGGACAACTTACTTGTCTGTTTATTGTATTTCCAAGTTCAATATGTATGGGTATACCAGGGGATTCAATTTGTTTTTGTTAAATCTAAAAATACCAAATCCTTTTTGATTACTTTATTAGTCTTCCTTAGAAATTTTAGAATGATCGGCTAAAATGGAGACGAGAAAACGCAAGATAGCTGCGAATGAGTCAGAAAAAATTCCACCACCAACGCAAACAGAAATTCGCCATGTGGTTCTCTTCGGCTTTCGGCGTAATTTACAGCCAATACAAATATTCAGTGAATGCCAAATTGCACATGGAACGAATGCACCGTCTGTAAAGACTATTTCTAAATGGTTCCGAAGATACTAGACCGGAAATTTTTCCGTAGAGGACGAGTCCCGAAAAAGTCGACTAAAATCTTCAACTGTTGATGTCACCGTAGCTCTGGTGAAGTCATACAAGAAATGAATATTAAGTAATTATCTGGGATACACGAAGAAATTTGCTTGATGGGTACCACGAATTTTAAATGAGGCCCAAAAAGAGGCTCGAGTGCATTTTGCTCAATTTTTCCTAAACCAATTCTATAGTAAAGTCGTTACTGGGAACGAATCTTGGTTCTATAAGTACGATCCAGAAACCAAACAGCAGTCTATAGTATGGAGCCCAATAGGAGCAAAGCCACCCGTAAAATCTAAACAGCAAAAGTGATGCAGTCAGTTTACTTCACCCGATCTAAAATCGTAGCTGCTATTCCTCTGGAATAGGGTCAGACGGTGACTGTAAAAACAAACACCGAAAAGTGCTTCCCAATAGATTTCAAAATTTTTTTGGAAAGCAAGAAGAAAGAGGATTTTCGGCGCCACTTTTTACAGCATGCCAACGCGACATCCCTCATTGATGAAATAACAAGAAATTTTATTGCGATCTCTGGGATCGAAGATATACTTCGAACACCATATTCGCCGCATATAGCACATTGTGATTTCTGGTTATTTCCAAAAATCAAAAAAAAAATGAAAGGAAAGGGCTTTAATAGCAGCAAGGAGATAATTAATGCGGTTAATGCTGCACTTGATAAGCTGAAAAAGCAAAATTCTGAAGACTGTTTTCAGAAATTAATGACGATTATGTAGAGAAGATGAAAAGGGACAAAGATTACGACTAATTAAAAAGAATTTTTTTTCTGGTCAACTAACTGAACATTTGTTAATTTCCTCGTATGTATGTATGTATGTATGCTTAACACACCTGTTGCATAAAGAAAGTCAACTGTTTTCTTTTAAGCAGAGAACTCTACACGTATACTCGTACATACTTGTACAAGCACATTTGAATTTTCATTAGTTTTCTTTAGTTGTCATATTTTGTTAGAAAATACGTGTATGTGTCTCTATGAAAAGTGAAGGTAATATTAAAGCTTTTTTTAAATAATTAAAAATAACTAAATATTAGCCAGTGACGAAAGTCTGGTGATTAGTACGCGTTGTCTTAAATTCAGGACACAGGATTTCAACAGCTTTCGCCATGAGGATAATAATAGATTATTACAGAAATCACCGAAATTGGAAAATGCCATCTGGCAGCTTTTGTTAGACAAATTGAATAACAGTACTAAAAAATTAATTAATATTGTTGCTATGACACATCTTCAGATTAAATTAAAAGAGTCTTAACTTGAGTAAACTTAGAGCCCTTTTAGAACTAGGTATGGTGCTCCCTTTAAAAGGCGGGAACGTCTCTTCGCTGTAGTCGAGAATTTCTGGACGAGTTGTATATAGCGTTAGCATAGGGATTGGGATGTTTTTCAGTTTTGTGAAGTATTTCGTTTTGTTTTTCAGCTTCAAGCTCAATCAGTAGCATACTGAGGCCTTTATGTACAAGATTTTTCAAGAAGAGGTGCTATTTAGATATTCAAAGAAAAAATTGATTTTTTTATAGATAAATAATCGGGTGTTTATTTAAATATAAAGAGCAAGATATGTCATTAATAATGTAAAACAACATCAGGCAAAAGGCCGACACAGATACGCTTACAGAACGGTATCCTTTTTGTAAAATTTTTCTTCACCAAATCGCAATCCATTCGCCATAACTGTTATTTGAGCTTATTTTCAAAAAAGTAAGATTCAATAACGCCGCCGAACCAAATGCCGCACCAATTAATTGCACATTGGGGATGAATAGCCATCCAGGTGGGAATGGTCCTCAGCAATCAAGATGATTTTTCAAAGAAAATTCCGGAACATTTTCACGCATTTCAAGAACCCAATCAGTAAGAACATGACTTTGTTGATGATCGGTAGGCTTGAGTTCTTGTGTTAACTGAACTTTACAACCCTTAAACCCCAAGTCTTTAGGCAATAATGTTTATGGACTACCCAATTCCCAAGAACGATGAGGAATGGATAAACCAAACTCGAATGGCTTCATAATTTCATTAGTAATCGCTTGACTTATTCTACAGTTCCATGTTTTTCACGAAACCCGATTTGGTGTTCTGATTGGGCAAAGGAGATACTTTAGGGTAATTTGGAAATACAGTAAGAACATATAATAAGGGTATTCACACCAGCTTGGTTAGTACGTTAATCGTTGTTCTATAGTTTTATTCGTGTATTTTTTCTAAATATAACAGATTATACAGAGCAACAAGTTAATGGTCAGGCAACAAAAACCACTTGCTCCTTTGACCTTTAAATTCGACGAAGAGGTGAGGTATTTTGACCCTGTTTTCCAAGATTTGTGGTCATACAAAACGCTCGATAGGACCTTATATGCGATATTGAGGACTTACTTACTTTACTGGCATAGACACTGCTTACGTGATTATAGCCGAGTTAACAACATTTCGCCATTCGATTATTCTTTTTTGCTGTTTGGCGCCATTTGGAAATACCTAGTACAGCCAGGTCCTTCTATACCTGGTCTTTCCAACGGAGTGGAGGTCTTGCTCTTCCTCTGTTTCCACCGGCGGGTACTGCATCGAAAACTTTCAAACCATCAGATGTTGTCATCGTCCATACTTCCGCACCATATAGCAGGACGAGAACGATGAGGGACTCGTAGAGTTTGATTATCGTTCGTCGGGAGAGAACTTTACTTTTCAATTCCTTGCTCAGTCCAAAGTAGCACCTGTTGGCAAGAGTGATTGTGAGTTGGATTTCAAGGCCGACATTATTGTTGGTGGTAATACTGATTCCAAGATAGAGGAATTATCTACGAGTTCAAAGATATGACTGTCAACAGTGACGTGGGAGCCGAGGCGCGAATGTGATGACTGTTTTTGTAATGACACGAGATATTTCCTCTTGCTCTTGTTCGCTACCAGACCCATATTCTTCTCTTCCTTATCCAGTGTGGAGAAAGCAGAACTCACGGCGCGGTTGTTGAGGCTAATAATGTCACTCTCAGAAAAAGATTTTACCTTCTCTATTCAGCTCTGCAGCTCGTATTATTTTCTCCAGCAATAAGAAAAAACTCACGCGATAAAGAGTCACCTTGTCTGAAACCTCGTTTGGTATCGGACTGCTTGGCGAGCTTTTAGTGTTGCTTAAGACCAGTTTATATAGCTGTATAAGTTTTGCGAGGATACCAAATTCAGACATAACGGCGTAAAGCCAAGTCCCATTCGTGCCACCGAGGTGGTGGGTATCGATCTTCTTTTCACTGGTCTTTTCCAAGATTTGGCGCATGGTGAATATCTGGTCAATGGCTGAATTACCAGGTCTAAAACCACACTGATAAGATCCAATCAGTTTGTTGAACATGGGCTTCAGTCTTTCACACAATACGCTCGACCGCCATGTTTGAATAGTTCTGCCGATAGGCCGTCAGCTCCAGCCGCTTTGTTGTCTCTGAAGCGGGCGATTGCTATTCGAACTTCCTCATGGTCTGGTAATGGAACGTCTTTTCCGTCGTCATCGATTGTGGTTTCGGGTTCACCATCTCCGTGTACTCCATTTTCACTGCTATTCAGAAGGCTTGAGAAGTGTACCCTCAAATTTAATATCCTCTGGGCATCAGTGGCTAGATCACCCCTTTGTGTCCTACAGGAGTCTGCTCCGGTCTTGAAACCTTCTGTAAGTAGTCGTATCTTCTCATAGAATTTTCGAGCATTACCCTTATCAGCCAGCTTCTCAAGTTCTTCATACTCACGCATCTCGGCCTCTTTTTTATTGTCTACAGACGCGTCTTACTTCCCTCTTCAGCTCTCGGTATCTATCTCATCCCGCACGTGTTGTGGTCGATCGCAACGTTGCGAGGTAGGCAGTCTGTTTTCTCTCCACTGCGACACGACAATCCTTATCGTACCAGCTGTTTTTGCGACCTTTCCGAAATCCAATAACTTCGTTTGCAGCTATATGTAGGGAGTTTGAAATACCGTCCCGTATACCGAGTTGCAGATGAGTGCAAGTCGAGTAGAAACCGCTCGGCAGTCTGTTGTGATTGCACCTTTGCGACGTCGAACTTTCCTTGTTTTTGTTGACGGACGTTCTTCGATACACAGAGGCGCGTGCGTGTCTTTGCTGCAACAAAATAGTGGTTTGAGTCGATATGGGGTCCTCGGAGTGTACGCACGTCAAGAGCACTGGAGACATGTCTTCAATCTATCACATCATGATCGACCTGGTTTTGTGTTTTTCGATCAGGCGACAGCCGAGTGGTTTGATGTATTTTTTTTTTGTGCTGGAATCTAGTACTACAGATAACCGTATTTCGGGCCTCGGCAATGTCGACCAGCCTCAACCCAATAGGGGATGTTTCGTTGTGGAGGCTGAATTTTCCAACAGTCGTACCAAAGATACCTTCTTTGCCCACCCTGGCATTAAAATCGCCAAACAGGATTTTAACATCCTGTCGGGCGCATCCTCGTAAGTATGCTCTAGGCGCCCATAAAAGGCATCTTTGGCCAAATCGTCCTTCTCTTCCGTCGGGACGTGAGTGCAAATCAACGATATGTTGAAAGATTTCGCCTTGATACGGATTGTGGAGAGACGCTCATCCACAGATCAGACCTAGACATATCCGTCACCAAATCTGTGCTCCTTTATATGGCCGCTGTAGTAAATGTCACAAGAATCTACTCGCTTTCTTCCTTGTCCCGTCCATCGCACTTCTTAGACGGCGGTGATGTCAGCCTTTATTCTTACGAGGACATCAACCAGCTGGGCAGCGGCACCTTCCTAATTAAGGGACCGGACATTAATTCGTTTGCGGGGGTCGTCAACAGAAAGAGGCATATCATCCGGGGCGTTGTTTTCTTTTTCATTGGAGCTGGTATCTACGTAACGGGTCCCAAACCCAGCGCAAAACCTCCCTAGGCGAGTAAATTTAAAGGTTTTACACATTTATTGGCGGCCGCGGTACTGGAGTGATGAGCATTGCGTACTGGTATTCGGAAGGCGCTGGTTCATATCCCGGTGTCGTACTAACATCCAAAGAAAAGAAAAATATAGAAAATTAATTAAAAAAAGCTAAATTTCTAATGGCGGTCGCCCCCCGCAGGGAATGTCCGAGTGTACTTCTGACTTAGTATAAAATGTAGGTCCCTCCATTATTTGTTGGAAAAACTTCAAGACGCAAAACCACAAATCTGGAGAGGAGCTCTGCCGAAAATCGCTTCAGCGGTTACAAAGCGCCAATCATGTATATATATATAGCGAGCCGCTTGCTTCAAGACCGACACCCGCTCGCAGCCGCACCTCTGGTGAAGAAACACTGCAATTAAACTTCAGCGGACTCTTAAACCGAATAAGTCCGAGTGGCTCCAGTGAAGCTTCCTCTCTCAATAGCCGTGACCCAAGGCTCCACACGGGTTGGTTACCGCATCTTGCACAAAGGTTGCTCACGTTTCCGGTGTGCGTGACGTGGACGCAAGAGTAAGAATTGTGTGTAACCTCGAAACTGTAACAGCATACCCAGAAGCTTGACTACACCCCATTACACCCCCCATTGAGGAGGACTATCCCAAGGTAATTAGCGCGTATTCCCCTCTTATAGATTGCGCAGTGCACACTTAACTCGTTAGAACACAAGTTGAATTACAACTCGATCGGGCTAAGTCCAGAATCCACTGAATACTTATATTTCATGAAATATGCAATTGTAATGTTTTTTCCTCGGGTCTACTTTGAGATAGAAAAAAAAAAACAAATAAATTACAAATTACGAATCTCTTATTGCATCCTCTTTTACCACCAGCCTCTTCCAATACAGAACAAATCCATTCTCGCCTACCCGTACAGTCTTTGCCACTACAATGAATAAATTTCATAGAGAGGAAGGCTTCAACAACACAAAAAAATTAAACAAATACAAATTAGGACTTAAGACCAAATTTCTTGCTTACTAACTTTGTAACAGTATAGTTTGTCGATTTCTATTAAATACAGTAAGTCGACCAGATTGTCGCTTACACGTATGCGCTTTTAGTGACAAATATCAGTTGAGAATTTATTCATGCATTTTTAACCTTTTAGTGATATCCCACAGATAAATACATAATAACATTTGCATACTCATGTACTTACACGAACATATACAAGCGCCCCAGCATTCTTTGTAGGCAAAATAAAAAGCAAACATAACTTAAGCACCTCATTTCACTCATGCCACATATTATACTTACATACCTACACGTACATAGAAAGGAAATCAAATTATAATACAAAGTAAATAATTTAATGGAAAATAGAAAAGGTAAATTCAGGTCAGTTAATGTAGAGAAAACAGATGCGTTGTATAAGTACTTACTTCAGACGAGTATAATACAAGTGTTCAAAGTAAATATATATATAAGTATGTACCTTCTGCTCAAATATAAACGAGACTGTTCAATAAAACAAAAACGGTTAATTATTCTTCAATATTTATTTTATCCCCTTCAAAATAGTCACCATTAGAGGCGATATACATATGCCACCTTTTTTTCAAATCTTCATTACACTTCTGGTAGGCCGCTTTAGGTATGGCTTTCAGTTCCTTCTTCGAATTCTCTTTTATGATTTCAATCGACTGAAAATGCTTTCCACGAAGCGGCAATTTGAGTTTAGGGAAAAGAAAAAAGTCACACGGTGCCATGTCGGGTGAATACGGTGCTTGCGGAACAATATTTACGTTGTTTTTGGTCAAATAATCGCGTACAAGACGAGACGTATGAGCAACAATTTTGGAACAAGTCGAGCAGACACACGTCTCATGCCCAAATCATCGTGAATAATGCTGTGAGCGGTTCCATTTGATATGTTGAGCTCACTAGCTATCTCTCTTTCAGTCACACGACGATTTTCCAACACAATTTTCTTTACTTTTTCGACGTTTTCTTCGTTTATTGACGTTGCTGGACGACGATCATGGGGCAAGTTCTCCAGCGATGTACGGCCGTTCTTGAACGACTTATACCAATCAAAAATACGTGCACGTGATAGGTAAGACTCCCCATATGCCTTCTGCAACATTTTCATTGCGTCCGTCGCACTTATTCCATTGGAATAACAAAATTTCAAACAAACATCTTTGCTCAACGTTAATTTCCATAGTAAAATTCGAAAAACACACTCGAGGTTGACTTGTTTATAGTGCCGCAAAAAAAAAAACTATGTGACAGATCGCGCTCAAATTTGACATGTAAACATATAACAGTCCTGGCAACCTAAGCAAAAAAAAAGTATGGTCATATGTCTTGTCCTTGTCGAGTTATGGCAAGGCTCGTTTATATTTGAGTAGAAGGTATATAAGTTTTTGAAATAGAGATTCTCGAAAGTACATTAAATCAAACCAAAGTAAACATTTTGAAGGGGTGGATTCATTTTAAACTTTCGTGTTGATTTTTCACGTTTACTTTTTTGCTTAGGTGATGTCATAAAATACGAGTTCTGGCTTTTAAGGCAAATGAAATTTTCTAATTTTTTTATAATTTCCTCAAACGACAAACTTTATGTAAAATTGGTATTTTTTTTTTTTTACATTACTATTTATTTATTGAATCTGCTTCGACTTTGGAAGCCTAACAATAAGTAGTAAAATCTTAAACTAAATTAAAACAAACATTGCTTTTTAGAAGGCTGCTTTGTGTCTTCTTTGCAGGCGGGTTTGACTTGTTGCATGAGCCAAGGTGTTAGCCAAAGCGTTCGGATGGTTACGCAGTTTTGTTAAGTATTTTTCTGCTGCGATTTCAATTTCTTCCTTGCCGGTAGGTATATTTAGGTATCTATGAATATTTTCATTACGCATGTACCATGGTTACCGTTATTACTCTTAACGTTTTCGATTGGAATCTTTGAATTATATCTATACTCGCATTCGTCGTGCAAGCTGTGCCCCATAATTGGATTCGATACATCCATACCGATTTTATTGTTCCATTATATAAGAGAATTTTATTGCTAAGGCTGAGTCCAGACTTCTTCCAGCCAATATAAACTGGCAGATTTGAGTTTAAGCTCCAGCTTTTTAGAAGCACTGTGTCGTCTCCAGGTTAAGCCCCTGTCCAAGTGGATTCCGAGGTATGTAATTTCGTCAGCTTGCGGTATTGATACATTGTTGAGCTTAACACTAGTGCATATTTTTGGCTTTAATATAATTATTATGTGTTTGCACTTGTTTTCATTAACTTTTATTTCGCTAGCCATTCTTCGATTAGTTTAAGATGCTGCTGTAACACTTTTGTGGCTGTAATGGGGCATTTATGTCGACTTAGTATAGCAGTATCTTCGGCAAATATTTACGTAACTACTTTTTCACTTGTAGGAATATCTGCGATAAACAGTATGTACAATATTGGTCCAAGAACACCACCCTGCGGAACACCTGCCGTGATTGTACACTCTTCTGTTATGTATTAATTTACTTTTACAGTGAATCGCCTGTTGGTAAAAGATTTACGTCTCTTGGTCGCATTTTACGTTTATCCCCTAGTATTGATATAATTTTCTATATGTTGCCATGTCCTTATCAATTATGAGGAGTGGACCCAATTTTCTAGAACGTTTGGTGAACTACACGTATTTCTTAACGCAGCTTCATGCGTCACTTCAATGTTAATTGGCCTAATGCCTAGAATGACTTCCAGGATTTTATTGAGGCAGTCTTCTCTTCGTGCATGCTATACTTTGCACCTGTTCCAGTGATTTAAAATGGCACTTTTCTTTAATGAAACCTAAACAAAGCAAAATCTGTCTTTTTCCAAATTTAAGACTTAATTTATCTACACTATTTCACAAATAAAACCTATGGATGTGTTCATTCATATAAGTTGCACTAACATTAATAGCAAATTACAATCAACCCTAGACAGTTACCTAGCAACACTTGGAAGGTTTAAATTTAAATTGCGGCTTTTGCATTGTTAAGAAGAACTTTGGCAAATAAATGAAGAAAGAGTACTTCTTTCAATACAACAAATCAGCACACATATGATAGCAAAGCTGTAGAGACATACCTACATATCATATGTGATAAACACATATGGTACATAAGTAGCAAATTACAAAGAACTGCAGATAAAAGAACGAAGCGAAAGTTACAACGAAGGCAAAGAAAACCGCAAAGAACATTTAATTGTGTGTGAAATTCGCAGAAATACAATAACTAGCGAAGTTCAGAGAGCGAGCGAAGAAAGAGTTGATTTTTAATGCAAGATAAAGACAAAGGGAAAGGAGAAAGTACATACCTATGTGCTTCATATCAAAATGTCACTCATCCGCACTGACTAACTACTACAATAAATATGAAACCGGTGATTTTTTAAAAGAAAGTAAATACTTTTTTTTATATTATAATGAACTTTAATCAATTATGTAATTTCCACTTTGATCATCCAACTTTCGCAATCTTTCCGGTAACAGCATTATTCCACACTCATAGAACTTCTGGCCTTTATCTGCAAAAGACTGAACCAAGTGCGATTTTATAGCCTCGTCATTTTCGAGTTCTGCAAAGATCGAAACAAATTATGCAAAGTCAGGGCTATATGGTGGATGCATCAATACTTTCCAGCCAAGCTCACTCACGGATCATATTCATTGCGTTTAAGATGCATATCGCAAGCGTTGAAGCGGCTTGTTAAATGAATTTCTTTCAATTCATGTGGTACCCAAATATCAAATTTTTTACCTGCACTGCATTTTTTCCTTTAAGGAAATAATAAAGTAAAATGTGGCGAAAGTTTTGTGGGCTCCATATTAAAATTTACGCCAAACAAATACAATATAACCAAATTACGCGTACTTTTTTCCTAAAGCAAGCTAAAAATGACAGCTTATAATTGTCAAAAGAATACATACAATTAAAGTCACAAGCTGTTCAATAAAATTGTCAACGCCTCTACCATCTGTGTGAAAAATTGCCGGTTTCTTTCGGGGCAACCCAATATATTAATGAATAAAAATAATTTAGTTTTATTTTATATTTCTCTTGAAGCTTTTCATTTTCATTAAATAAATAACGTTAAAATTGAACAAATATTTCTTAAAATAAATAAATAAAACTTATTAAAAACCAGCTGAGAAATGAACATATTGCAGTCTTCCTAAAAATCAATTTTACGGTTTTCTATCCATTTAGTTAGTGCTCATTACATTACGACAATATCCAGATCATAATTGTGCCACTATTACGCAGGACTCTCGACACAACTCGAGTTTTTCGTTTGCAAGTGGTGGTGGCTTGACTCCGAGAACGCCGTTTGATGGAAAAAAGTTCAGGAAGGTCTTAACGGGCTCTCGGTGAATGGCTCGTAAGGTCTGTCGATAAGCCGTTCTCTCTAGTGGTTCTTGTGTGTGGTACTGATTGCAGTACTTGTAGTGAAGTATTCCCTTCCTAATATGCCTATGTAGCTAGTGGCTAACCATGATTGTCGACCACTTATGTAGCCCCTGGTCTGCCACTTCAATCCCGCGGTAATAGTATTGACGGTGTCAAAGCTTTTGACAGATTCAGTGCCACAAGGACTGTTCACTCGCAGGGATTTTTATAGCGTTAAGAGCAGTTACGGTGCGTTGCTCTTCTCGGAGGACATACTGATATGCTGCTGGTCTCAGATGGTGTGTAAAATACGGGAGCAGCAAGAACTCAATTGTCTTTGCTACTGGGGAGAGGAGAGATATCGGCCGATATGTGTATCCCTTGTTGGCTGGTTTTAGTAACGGGACCACCCTACCCATTTTCCCTATGTCGTGTATTATTATGTTGGTTAAAGACAAATTGAGGACCTTGGTGAGATAGTCTGCACCCAATAAAATTTTCACCCGCTCATCACGTCTGGTCGGATTTGACTGTAGCACAGAGGTGTGGTTGCAGGACCTTAAGTGTTCCTCTCACTTGTTCCGCATATTGATATCAACTGAATCTTCTTATTGATATCCCTGATGGGGGGATTCACGGAATCGGTGTGACGAATGGAGACGCTGCAGGATTCTAATACCGCCATTTCGGTTAAGAAATTTGAACGAATTCGGCCTGCCAGGATGAAGAGGGTGGAAGCGACCAAGACTATCCTGCGGAATGAGTTTGTTGGAGTGGGGAGAGCCCTAAAGGCGTTCTCAGTGAAATCCGTAAATCCGGGCCAGTTTCTTTTTTGAAGTTAATGAACTATTCGATGGTCCACGGAAACAAAGACAGGAGGCCTTTCAATCAAGACAATTCTGGTGTGACGTCGTTGTTCACGATGCAGAATGTCGAATCTTCTATCTTTTCTGTCAGCTTAATCCCTCTGCGATCATTTGACAGGCTAGAATGCCAAAGACGGTGGTAAATATTTCGAGCTCGACATCGCCTGACGATACTACACGGTTTTGAGTAGAATGAAGGACAGGCCTCCACCGTAGTCTAGCTTAAATTAATGTTACCTGTTGACCTAAACGGGGTTAGGTCACCGAAAGGGTGACAGCCATTGGCCGGATAAAATCCACGTCAACTCCGATGCGTAGAACCGGCTGTCTTAAGAGTTGTGAACTATCGTAAGCTATGCTGCACCGATCTGGGCGCCGGGGACGAACGAGACACAGATGAAAAAGCTACAGGCTTGCCAAAACACCACCCTCAGGAACGCGACAGGAAACCTCGGCGTCTTATATTAATTAACCTGTCCCTAAGCGGGGTAAACGTAGCCGATACAACAACAACAACAACAACCGTAACCTAGCTCGCGATGATGATATTAAAACAGGCTTTGATCAGGGATCGTAGCTATTGGTAGGTGTTCCCGGCTCATGAAGTAGAGTATCCCGTTGATCTTCCCCTGGAGTCCGTCCCAGGTAAATTGGAGCAGTCGTGTCTGTCGTACGTAAAACGGGGGGTAAGGGTAACCCGTTAGATTGAGTGTCGCACTTTGGTGTTGGTTGGCGGCGGTGTTGCAGGCGTAGGCCCCCCGGCGGGTTAGGGGGTTCAAGAATTTACCTGTGGTAAGGCATGCCTATCGTAAGAGGCGAATAAAATGAAATCCAATAGCTCCCGCGACAGTCGGGTATTTATACTGGAACGACCCGGATTTTTTTTCTGGCCAAGGAGTGTTACTCCCGCAACATTCCGCTAAATGGGGAATTTATTTGCGGTTACAACGACACAACATGTAGGCGGGGTCAGATTCCCACAGCAAGGAGCAACGTATTCGTCCCGTAGAAATCTGGGGGTCATTATTGGGTATGGATGGAGAAAACACTTGAGCAGGATCTAAGATGATCCCAACCATTGCACTGGTGGCAACTAACCGGATTCTATCCAACCAAAAGCTGTCACCCTTCCAGCGACTTTATAACATTTAAGTCAACAGGTAACAATAGTCCAAAATTGTTCACTTTTTACACTTTAGTACGGCACGGGCTTTTCTAAGAAATGAAAAGACAAGGCTTATTTTTTTTGTTTTTTTTTTTGTTTTATTCTTTAAGTTTTTACTAAACATTTATTAATATATATTGTTGTATATATTTTATGTATATATGAAATTTGTTGAATTGGCATTACATAATGAAAAGAGTTATTACATATATATATATATATATATTATTATATATCATTAAATAAGAACAATGCTTGAAACAATGCACAACATTCAAATATTTCACTAAGTAAGTTGTTATTATAATATTTAATAATAAAACTAAATTGCTTCAAATTTTATTTGTTGACTTCTGCGCGGCTAGTTCAATTTAATATTTCCATTTAAATGTGGACGCAAACAAATAATATATGCAAGTATGCATATCTTAAACTATAATAAAATTAAAGATAATTTTTTTTTTTTTTTATATTTTTCCT